>VWZD01013782.1:43318-68195 GCA_013396695.1 Sakesphorus luctuosus | reverse complement strand
GAAAATGGATATAAGAAGGATAACTGTTCTTAACTACTATATATCTACATATATATGTAGATATAAATATAAATGTAAACAGATCAGAGGAAACTACTCCCCCAACACCACAAGTAGAAACAAAAGAGAACAACCTCCAAAATGGTAGGTTCCTTCTGGAGCAGTTATATTTATGGACAGTGTCAGCGTCCCACCTCGACTGCCTGTGAGAGAGGCAGAGACGAGTGGTGAGCACTCAGATGAATTCTCTCTCTCTCTCTGTCCTCTGTCCCAAACAAAGAAGGAAAGCTGGAAGTGGAGGGATGATGATAGTTCCCAGGAAAACAGCTGTGACTCCTCTCTTGGGTCACTGCTGCAGCAGAGGCAGGCAGGCCGCGACACTGTGGGCGATGGTGAAGCCGGAGCGGTGACTTGGGCCCCAGTGCTGAACCAGGAGAAACAGCCATGGCAAGAAAAAAAGAAGCAGCTTGCTAAACAGCAGCAGGAGTGAGGAGCAGGAGAACGGCTTCTCTTCCACAGCAGCACACACACAGCTGCTGCATTCAGCCCTAGCTAAATGGAATGTCCCCAAAACCAAAAGAGACAGAGCAAACCCCTTCCTTGCCATACCTTCCCCCAGTCTGCCCTCCACCCAAACGATCAAGAATGAATTGGTAGCAATTAACTACTTCTTTTGTTAACTAATGGCATGGGGAGTTAGTGGCAGGGAGAGAATTTTTTTCCTTTAACATCCCAAAGCTACAACACTTTAATTAGAAAATATAGAGAAAAAAGACAATGGTTCCTTACTACAAATACATATTTGCATAACCAAAAGAAAAAAACAGAACAGAACAAACAGCAACACCGTAACTAAAACTTTCAAACCAATCAAGTCCTGTCTCTGTCTCCTCAATGCAGTTCTATTTACAGACAGCAGAAGGTGATGCCATGACTGAGGAGGCAGTAGGTGCAATAAGTCTCTCAGGGGCTCTGGAGAGGCAAAGACAGGAGGGCAGGGACAGGTGCTGGCTCCAAAGCCCTGTCTGAAAGTATTTATGGTGGGGGGAGGGGTTAGGAACTTCTCTGCAGATGGCATCAGCCCCTTGAGGAGTCTGTAGTGAATCCAGGCAGCAGTGACTGTTCTCTCACAATGACACAGGGTATGTGGCATTGGGAGCAAGCCAGGAAACCCCCTCTAAGTGCTTCCAACAGCCCAGCAAGTGGTGACTGGCGCCCAGGCAGCCAGAGGAAAGAAGTGTGGCAAACCCCAGGAAACGTCTCTCTTTCCCCATCTCCCCCCAGTCCCATCCCCAGCCATCACAATGGAATGCAAAACTATCAGCCATTCCTTTGTTTAGGCTTTGGGCAATTAGCTGGTTCTAGGAACAAGTAGTGGGGGACTGAGCTTCAACAAGCCGTCTCATCCTGGCCTCCAATTCCCAAACCACGGTGTTGGTAATGGACAGAGAGGAAATTCCATGAAAGATTTTGAAACTATAACAAAGGTGCTAGTTTATAATTGTAAAGCAGAAAATGATGGAACCACCTGAAATGTGTTATTCTTCGAAATTATATAAACACTCTTAAAATATTTCTTGGGACTCTTTTCTGACTTTTGTCATGAGAGAAGACAATTCTTAGGGTAATAGCAAATCATGGGTTGGCTCCCTTGGTTAGAAAATGATGCTACTAATGCTAAGGTTCTGTGTTCAATCCCTATATGAGTTCCTATATTCACTGAAGAGTTGGATGTGCTGATGTTTGTGGGTGCCTTCCAACTCAGAATATCTTTGAGTAACAGTCTGCATTTCAGAAGTAAAGTACTGAAGAGCGAGCTGATTATCATTGATCTGACTTGGAGACCTCTTTCTAATTTCTTATATTTTATATTTTAAAAAGAGATTAACTACAATGTCTCCACATCACTTAAAAGATTATTAATTTATCATTTACCCTAGGTCAGACAAAACTAGATTATATTAGACTAGTTTGCTCTGATACCAACTTCAGGACAAATAGCTAGTCTCACTAAACTCTCTTTTGTTCAATGAAATCTTAATTTTATATTTAGACATAACACTTAACAAAAATGCTTCCATAGAACATTGACTATAAACACTGCTTCATTGGCATGAAGTGGTGAGTGTATGTTGCTGTCAGAATATGCTGCCAAGTAACAATGGTCATTAGCATTGTACTAGAAATCACATTTATTTTGATATAATTGAATTCTCTTGTCCTGCACTTCAGTTTCACCATGGATAATTAGACACAGAACCACAATTTAAATAACTCTTTTAATTTATGTGCCGTACTTGCTTTTTATTTGCTGGGTGATGTTACTATTAGAACTTTAGCTTTCTGTAGCTTTTTGATTGTTTTGGACTGAGATGTTAGATTGCTATAATTGATTCCAATTATATATGTAGCAAAATTTTCAAAAAAGATGGAATTGAATCATGAGTCAAATTATGCAATAAGGTTAATGGTTTAGAAGTGCAAAACAAGATCTGTGTGTTTACTTGTACTAAAGCACTAAGAATGTGCTAGACTGAAGTCCTTTTATCACCCAAAGGCCAAACTTGCTCTGACTGAGAGAATTGCTTATGAATGGGATAAAGCTGTGGCTGGTTAGGGCATTAATGACCTTGAGCACATGCACCTTGCCTCGAACAAATATTCTACTTAATACATTGGCTGCAGCTTGATATCTGAAGCAAAAGGGTTATACCAAAATTTCATTTTGGAAGGAAAAATCTTTTGTTATCATAAGGCATTTGCTAGACAGTCTTAAACAACAAAGGCTGTTGACATCTGTTCTGACTTTGCCAGTCTTCTGCTAAAAAGAATCGAGCCATACTCACTGTGTAAGGTGGCCCATTATTATTGGAAACTAAGCATTTACTCCTTTCATTGTTGAGACTACTCCTAAAATTCTGTCATCACACTTTTTGCATCCAACTTTTTTCACTGCAATTCTGTTTAATATTGGAGCACAAATAGTCATAATCACTTTTCTATAAGACTTCAGATAATTTCTTCTGCAGCTCTGTTGATAGCAAAAATTTGAACAAACTTAGAAAAAGNTCTAAGCAGTTTTTTTCCAAGATGTCAAACAGAACAATCAGAGTTGTAATCTGCTGGGTTAAATACACTACAAATGTTACAGAGTTGTAATCTGCTGGGTTAAGTACACTACAAATGAAGTATTCTCTGTTTAATGTTCAAGAATATTTGTATTTCTTATATTTTTATTTTAAAGAAAGAATATTATTTTTCCCTAATAAGATTGCTATTGTTCAATTTTCATATTTCCATGGCCTGTGGACATTTTGCAAAAAATGTAATGACTTCATACTGGATAAAGGCAGGTAAAAAGGATGTATTTGTTAAGATTAGTATAGATCAGATGAGACCAGATGCTGCTGAGAGAACACAAAGTTATTGTGAACCTTTGAAATTCTTGTTGACTGGATTTGGAAATAAACAGCACTTGTTTTTTACAGCAGGAGCAGCTGGGTGCTTGAAAATATGGTCTTTGATGTGTAGGCTTTAGGCCTTTTTTCTAAAGAGAGAATTTACTCTGACTTTGTTAAAGTAACCTCAGGGCTTATCTACATGAGTATGCTTGTGAGGCATGAGCTAGGATATAAATTTTTAAGCATCACAGCTGGTTCCCATACTAGGAATACTTTGGGATGTAGGTGCCTTGATGTATTTAAGGTTCATCTACCAGAAGAAGAACTGGTTCTTTCTGCATTATCCAGCTATGTAGTCAATTCCTCCTAAAACGTTTGCTGTTCTTTGAGTTTTTCTTTTAATTTCTCAGCTATTGAAATTGGTTTGTTATTTTTCCCTTTTTTCACTATTTTCTAGAATATTTCAGGTGCAACTACAATATCATGACAGCATTATACCAAGCTAATTTTGACTTAAGACAGCTTGTGTGCTTCTACATTTGGACATTGTATTAAAAATGTTAAAAATTTATTTCTAGGTGTGATAAAAAAATTTACTATCTTGAATCTGAAGCTCTTTTAAATTCAATTTCTTGAATATATCTTCATGATTCATACTGACCCCTGAAATAAAGAAAGTATCACAGAGCTCACTGATTGTAGGCAGAAATGTAATGTAGAAATAACCAACCTCCCATAATCTCTTTCTCCCCCTCTCTTCAGTGGGTAAGCTTGCAAATATACAAGATACTGAGGTCCCTATTGTGTTAGGTTGAGCTGGCAAAATGCCAAGTACCCCAACACAGTGAGTCAGTTTCCCTGCCTCCTAAGGGAAAAGAGAAAGAAGGGGGAAAAGCCCCCTTAAAAGTAAAACTTAAAATGGCAAGGTTTTTATATTTACACAGAAAAAAGAAAACTAAAACCAAGGCACAATATACAAATGTAAACTCCACACTAGTCGCCCACACAATAAATACAGATTCCAATCATGCAGACCACAAAAACAGCCTAACAGATTCCCCCCAAAGGACACCCAGCAAGAGAAGAGAATAAAACCAACGACAAAAAAGTGTTTACTTCCCCGACCAAACGGCTGTGAAGTGGTGGCGAGGCCAAACTCTCCTGGCACTGTGATAACCTGTTCACTCAGAATCAGCAATGAAGGGGACTCACCGAGGTCCCTCCTACACCTGTTTTTATGCTTGCTGTGATGTCAGAAGATATGAAATATCTCTTTGGTTGCTTAAGTCAGCTGATGCTTGTCCCCTCTAATCTACATAAGACTATCTGCTAAACTGAGGCCTACTAAAATTAAGGCCTAAACTACCACACCTATGCAATAAAAATATTTACTTTGTGTGACAGTGAGCACATTCCCTTTCATTATTTTCTCTGCTTCATAAGATATTTCAACTCCATGTGTCTGTGAATTTTTATATATAGTTCTGCAGATATGCAGTTTTCAGGTAATGTAACAAGAGAAGATCAAAATCATCTGCTCAGTGTTGGATCACTGAGACTGGGAGAAAGTTAAGCTTGTGTGGTAGCATAATGGCAAATCCAGTTAAAAAGACAGCAAGATTTAGTTGATGTAAATCCTTTTTCTTATTTGCCATCATACCTTCAAATGATGGAAACAAACCAAAGCAATACTCTGCTAACAAGGAAGAAACCAGAAACAACGCATGCTTGCTTGGGCAAAAAGAAAAGTAGTTCAAATGAAATATCTACCAACACTTACAATCTACAAAGTGGTCATTTATAACATTTCAAAGACTGTATTGAAATACTGTCTTGCTCACCCCTTATCCCCAGTCTCCAAATAAGAGGCAGGCTTTCTGTGCCTATTCTGCATTCACATTGTAGGCAGTAATAACTGATGCTTTTCATAGTTACTTAGCTAAACAGAAGTTCTATCACAAGATTTGTTTGATAGATGAAGGTCTGACAGAGAAAAAGGGAATTATCACTTCTTAGGATATGCTCTGAAGAATTACAGAAGGAAAATAATTATTTTTTCACATAATGACTGATATTCTTTAAAGAGCAGGATACATCAGTACTTTTTCCCCATTCAAGGAGGAACCTGGAAGTGTATGTAGGAGGAGAGTGCCAGCTCCTTGGAGGATATCTGGACAAAATAAACACAACAGGGTATAATAAGAAGGAGAAAGACTGAGAAAAAATAGATAGAGACACAGACCTGGTAAAATAAATATGGAGAAAATCACTACAAAGAAACCTTGCCACTCATATGAAACTATCAAACTACAGGTGCCACTTACAGGAAGATCAGCTGGACGTTGTGATGGAAAGGCTGCAAACCAGGACTGGAATGGGGAGGGAATTGGGAGAGCTGGACAAATGCACAGAGGACATGCCGGGTAAGGGAAACAAGGATAAACAAAGCCGGGATAGGCAGAAAACGTAAAAAAGAGGCTGGTTGTTGCAAAATAGGTATGATCAGTACTGGTGAGATCCTTGTGCATGAGGGCAGAGGATGCCAGCTCCTAAGGTAAGTCTGCCTATGCCCCAGCCCATGATGTCATTTATGGGGTCTCTGAGTCAGCTACTGGACTGAGCGGGGGTCTTTAACCTCTGGTCATGGGGTGGGAAAGGTGTATGTCCTGAAAAGCAGGGTATGGTGGGAAACAGCACAAATAAAGTGAGCAAGAAACAGTGCTGGTGACTGGAGCAGAATCATGGATCATAGACTCTGTGCTGGGAGTGACCATCTGTATCATTCTCAGTAATATCCTGGTGTGCATGGGAGTGGCATGTGTACACATTATTGAAACTGGTCAGGATGCAAATTTGCTAAAGAGTTTGAGCCTGGAACCAGTAAAGCAGCTGCCATTTCCTCAGCACAGGCAGAGGCCCCAGGTCTCTAGATCAATGGGCTGGGCTTCAGTGGCTGGTCCAATAGCTGGACCATCAGGCTAAAGCAGCTGGAGCAGGTAACTAAGCATATTGATAATTCCTCCCTCTTTTGAAATGACATAACTCCACAGAAACTCACATTTCCTTCCTTCGGTGGAGTTCCTTTGTTTATTTGGGACAAAATATTATAGTAATGTGACTTTAGTCTGTGATTGTTGTGGTTTAACTACAGCTGGCAACTGAGCACCACACAGCCACTTGTTCATGCCTCCACCAGCAGGGTTGGGGAGAGATACAGTTTAATAGGTAAACACTGCTTACACAAGCAAAGCAAAACAAAGAATTCAGTCACTGCTGTTCATGGGTAGGCAGATGTTTAACCATCCCCAGGAAAGGTGAGCTCCATCATACCCAATGGTGACTTGGGCAGAAAAAAGCCATGACTCTGAATATCCAGCTTTCCTTCTTAAACCCCCAGATTTAAGTGCTCAGCATGATGCCATATGGTGTGGGATACCCCTCAGGTCAGTTTGGGTCAGCAGTCTTAGCTGTGTCCCCTCCAAACTCCTTGCGCATCTCCATGCTACTCGTGAGCAAGGCAACACGACAAGCAGCAAAGGCTTTGATGCTGTATATGCACTGCTCATCAGTAATGTAAGCACCTCTATATTATCAAGACCATTCTCAGTACAAATCCAAACACAGTCCTCTGCTAGTTACTATGGAGAAAATTAACCACATTCCAGCCCAAGCCAGAAAATTATAATACAGATATTTTTTCTGAAAGCCCATCTGAACAGGTGTCTGATGAGGAAAGTTCCAATTTATCGTTCTTATTGTTGAATCCATTATAATGGCTAATTCACCCTGGTAGCTACCAGCTATTAGAATTAGATACTGTTAAATGACATCTGTTTTACAGTTACTCTAAAATATGACAAACTGAAAAGGTATACCAAAAGAATCTTCCATGCCATTATGCACAGATGTTATGGGTTTAGCTAGGCCTAAATTTAGGCTTTAGTTTACAGAGTAGGCCTTTGATTATCTGCTGATTGGAGCTGGGTAAGGCCAGCAGATAACAGACTTCTACTGGCCAATGATATTCCATACCATATTCTAATGCCACGTCAAGTATAAACACAGTAGAATAGGAGGAATTTTCTCAGTTTTCATTATGGTCAAGATGGAGAAGGGATACGCTGCTGTCCTGCTGAGGTGGGCCTTGCTGCTGCCCTGCTGCTACTTCGCATTTTGCTTTAGTTCAGGGAAGTAAACATTTATTGTTATTCTCTCCCTTTGCATTGCTGGATGTCTTTTAGGCTGCTTAATGGATCCAGAGTGATGGGATCTGTTTTTGGTGGGAGATAGAGGATTGTTGTTGTATCTAACCTGTGTATGTGTGTGCTGTCTTGTAGTCTACTTTCAATTTTCCATCTTTTGTGTAAGTGTATAACTAGTTAAGTTCAAGTGTATGTGTCCAGTTTCTTTCCTCCCTCTTCTCGGCAGGGTGGGGAGGGAGCTTTGCCCTTTGGTTTACACTTGGCATTTTGCCAAAGTATTCAAACCAAAACAGCAGAGCAGATTTTCCTTCTCTGTTTTGGTAAGTGACTAAAATGAAGACACTATTGGTTAAGTTAGACATTCAAAGGTATAAGTGTTTAGGACTACCACTCTTACTGTGTTCAATTAGAAAGAGATCAGAGGAGATTAGCTAGAAGAAGAATGAAAAAAAACCCTACACGTGTTGTGCCATAATGAAAGGTGGCTTTTGTGGTTTATTGAGATACATGAAATAATTTCTAGTAATTGTTTATTCAAATATTTTAAAAATCAAAGAATTAATGATCTCCATTATTCCCTCCCTCCATACAGTGACATTTCTCCTCATTCCCAGCACTTAATTTTCTGAGAATTTCATCCTTGTTCTTTCCCACAAGAACAGAAAAAGTCAGCTTCCTTTGATGGTTCATCTACCAAGCCATAAGTACACTTTGAGAGCTTAGGAAACAGTACACTTGTGCAGCAGCTTTTACTCCTGCTGCATTTTCAGCTTTTACAACTGTGAATGTGCTGGGCACAGTAATGACAGCCTGGAGAGCTCCAGTTATTTATTGCAAGGCTGCTTCTTTTTAAGGTTTGTGCACACCTACAGAGACTCTTCTGTCTGCAGAAACAAGAGGCTGATCAGATGTCTGTGAACCACACAGGTGCCAGCAAGCTCTGATAGTGCTGGGCAACTATTGAAGTAAATTTCTACCTAGAAACAGACTACAGCTTCCAATTTTTATCATAGAGAGCTTTCACTGACTTGCTATCAGCAATTATCATTCTGGGCTAGCTTTGGAACAGCACCGAATACCCAAAAGATAATAATAACTTTCCGGATAACTAATCTTTTGCAATCCATTCGACCTTATTCACTTGAAAACCCCATTCACAATCACTTGAGAACACATGGCTGAATCTGCAAGCAACCTCAAAACTTTAGTCAAAACTGGGCAATTCAGCAACAACAGAAAATAAATTTTTGCAGTTTCTATTGCTTCTCTTCTGAGAATGTGTTTTGATCCTGTGCTTCTTGTTGGAAAAAAACCCAAAACCACCTAACCAAAACAAACCCCAAACCCATCTGTCACTTGTTTTAGATTTGAATGCTATATCTTTTTGAATGTGGCATAACCTGATAAGTTATGGGATAAAAGCTCTTTGCACACCTACAGCAGAGCATAATGGCTACTAGTAACCCAAATTATGGACTCAGAGTAAGGAGCTTCCTTATGTGACACTGGGTGAAAGGGATGGTTCCTGCTGATCCTACGGAGCCCACGGAGCACTGATACAGAGGTCTGGTTGATCCGGGGCATGAGTGGTGAAAAACTGTTTATTACAAAATCACAAGGCTTTTATAGAGTCCAAAGGAGAAGGTGTTGGAACTAGGACTTGGCAGGATAAGGGCTTGGGCAGAAGGGAGAGCTTTAGATGCCAACTAGCAAATGGGAAAATAGGAAGAACCAAACTCAATAGACCAGGGTTTGGGGATAGATGAGTGAGATAACCAATAGGGCTAGAAATATTCTGAATATTCTGCCTGTGGAAGGAAAGAAAAAGTTTACCTGACTTCTTTTAGAGTCAATGTTAAAATGAAAGAAAACAGTGGGTCAGGAACTGATGATATGTTCCTGCCATATGGGTCTTTTTGCTTTCCTGAAGGTGCAGGCTAGCATTTTCAGTTTTTCTGTGAGTAGATTGTCTATGAGGGCTTTGAGGGATCTTTTTTGTAATACTTGAGTCCAAAATGCTTCTGTTCTTGTAGTGTTCTTCATTGGTGACTTAGGTCAACTTTTTAACCACCTTCAGTGAGAGTGGCCTCCCATTTATATCAAAAAGTGATCTACAATTACTAGCCCAATGCAGTCCCTTTTTGAAGAGAGGACATAGGCTGGGTGGTATTACAGATGTTTTCCAGCTCTGGGCCATTTTTTTTTTGAAATGTCCAGTCTGTTTACAATGTTGGCAGGTACTGTCCTTTGGTGGCTGTTGTACTGCCATGGCCTCTGCTAACAGAGATTTTGTGTATGTATGTGAACCCATGTTTTTGCAGGCTTTGACCATATCCATTGGAGTTGGTTCTTTCAGGGTTTTTAATATGGGTTCAAAATCATCATTAGCTTGTTCAATGGCCAATTTCAAAAGCCATTGTCTTGTGCCTGTATCTGTTTAATTTGTTTGGAAATAGTGTCTCTCAGTCTCTCATCAACGTCAATAAATGGCTCTGTGGGTCTCTGTTGTACTTGTGTGAAGGATGACGTGGCTTCAGACACCTCAGTAATAGTTTGAATCACCTCAAAAGCCGAATTCGTTGATATTTCTGATTGATTTCAAGGAATTCTTGTTTGTGCTAANTTTTTCTGTGAGTAGATTGTCTATGAGGGCTTTGAGGGATCTTTTTTGTAATACTTGAGTCCAAAATGCTTCTGTTCTTGTAGTGTTCTTCATTGGTGACTTAGGTCAACTTTTTAACCACCTTCAGTGAGAGTGGCCTCCCATTTATATCAAAAAGTGATCTACAATTACTAGCCCAATGCAGTCCCTTTTTGAAGAGAGGACATAGGCTGGGTGGTATTACAGATGTTTTCCAGCTCTGGGCCATTTTTTTTTTGAAATGTCCAGTCTGTTTACAATGTTGGCAGGTACTGTCCTTTGGTGGCTGTTGTACTGCCATGGCCTCTGCTAACAGAGATTTTGTGTATGTATGTGAACCCATGTTTTTGCAGGCTTTGACCATATCCATTGGAGTTGGTTCTTTCAGGGTTTTTAATATGGGTTCAAAATCATCATTAGCTTGTTCAATGGCCAATTTCAAAAGCCATTGTCTTGTGCCTGTATCTGTTTAATTTGTTTGGAAATAGTGTCTCTCAGTCTCTCATCAACGTCAATAAATGGCTCTGTGGGTCTCTGTTGTACTTGTGTGAAGGATGACGTGGCTTCAGACACCTCAGTAATAGTTTGAATCACCTCAAAAGCCGAATTCGTTGATATTTCTGATTGATTTCAAGGAATTCTTGTTTGTGCTAAATTGGAAATATATGGTCCAACTCCAAACAGTGTGTTAAAAATGTCCAGGACTGGCATAGTAGTGATGGAGAAAGTAAGTTCTGCTTGTTTTCTGATTAGTCTTCGTCATTCGTCTTCAAAAATTGATGCTTGAATGTGTGTAAAATATGTTTGAGGTAGTATCTGAGCTAGTATGTGAATGTGTATGCCATGAAAAGTGACTTTAAAATGCCTATCACGTAAGGGGAATTTAAGCCATANGAAATGTCCAGTCTGTTTACAATGTTGGCAGGTACTGTCCTTTGGTGGCTGTTGTACTGCCATGGCCTCTGCTAACAGAGATTTTGTGTATGTATGTGAACCCATGTTTTTGCAGGCTTTGACCATATCCATTGGAGTTGGTTCTTTCAGGGTTTTTAATATGGGTTCAAAATCATCATTAGCTTGTTCAATGGCCAATTTCAAAAGCCATTGTCTTGTGCCTGTATCTGTTTAATTTGTTTGGAAATAGTGTCTCTCAGTCTCTCATCAACGTCAATAAATGGCTCTGTGGGTCTCTGTTGTACTTGTGTGAAGGATGACGTGGCTTCAGACACCTCAGTAATAGTTTGAATCACCTCAAAAGCCGAATTCGTTGATATTTCTGATTGATTTCAAGGAATTCTTGTTTGTGCTAAATTGGAAATATATGGTCCAACTCCAAACAGTGTGTTAAAAATGTCCAGGACTGGCATAGTAGTGATGGAGAAAGTAAGTTCTGCTTGTTTTCTGATTAGTCTTCGTCATTCGTCTTCAAAAATTGATGCTTGAATGTGTGTAAAATATGTTTGAGGTAGTATCTGAGCTAGTATGTGAATGTGTATGCCATGAAAAGTGACTTTAAAATGCCTATCACGTAAGGGGAATTTAAGCCATAATTGGAAACTGCCTTTTTCATGTCTTTCAGAACTGGGAAAGGTACAGGCTCACAGATGGATGAGTTGTTATGGTGATAAAAAGCAGGGAATGCCTTCACTAAGTCTAAATCTTCTACTGCTGTTGCTTGTTTGTCTGGCGTGAGAGTAGGGACAAGTTTGATTACCAGGTGCGATAGCCAATAGGGTTGGGACAGGGATAGAAGCCGGCAGGAGCAGCGGCCATGCTACTATGGGCTGCACCAGCGACATCAGTCAGGGTCATCCTGGCAGCAGTGCGACGTGCGGTGGTGGGGAAAAAAAATGCCTCGGGGGAAAGACATGGGAGGACAGGGGAGGGGTGTGATAACAATGCAGGGAGAGGGGATACAGAAACTTTCTGAACTAAAACCCTGTACAAAGAAAACACATAACTTTGAAACTCCAATAACAAGTCTCTCATGTATGCAGCTGGTCAGGTTGGCTCTGCTTCCCAGAGCTGTCCTCCTCAGGCATGCATTTTATCATTTTCCCACACTTCCCCTCCCCTCTCATCTCCCTCTTCTCCTCAGTTTGTCCTGTGTTCACATTTTTCAGGCTTGATATGATCAAACTGTCCTCAGCAGTTACATCAGTGAAAAGTGATATCCCACAAAGGTCTGTATTTGGATCAGTGCTATTTATATCTTCATTACTGACATAGACAAAAGGATTGAATGCACCCTCAGCAAGTTTGTGAATGACACCATGATGAATGGTGAAGTTGACACACATGAAGGGTAAGATGGTTTCCAGAGGGACCTAGACAAGCTTGAAAAGTGAGCCTATAGGAATCTTGTGAGCTTTAACAAGACCAAGCTTTAGGTGATGCAACTGGGTCAGGAAAAAACATCTGATATCAATACAGGTTGTGGGATGAACATATCAAGAGCACCCCTGCCAAGAAGGATTTTGGGGTGCTGGTGAATGAGAGGCTGGACGTGAGCTGACAATGTGCACTTGAAGACCAGAAAGCCAATTGTATCCTGTGCTGCATCAAAAGCAGCGTAGGCAGCAGGGTGAGGGAGGGGATTCTCTCCCTCTACTCTGCTCTTATGGGAGCCCATTTAGAGCACTGCATCCATTCTAGAGTTCCAGACATGGACCAGTTGGAGTGAGTCCAGAGTAGGACCCCCAAGAGGATCAGAGGGATGGAGCACCTCCTTAATGAGGAAAAGCTGTGAGAAATGGAATTGTTCAGCCTGGAAAAGAGAAGGGTTAGAGAGTGCCTAATTGTGACCTTCCAGTACCTGAAGGGAACTTACAGGAAAGATGGGGCAAGACTATTTACAGGAGCATGTAGTGCCAGAACAAGGGTGAATGAGTTCAAATTGAAGGTGAGTAGATTTAGATTAGAGATTATGAAAACATTCATTACTATGACTGTGGTGAGGCACTGGCACATGTAGTCCAGAGAGACTGTGTGTGTCCCGTGTCTGGAAGTATTCAAGGCCAGGCTGGATGGTCTCTGAGCAACCTGGTCTAGTGTAAGGCATCCCTGCCCATCACAGTGGGATTGGAGTTGAATGATTTCTAAGGTCTCTTACAACCCTTAAAATTCTATGATTTTATAATTCTATCCTTAAGGTCCTTTCCAAGAGAAACTGTTCTATGATTCTATGAACTTTCTTGTGCTACCTCTATCATACTTTCCAATTTAAACTTCCTGGAATTTAAAGAAGGCCCAGATGGGATATAGTTCCTGAAACCTTTTTTCCCTTTTTTCACTTGTTGCAAACTACCTTTTCCAAGCACAGTTAATGCGGAAGAGTTGGCTTTGTTCACTGGATGCTGATCCAAACTCTACACTGATCTGCTGAGAGCAAAAGGTGTTGATGTACTAGTGAAACAATGAGGTGGAGAACATATATAAAACTTTGAGGCTATGATGATCCCTTGACTGCCTTCCAAGGCTCTGACCTTTGCTTCCGCAGTCTTGAAGGGAACCTTTTATCTTGCACTAGTACAATCTCTTACCTTAAGTATATTTAAAACAGAGTGAAATGGCCTAGACAGGCATTATTATAGTTTAAAACTTCTACTTCATGCTTTAAAAGTTTTTCTTGGAGAAATACTTTTCAGATACATTTCATGCAAAACTGTACTTCTGGCATGCCCATGGCATTTTTCCACTTTTTTCCTGTTTTCCTTCCTCTGCACCACAATGGTGTCCATCCAAGCCTGCTCTCTCACTTCCTGACATCTGGAATTTCTTAGGGACTAGGTCACTGGAGCGTATGATTTCCTTTATGCATTTATCACAAAGTTGTGCTAGTTTAACTTGTTATTTTTAACAAATGATGCTATTCTAGGAACATTAGGAAGGCATTTCTCATATTTTTTTCCTCTCCTATTGTAAAGACTCATAGTCTTACTAGAACAAGTCTGCAGTGATACAGAGTACAATCACACAACAGCATACTGATGTGTTTCTACAGATATGGAAAACCAAACTGTTTTCAAATATGTGGATGAACTGCTCAATCAGTGAAGCTTCACATATTTCAAACATTTATTATTGTTCTGAGCAACTCCACCACTCATTGTTTAGTTTTGATAGATCATCTGTTACATTAAGAAGGGTAATAATTTCTTCAAACCCAGATTCATTTTGCTTCTGTACTAAAGAGATATTGTGTAATAGAAACCTCAGTTGTTTCATTTATTGTCATTCAAATAATATTGACAGGATAAAAGTATCTGAATCCAGGTAGAAAATATATTTTTCAGTTCATCATAAAGAAGCTAGACTCCATGTTCTCATAGAAAGAGTTTATACAATTTCAGTAAGTTTATTTTTAACTCCTTAGCTGACTCGTCCAAGATTGAATGTAAATATGCAGCTTTAAAAATGCTGTTTCTACTTAGTTTGAGTCCTTTTAAAATCTTGAGAAAATGTTGAAATTTTATTTTCATATTCTATTTAAAGATTATTTCATCTAATACTCTATAAACCAATGTAAAATAACATAACATTTTAGAATTTTTATTTTCTGTTTCAGTTTGGCTCATGTTTTGTCCTTTTTCTATAACTAGTTAGTCAAGCTGTAGATGTTAACATTGTTTTCTTTCACTAAAAGAAGATGTAAGCAAATTTGGAACTCCCTGTGACTTAGTAATGATGTTCAGTGATCCTTTAGTTATGGTCTACAGTATACAAAATATGTGTTGAATTCTGCATTAGTCTTTTTGTAGAGAGGATTGATGGGGGAAAATTTCTCTTTATGAAATTGGAATGTAAGTATAGCAATACATAACTTGGGGGAGAGGGAGGACAGGACCTTCTGAGCATAATTNAACAAACATAAATAACATACATAAAACTTCTACTTGTCCTCTACAGTTCTTAAATGAGCAGTGATCTCGACAAACAATTTCAGAGAAATAAGTTTGGAAATCCAGATTTCTGATCCAAATGTTAGAGGAACACAGCAGTCAAATTTGGTCCTAAGGGTAATTGATATTTACAACTCAATGGAAAATGTGGGAAGAGTTTAGAAATGTTATTATCCCTTGTTGCTTCTGTATCCTAAAAATTTTGACAGGGAAATAACCTAATATTCAAAACCTCTCCTTACACTGATTTTTTCCTGTCCATTCAAGATACTAATTCTTCACACCAATAGGACTGTCAAATAATTATGTTAAATGTGATAAAGTGCTGGGGTGCTTTGGATACTGAGACACATACTAAATCTGAGCAATAAGGAGAGGTAGTTCTCTACTCTCTGTAGGCGGACAGGCTCTGGCCAAAATAGTGTAATTACTACATTTTGTGGAAATACATTAATCATATAAAAGGTATTGATGTTATTTTTCTCCATACCCTGTGGCCTGGCAGATGATCAATACTCCTCTCCTTCCAGCATGAGTGGCTTACTGTCCCCAAATATCCTTCAGGCACATACTTAGATCAAGGCAGAGGTCTCTAGGACTCAAATGATGTGTTTGTTTTGTGTAGGTAATCTGTCTGGGGCAGAAAAAAGGTGCTACAGACATGAAAAAAACCACATTTTGCATACTTTCTGTCATTTTTACCTCATGGTAAAGCATGAACATATCTTTTAAGAGATACTTTTTACACAATCTGTGTGTTACTTAGCTTTGTTGTCAATTACAAGAAAAATGAATTATGGTACTGCTCAAGAGTGGTTCTGAAAGTGAGTGCTAGAGGACATGTTCAGCACTAATTCGGGAACATTGAGTCCTACTGAGTCATGTAAGAAGGCACCTGTGATCTAGGAGTAAGATTGAGAGAACAGGAAAGGTTTACATATGCTGTTTAGACACTGTGGGCTACTCTCTAAAGAAAGACTTCTCTCCAAATATAGTGGCCTTGGGAGTTGCAAAACCAAAGCTGTGACCAGTTTTCTCCGGTCCAGAGGGCAATATTACTGACTGAAAAATGCCTTTTTTTTTTAATTGATGATTATTTCATGCCTCTGTGTGTGTTGATGTTTTTAGACAAGAAGCTTGTATGTACATGTTTGTATTTGTCCTGTTGTATATTCCAAAAAGTGGAGGAACATCTAGAGTGAATGCCTTGCCTGAGGTTACTCAAGAAACTTAGAGGGGAGAATGATTCTTTTAATTAATTGTAACTATAAGACTATGCTCTGCCCCTGTATGCTCCATCCAGTCACCATCTGCAAAGTCTTTTCCAAATTTCCACAATTCAAGAGTGACTGCTGCTGCTCCTGACAGGGAACAGTTGAACATCCTAACTTCTTCATGTCACACTGATTTTCTAAGAGGTTGATAAAATGTACTGAAGTAGTGAATTTTGGCTGTAATTGTGGCATTCATATTATGGATTTTGACTATTTAAATTATGATGCTTCCTCACCTGACAACGAAAAACACAACAGAAACAACTTGAAAGGCAAGTGTCTGACTGTCTATCATAGTAGTAACTATTATATGTATGATCTTATTTGTGGTTACTAGGAATTTGGATGACAATTAAAAATGCATTCATATGTACTGTGAGCCTCAGTGTGCATGTGGGAACACATCAAAGATGTTAGTTGTAGGTAAACCGGTTGTTGAAACCTAAAATGATTTTGATTTCCTGTTAAACACAGATTTTGTATGTGAGTTCAAACATATCCCTGAAAATCTCTGCCTTAGGTCCTTTTTCTCCCGGTCCTTTAATATGTGTATTTATATCCTGTGCTTTTGGCATGAAAGAGCAAGACCTACCATTAAGAGATATCTTACCCTACTCTGAGGGGGATTTTTAGAGCTTACTGTGATGAAAGCAAAACCCACAATGATGCTAACAGAAAAATAACTGTGGTTGGCAAAACAACAACAACAACAGTAAGAACAACAAAATTAAGTTATGAATGCTGACTGGGAGCAGATTATTGTGTGTCTTTGTATATCTGAGGGAGAGACTAAGTGAGTGTGTGAGATATCCAGTCAGGGTAAAAGCCTGAACTTCCTAGACCTTAAGTAAGCCCCAGATGACAGATAGCCTATGGGTGCACTTGAACACTTAAGCTTTGTGAGAAGATGGAGCCAGAAAAAGAGTGAATGACTTTGCAATGCAGAGCTTTCTCAGTTGTCCATGGTTATCAGCAAAACTGCATTGACTACTCCAAGCTGACGTTTCTGGCTGGGTAGCTATGGGGTAAAATAAATAACACATGAACTTAAACAAGCTTGGTGTCAAGTCATATGGACTCAGCATAAGCATAGTATAAAAGCAAAATAAGGATTGATTTACTGTGGCTCTCAGGAAATCTGAATTCCAAATTAGTCTGACTGGGTACCTGTTTAATATTAGAGGTATATGGTTATAGCACTTTGAAGACGTCATTTCAAGAAAAGCTGGCTAACTATGATGCTGGCATGGAAGTAGAAGTTAAAGACACAAATTGTACTTTATCAGTGGAATGTCTTGTGGCTGATCTGCAGCATTAAAAGTTTGCCAGTGATCCAGAAGTCACTGTGCAAGGTTACAGTCACAAAGACGTAGGAATATTATGGTGGTGGCTTTCAGCTGGCCAAGCACAATGATTCTTGGGATATGTGACATACTCTGAGAGCCTCTAGTCGCTACCAGGTCAGCATATCTCTCCCACCCACTACTACTACCAGTTTCATAAGGATGTCACAAATAGTAACCAAAGCACCTTCATGCAAACTAAATCTCTGAGAAGCAATTAATTTCCAAGGAAAGACTGAATACTACTTCCTCCCCCAAAGCAAGCTGGCTCACTGTTCATGGGTATCATACTGCTGCCCAGCACAATGGCTTTAAAGACAATAAGAAGTTGGTGTTCTACTTTTTTTTAACTTTATTGTGTGTTTTCTCTCAAGTTCTTGCAGTGCTGAGTATATTAAGTGTTTTACCATAATGATAAACCTCCATGCCTGTGAAAGACACGGTACTGCTGCCCCTAATAGTGGACACTGCTCTATAATTGGTCCTTTGGAAAAACAAACAAACAAACTAAAAATCAAACCGAAACAAGAATGATCTGACAGTTTCTGCAATTACAATCCTCCTTCCTGCCCCAGTCATTGAATCTGAATGCTGACTACAAACTGTTTCCACAGCTTTCCTGGGACTTTGCCAAATAGTTGTGAATGACAAATCAGACTAGATCTCTTGCAAATAACATTGCTGGCGAATATGGATGATGCTGTCACAAACAGTCAGAAGCAAATCATCTTAGATGAAATTACAAGCCAACTGAAATGCTATTTTGTGGGGTTTCAGAGTTTCATCTTGAACTGTGTGATACTTTATATGTGTACTGCTTTAATAAGACTTTGGCAATAAATTTGTAAAGCAGTAAGGCATAACTACTTTTTCATATGCTAGTGTTTTTGCTTTCATAACATATTTAATAAAAAACAACAGATAAACTGTAATTTAAACTATAAAAACACAAAAATATTTTGTAGTGTAAGTAGTTTCATACGTGCAAAGTAAGGAAAAGGTTCTTAGGCCAGCACCTTAGATGCAATGAAATAATACAGAGCTTATGCCACCACGTTTGCTTATTCACTCTACACATGTGCATCCACACATCTACATCATTAAGTTCACAACAGGTGATTATTGTTCCCATCAGTTGATTGAACACAGTTCATGTTGTAATTAGTGCTAGAGTTCATAATGGCATTGTAACCTTCATTTAGAAAGTATCCCCAAAAAGCTGCAGCCAGCTTGATTTCTACACAGTTCTGCTACATATTGGCAGCTAAAGGAAGTATTTAGCAAGTTCATCATATTTAGCAAAGTTATGTTGAATTGAATTTGACAAAACCAAGATAATCTTGAGAGAATGCCAGGCAAAACTAGCAGAAGCAAATTACCTCTCCTGGTGAAGTTATAATGTGACACAAAGCTGACATGAGCATGGAAATAAGTCTACTTTGCATCTGCAACAAGCTAAAAAAATACAAAGGTCTGAGAGCTCAGCACAGTCAGCATTGCCTGTTAGTGCTCATGGTGGCACAAACACTCACTGAGTTAGGGCAGGGAATCTCAGGCAGTTTTAAATGCTCATTAAAGCAAATTACAGTGTCCACAGACAAGCAGGCTCCTGTGCTCCAATTGTAGGTATGACCCTGATGTTAGCTCAGTTGGTTACAGCATGGTACTAATAACACAAAGGTTATGGGGTTCATCACTGTATGGGCCATTCACTTAAGGGTTGGACTTGATGGTCTTTATGGATACTTTATAACTCTGAATATTCTGTAGTTCTGTGGTCTGTTGGTTGTATGATGAGTAGAAATGTAATTACACCATCCTCTGAAACAATTCTCATCCAACCTGCAGGTCTGTACTGCAAGTGCTTTTTGCTGTCTGTTGCAGGCTTCCAATTTCTACCTATACCAAATTACATCAACAATTTTCAGCTTCCAGTTACAACTGTAGGTCTGTCTTATGCTTGCATGGCATATCCACCATCTCTCCAGCAGTGTGAACTTCCTCAGTTACACAACATTTTCTGCATTTTTAGGGATTAGCACTAAATACCAGTGCTCTGGTGATTAAACAGTTATAAATCACCTTTCTGAAATAGAACATCACCAATGAGGATTAAGAACAGTTTCCAGATTTATAGGAATGGGGAGTATTGCCAGGAGAGTTTTTTTTGGAGGTAGCACTACATGCCAGGGAGACAACCGATCCTTATTTAATATATGTGACAACATCTGACATTACACTGTCTTCTGAGGCTACCCTTGGAGTTATTTTGTTAGAGAGAGAGGAGATAACAAAATGCTTAGCAGAAAAAGCAGTGGACGTAGAAGTCCAGAATGGGAAACAAAGAAGAACCAGAGCAACTTAGAAAACTTTGGTCTTCATATTGTCCTCATCCTTATAGAGGGTATAAACTGTGCTGCTCCTGAATGACACCAAAAGGGAGGGTCAGCTTTTGAGACAGAAGTAGGCTTTTGAGGGATGAGAGTTTCCCATATAGTTCCTATTTTGTTCCTACCACCCCACGCAACCTNAAACTGAGAAGTTAAAAAAAACCAAAACAACAAACCAGAGAAGTTACCTGACTCAGTAGGCTTCTCAGAGACCTGTCCAGGTCCCAGTTGCCACACTTATGGAGATTTATTTCCCAATCCTTCTATTTCAAAGGACACCAAAGAAAAGGAGAAACTTCCACTGAGTCCACTTTCCTATAGACCAAAACCAGATGAGTTTATGGCTTCCTGGACTTGATGACACACATATACAAACTCGTAGTTAAATATTCCAGCACTTCTAAGGGCAGAAAAGCCAACCAAGCAATGCAGAATATTTTATTTAATCAGAGAAGAAAAACAAACAATAAAAGTAAAATAATATTTGCAAGAGGATTTTATTAATGCTGTAAATTGCATTCACACCAGCACTCAAGAGCTCTCTAAGCAAAATGGAAAACATTCTTCTTTCTTTTCTGACAGATTACTTTTAATTTTTTATGATTGGGCCCTGAGATCAATATCAGCAAGCTTTATTTCCTCTGCTTTGCATGTGGAAAAAGACAAATCCAGGAGATAAACTGCTCCTCTGAAATTGTGTTTGTGTTGATAGTTTATTTTGTGTTTTTGTAATTTTATTAAAACCACTTAGATGCATCCTACATGATTTCATACATTCTATTATAAAATGAGCTGTTTAAGCTGTAGTGGTTTGCTGTGTAAACATTTATCAGGACTAAATTGCCAGTCAGCATGTCTGTTGTGTAGCAACTGTTAGAAAAAAAAGTACACATATCTCCTTCATTTAGCATTTTCCTGTATTTTAATCAAATCTGATTTTTAGACTGGTATTATTGTTCAATCAAAAGCTTCACAGTGTTAGTGAAATCCTTACAATGCCACTATTATATTAGTAATAAGCAGCTTTCCTTGTGCACCAGCTAATACATAGATAGAAGTACAGACAACTACTGAAGATATCTTCAGGCAGTCACATAGGACTCAAAGTTCAAAGAAGAAGTACATCTATTCTAGAAATTTCATGCCTGCCTTTTTATTTCCTATGTTCAGGACTTAAAAAAACCCTCAAACCATTCTTTTACTTTCTGCAGCAAAATAGGATCAGCAGAGTCCATCTCCTGCTGGACTCAATAGTGATGTGGAGTGGCTTAATCTAAAAGTGCACATGGTCTTTTCTCTTGTGATGCTGTGTGTACACTTGACCAGGAAGCATAATCATAGGGCAAGAAATCATGGACACAAGTCATGTCATGGGAATTTTCATTAAGATATAGAGAAAATACTTTGTAAGTACGAGAATTGCCAAGCCCTTAAATAGTTGCTTAGAGGGTTCTGGAGCCTCAAATCTTAATGACACTCAAAAATCAACTCAAGGGTCTGAATCATCTGATCTGACTAGACACACCATGAGAAGCAGGTTGGACCCCAAGGGTGCCTTTCCTCATAAGTTAATCTCTGATTGTGTGATTCAAACTGGGGAATGACAAAGGAAAAAAAACCAAACAAAACAAAAGACAAATGTTCCAACTTTATGTCTATTTGTGAAATAAGTAATCTGGAAATCTCATACTGTCATGTAGCAAAAATAAATTAACCTTCAATGTTGAAGCACCATATTGAGCTTCTATTTCATATCACTCTATTTCACTTTTTAGACTCCTCAGTGATTGGTTTCCCAATACAACTTTATCTCTTTTTAGTTACCTTGTTCTGATTGCATTTCAGGTTTTCCTACAGGTAGTGTTACATCATCTTCTCCTGATGATTCTGCTTTGATGTCTGCAATCAGGTGTTTTGAAACAGCATAATCATTCATGATGCATAAGTAAACAGACTGTAATCTCTCTCTGAAGAATGCTGCATAGAATTGACAAATTTAATGCTAAGGACTCTTTTTTTCTGTGAACATGTTTGAGCATAAAAATAAATATTTTTCTCTACCTCTAACAAAACCTGCAAAAGTTAACAAAAGAAGCCTGGTTCCCACCCCTTCCTTTGTGAGGCATCCTCCAGACCACTCTATGATATCACCAGTCTTTTCTGCAAAGGCAGTTTCTTGCTTTGCCAACATTTTGATTACAAGACAACTGTTTCCCTTCTGTCAGAATATAAAACAATCACAGGATGGCACCAGCAACTATGTTTTGGTTTTTTCCCCATATTCATCTCATTCAAGAAACAGTTTTATTTGTTTGTTTATTTGTTTGGGGGTGGTGTGGTTTGTTTTTTTTTTATGCCCCAGCTTTGACATTTTTTCATCCAGGAACAATTTTTCAATTCCTTCCATTGTGCTCCGAGTCCAAAGAAGCTAAAAATAGTGAAGGATTTCCAGTACAGAGATTCAGACAGAAGAATGCTGAGAGGGAAATAAATGCAATAAAACTACTATCAAAATTCACTAACTGCAGTTAAAGACAGACAATCTTGAAGACACTCCTTTACTTTGGCTTTATGATCGCTGAGAATTAGTTTTATGATTGTTTTTAAACTTTCAGCTACTTCTCCCTGAGGTTTGCAGGGTGTGTAGGTGTAGAATTATTGGTCCAGAGACCTTCTAAAACATATATGTACAAATGTATAAATATATGTATAGAAAAGATTGTCTTCTTCCTTATTATCACAAAATATGCTGAGTTGGAAGGGGCTCACAAGGATTTGGAAGTCTAACCATTAGACCTGTGCAGGACCATCCTCAAGAGTTGCACCATGTGCCTGGAAGCATTGCCCAAACACTTGAACTTTCTTAAAAGGAAACCTCAGTTTTCATGGAGATATGATAAAATTTGATGAGAAAGTGTTGTACCAAATTTCCTCTTGATGGATCTTTCTGAGGTCATTCCTGATCAGCATAATAACATAATATGTTCTATCTATCCCTGTCTGTCTGTCTGTCTGTCTGTCTCTCTCTCTCTCTCTCTCTGTCTCTCTCCCCCTCTCTCTCTTTTTAACATTTTCTAAACAGAGATAGCAAGATAAATAGTTTTAAATAGTGCTGCAAAGATAGGCCTAAAGTACAAAGGTTTTAAATTACACTAAGGTTTTGTTATTCAGTCCCTCTGTATCATGAAACTGTCATGGACTGTGTTGTTCATCTATTCTGTCCTTCTGTCAAATTGTTGCCTTTCCTGTATGTAGCCTACATATATCCTGTGTTAAAGCTTTGACTCTCTAGTGGATTAGATCTGCAAGTATGTGAGGCAAAACTTCTAAAGGTACTGGTATGTTTCACTCAGGCCTATTGTGAACGGCTTATTTAATGTTATTTCAAGTGTTCTTCCAACATTGAAACATGGTTGTTTGTTTCTGTTTTCTTATTTGGGGGAGAGAAAACACCAAAAAAAAAAAAGTGATGTCTACATACTTCTAGTTCCATCTAAATCTTAGATTACTTCACTCTGAGGCAAAAGACTGTGAATTTCAACCAAGTGTAAACCTGCATATGGCGTGTGTATCAGGACTGAAATCTCCCGATGTCTACAGCATGGGTGTGAGTGTTTGAGTGTCTGTGTGTATGCAGTTTTCACTGTAGGTAGACACACTAGTATCTGGCCTTGGGTCAATATTTTTCCTATCGAATGAGATCTGTGTTATAAATGAAATTGTAGCAGTACAGAAGATGGACCAATGTCAATGGGCTCATTAAAATGAGCAGTGCTCTGGCAGTGCATCTATACTGCAAAGAAGTGGGGAGATTCCTGGATGGTCTTTGAATACTCTTCCTAGTTGTTAACATATAAAAGATTGCTATTTTTTTTTTTTAAGAAAGTGCCAGGCACAATTTTTATATCAGGTTATAAATAGAAAATAAAATGTTTCGATTATATTTGCAGCAGTTCTGACTCTAAGCAATTTTTAAGAGTAAGTTACTTTGTGCTGAATCCAAACTGCCATGTCAAATTGCCTTGAGAACCCAAATTACTGTGCCTACATCTAATATGTCTAAATCCTGCTTTAACACACAGGTCCTAGTCATTAAAAAATATATGAAGACTTTGGCTGAGCAAGATAAAGGCTCTTAGTATTTGTAGTGACTGAGCAAGTTTTTTTGTCGTATCAGTTCTTTCTCTACATTCTGCAGAAAGCGACCTCCTCTTTTAACTACCTTGTTTAGACATGCATAGCACTTGTGTTGTCTACTGGATTATTGGTATGTTTTTGTTTTGAGCAACTGATTCACTAGCTGTGTTTGTTTCACCTCTGTATCTGGACACTATGAGAGAATGTTTTCGACATTTGCTTCCAATTACTTCCTTNACATTGTTTGTTTGTATGTAGGAAACTAACTAGTATTTAATTTGCAGATGAGAATGTCAGAAGTTAATATCTTATTTAATTGGATTGTGAACATCTCAAACCTCAAGAACACAAAAGGTTATTCCCTACATTGGGGAATAGTTTCAAATTTATTTTCTACTTTCCTAGTATAAATTGGTTTGGTCAATATAATGTCAATTAAGGTAGATAAAAGAAAAAAATTATACATAAGCAGATGGTATTGCAAAATATAACTTTGCAATTGAGAAATACCATGTGAGCATATGGCAAATATGTCCAAATAATTGTTCTCATTTTAACACAGAAACTCCCTGATAGAAAAAAATAACA
>VWZD01013782.1:19252-33856 GCA_013396695.1 Sakesphorus luctuosus | reverse complement strand
GAAGGGACTGGAGCATAAGTCCTATGGGGAGAGGCTGAAGGAGCTGGGGTTGTTTAGCCTGGAGAAGAGGAGGCTCAGAGGTGACCTCATCAGTGTCTAGAACTACCTGAAGGGAAGTTCTAGCCAGGTGGGGGTTGGTCTCTTCTCCCAGGCACTCAGCAATAGGACAAGGGGGCACAGGCTTAAGGTCTGCCAGGGGAAATTTAAGTTGGAGATCAGAAAAAAATTCTTCACAGAGAGAGTAATCAGGTATTGGAATGGGCTGCCCGGAGAGGTGGTGGATTCACCACCCCTGGAGATTTTTAAACGCAGATTGGATGTGGCACTGGGTGCCATGATCTAGTTAATGGACTGGAGTTGGAACAAGGGTTGGACTTGATGATCTCGGAGGTCTTTTCCAACCCGATCGATTCTATGATTCTATGATTCTATGCTTGCTAATCTTCTTGGTTTGGTAAATGGATAAGTTATACTGTGCAGTTTGGATGGTTTGGCTGAAGAAATAACAGGGCTTGTGCAGATGTCTTTAGCCCCCCACTCTTGCCCAGCATCTGTAGCTTATGATGACACCGTACAGCAATCAGGGGAGATGCATTAGGTAAGAGAGACAAGTCAGTCAGGAGATGATGATACGGAGTCTCAGCCCCAAGGGTCACATGGCCTCTGCACCTACCACAATAGCTTCCCTGTTCTCAGCTCAGCTCCCTGACAGCCCTGCCTAGATGTGTGGGTAAAAGACAGAGATGTTACAGAGGCTGATCAAAGCCTGTGCTCTGGCAGTGGCAGCTCGACTTCTGGCTTGTCACAGTCAGAGGAACAGTGGCCTCAATCCAACCATAGTAGCAGCAAGGCAGGAGTTGCTCAGGGGCACCAGGACCATCCCCTCACCATTCTCAGGGCAGTGTGCTGAGGTGGGTAGATGGGAAAACAGGGCAGGGCTACAGGAAGGCTGGGATCTGCAGGAACCTGACAGCCAGATGAGAAGTGGTCAGTGGAATATCATTGTATATTCCAAACTGGAGATGGAAAAGAGCTGTCAAGATCATGAAGGATATTAATTTTAATATATATGACAGAGTGATAATATGCAAGCAGTAATGCTCTGTGTGATGAATTGCTGTCAACACATGTGGTGCTTGCAGTAATATCTATTTTCAGAGATATGTAATTTTCTTTATTGTTAAATCTCATAGCTCTTAATTAGCATGTTGAATTTTATGGTTGTTTCAGAGCTTGTGGGGACATGACTAGAAATTGTGTGCAAAATCCCTTCCCATGTGACATAAGGAAGCCTCACTTCAGAAAGTTCACAAATGAAATGCTCTTTACCTTGGATGAATGCTTGACACCACATCTCACTTTTTAGTGTGTTTTTAAAAGACATTCTTCAAGGCAGACTTTTCCTTTTTTGATGTTGAATTGGAAGTGTTCAATCTCCCTGAATGCAGTACAGGTTCCCCCTGACTTGCATTGATGAGAATGACAAACAACCTTTGAGGAAACTCCTCAAAGTTTTTTGTCTGAGTCTTCCTTAAAAAGGAAAGATTGGAGCATATCACACAAAAGGGCATTTTAGACACCAGTTTTTCCTCAAGTCTTGCTTCTGCATTAAATGAGTGTTATAACCCCAAATTTCAGTTATGAGGTGGGATCTCGAAATTGATCCCAGAGAATATGACAAGAGATCTACTATGTTACAAGGTGTATCCCTTAATCAATTCTACTGAGCACAATAGTATTTTTCAAGTTCTTTATTAATATTAAGTAAGATCTCTTGTAAAATCAGACCAAAACAGATGAGATAATAATATTGGCCAAAGGAGATAGCTTATGATGTGAATAAAGAAAAAGGCAATGAATGTTCCAGATCACATGTTAGGATGATGAAATATGTACAATAGCAAGTGAAAAAATATTGAAGATTTTAAAATTATTCTGAGAAAAAAAGTATCGGAAAAATTTTTATAATATTATGAAAATGTTCAATGTTAGGAAAAGAATGCAGTTTCAACAGTCAGATGGGAAGCATTACAATCTCGTCTATAAAGCAGCTGTAAAATTCAGGAGTCCTGACTAAGTTTCCAGGAAAAAAGTTACGAAAGCAAAGGTAAAAAATTGGGATCCATTTTCTTCCAGGTGGAAAAGGTGTTGAAATGTAAAAGCTGCAGATCTGTTAGAATAAAGATTAGCAGCAACCTACTTCAGCTGAATAGCCTAAACTGTGAAGAAGAATAGTTAAGAAGACAGGAATTGCTTTAACAAGTATTTGTATTCTTCAAGGACTGAGAAAGTACTTGCAGGATGAAGTGTGGCTGAGCAATTTGATTCTTCAAGGTCCTTTCCTAACCCCATAGCAAAAGAGGCCTGTAAGCCTTGCCTCAGTTTTTAGGTGAATATCTATTTCTTCAGTTTCCTTCATGCAGTTGGAAATATTGACACCAAGTGAACATGAAGAGGTCTCAGAGCAGGACTTTTAACAGGTGCCTGTGGCTGTGCTGAATGCTATGCAAGTGTGTCATGAGGACTTGTGGAGTTAATAACACTGAAACAGCATTTAATTAAATCAGGGAGAGATAAGGAAGTATTAGACAGCAATGAACAGGTTTTGTATCCCTTGTAGTACCTGACAATTTACAAACATAGCATCCTTATTTTCAGCTACCTTACAGACTGGAGCACTAAGGTAAAAAATGTCGATAGTTTTTGAGCTCCCAAGAGTATGGCGCAAGAGTCACAGACGTTGCCTTCACAGAAGTATCGTCAATGCTCTAATTTATTGTTTATAACACACACACTTAAATCTCATACTTCTAAAAGCACGTGAATAATACAAGCACATTATTGGCTAATAGTTGGTGTCTATGCCTTACAACACGATTTGATTGGTTTCTGCTTGCTGCTGCTTACTGCAAGTCTGTTTTCTTTTGAAGCTATTTCAAGGCCACAGGCTCTGCTATGTTCTGCATAGACTGGGTTGGGCATACAAGCTTCTAAGTTCAAATTTCCCCCGACAGAGTACCTAATACATGGTATTTTATGTGTCATGTTAATGAGTAATTGGATTTGAGTTTCCAGTCCCTCAGTTTCAGAAAGAACTGAAGCAGCAAGTTTGAGATCAACTATCTGTAAGAAAAATGAGCTAGACAAAGTTCAGTGTCATGCTATTAGTAGAAAAAAGCAATATAGGTGTTACAAATAGCTTTGTATATGCAGAGTTGTTTTTACAGATGTTAGAGCTTGTTTTCAGACTGGAAAGCTGATTCCTAAGTGAGGGAATGGAACCATAGTTTTGACAGACAAATAAGGTTTGGTGCTCTTGAAACACCTGAAGGATGGAATGCTGTCCAGAGGGACCTAGACAGGGTCGAAAAGTGGGTGAATGAAAACCTCATGAGGATTAACAAGACTAAGTTCAAGGTGATGCAACTGGTTCAGGAAAACACCTGGTATCCATACACGTTATAGGATGAACAGATCGAGAGCAGGCAGTCCTTCCTGCCAGGAAGGACTTGGGGGTGCTGGTGGATGAGAGGCAGGACATGAGCTGACAACATGCACTTGAAGACCAGAAAGGAAAGCACATCCTGTGCTACATCAAAACCAGCATGGGCAGCAGGGTGAGGGAGGGAATTCTCTCCCTCTACTCTGCTGTTTTGAGAGGCCACTTGGAGCACTACAACCAGTTCAGGAGTCCCAGACATGGACCAGTTGGAGTGAGTCCAGAGGAGGACCCCCAAGATGATCAGAAGGATGGAGCAATCTCTCCAATAAGGTAAAGCTGTGAGAACTGGAATTGTTCAGCCTGGAAAAGAGAAGGGTTAGGGGGTGACCTAATTGTGACCTTCCAGTACTTGAAGGGAATTTACAGGAAAGATGAGGCAAGACAGGAGCATGTAGTGCCAGGACAAGGGGGAATGAGTTCAAATTGAGAGAGTAGATTTAGATTAGAAAATATGAAGAAAGTCATTACTATGACTGTGGTGATGCGCTGGCACATGTAGTCCAGAGAGGCTGTGTGTGTCCCATGTCTGGAAGTATTCAAGGCCAGGCTGGATAGCCTCTGAGCTACCTGGCCTAGTGTAAGGTGTTCCTGATCAAGGCACGAGGTTTGGAACTAAATGATCTTCAATGTCCCTTTCCAAACTAAACCATTCTATGGTTCTATGATGATTCTAGGGTTAGGAGGTATCTTTTTAAAAATTATATTTGCGTGACAAAAAAAAGAGAAAAAAATCTGAGTAAACTCAGCAAGACTGAAACATGAGGTGATCCACAATGGAATATTTTACTTTACTGTAATCTGTTTAGGTGATTAATTACAGCTATTCCACAACTCTGTGAATGTTAATGTGATCCATTAGTCAAAAAAAATATTTATGGTTTGGGAAAAGCTGTGAAACACATTTTTCAGTCAACATTCCAGGTGTTAATGGAAGGTAAAGGGAGTGTGTTCTTCTTTCTGAGTTAGGTAATGTGTGGCATTTACTACAGAGTTAAACCACATTGCAGAGAAAGGTAGTTAACATACTCCATTTAACTGACAGTTCATAATATGAAGTAAGAACACACTTTCATTTATGAGCATCACATAAAGGCATTGCAGCTGGTAATCAAAATACTTGTCCTAGTGTGTCTTAAAATGTGATTTCCTAATTTTTTTTTAAAGGGCATTAATTAAAATATGTGAATTTTAAAACAGAGTGGAGTACTTTAACACATCTTTTGCGTTTCTAAGTATAAAAAAGCTGCATCAAGCTGATGCTTTTCATTTTCTTAATGTGTCAGAGATGCTTAAATATAGGGATGATTGGGAAAGGTTATTTTGGCAACTGCAGTTACAATATCTCCCTGATGAAACCTGGAAAAGAATCTAAAAAACTACTCTTTATACCTTTATTAATTTTCTGCTACATGGACACTGCATCTCAAGTTTATACAACAGAATGAAATGGTTTGTCAATGCGGCTCTGGATTTTGCATCAAAAACTATGTGTTTGTATGAAAATAATCCATATTTGTTGACTTTTGTCTTGAGAACTTGATTAGGTAGTGATTGCAATAGAATTTCTGCAGGTTCTTTCCCCCCTTGTGTCCTAGTTAGAGCAGCTGGGACCAGCTTATTACTCTGTGGGTATAACCAAAACTGTGTATTCTACACCCTCTATGTCACTGCGATGGAGGTATCATTTGCAGCAGCTGCCCAGGGTACACCTGATTCCTCAGGCTACAAGATGTGTGTTAGAGAAACCTGTGAGATAGAGCCTTTACACCAGTGACTCAGGTATGATAACTCCCCTCCCGTGAGGCATTAGCACCTTCACATCCAGCCTGAGGAGGCATATCTGCTAATAGACCATCAAGGATTTCAAAAATATCCCATGACTCACAGAGTAAATCACCTATGGTAAACTCCCTGCCCTGAGAGAGGTAATGGGCATTCTCACCTGAACCTGAGGGTATATAATCTTGGGGGTTTGGAACTTCTGGTATTACTCTTTGGATCCAGGGAGGGACCCGAACCTCAACAGGAGTCTGACTGCAACTCTTGACTAGACTAAGACCATAATCCTCACAAACAGGTTTTTCCTTTCCTTTTACTTTGTCCTCTAGGGGACCATATGGGGCTCAGCGCAGAGGCTAACAAACACCATTCTGTTTGTGCTCCAGAGTGCTGTGTTATACATCTCGTTTTTGTGGGTTAAAACCAATTTTTCTTTGTACCATTTCATCTATTCTAATATTTTTATTAAATTGTAACTCTGATGTATAATCTCTTTTGAATTGGGTTCATTTCTCCTGCTGATTTACCTTTAAAGCAGAACATCTGGTGATTTCTCAATGTAACAAATTCCTCATTTATTTAAGAACAGTATCTTTCCTGCCTCATGTTGTTGTGTACCTTTGGTACTTTAAATTTCTGCTCTGTTGTGTTTTTTGTGCAGAACTTAATTGGCAATTTCAGCTTTCCTTCACTTCTTTGAAGGAAAGTAGAAATTAAATAACATATACCTATTTTGTTTCATTCTACTTGATGTGCAAGTAAGCTAAAGTCAATCACAGATGTTGACTCTGACTATTTTACCTACTCAAAGAATAATAAGGAAACAAGGGACCTTGCTCATTCAAATGGCTATGCAGTGTGTTGCCATGAAATTATATTCTCAATTGTAAGACCATAGTCCTGGGATAAATGGGAGGGGAGTTTTATCAGTATTGGGAAGAATAATAAATAAAAAAATCAAACACCTGTCTTAGTAGGTCCTTGCTATAGTCTCTGAGTCAAGATGAAATCTTGACAGTTTGTGAATCAGAAAAAAGTGTACCAGTTTTGCCATTTCACATAGTGCTAGTGAACATATGTTTTCTTCTCAGTCAGTTTAGTATGATCTTTAGCAAGCTGTGGATAAAGTTTTGATTTTGCCAAAACAATTGGGTTCTACTCTTCCTGGCACATCACCTCTGTGCTATTTAACCTTTCAGACTGAACAATTCTTGATGCCCATGGCCTATGAAGTATTCAGTATGCTTCCTGTTTTTATATTTTGGACTTTTCTTTTGACAAACATTGTAGATTACAAAAGTAAAGCAATGTTCAGTGTCAAGGCTAGAAAAAGAGTCCACCTTTCTTGTTGCAGTTTTCAGTGTCTGATTCTGAAGGTGTTTCTGTTCCATGCTGTTCCTGGACAATAAAATTGTTCCTTGGTAGTGTTTGTTCTGCCTTTAGTATTTAATTTTGTTTTTCATATTCAGGTCTATTGCTGTAGTCATTCAACTTTGAGATGTTACTTCCACTGTATCATCAGTTAGCAGGTCACTGCCTTTTGTAGCACTCACGGCTGAAATCCTTTTGTTCTGCAAGTCAAGACAGCATAGGTCTGCTGTGAGTCAAACAAACCCAGACAATGTTATTGTCCAAAAATGCAGATAGGAGGACTTCAGATAAATAGAAATACCTACTAGGATTCCTGCTTGTAAGAAATGGATTAAATTTTTAAAGGACTGCTGTGTGTCATGTTATGTCAGAGTTAAAATGGTAGATGGAAGCCAGATGTTCTTGTCACATTGCTGAAGATGAAAGCTAAACTACCTCAATGGAAGTGTCCTACAGTGCACGCTCACTGGATGGACTTGGGGCTGGTTGGTGCAGAAAGGATATGTGATTTCTGCTAGTGCAACTGGGACCATGCAAGGGTATAAATAAGCCTGCGTCTTCACCATTAAGCTGATTTCTCCTTCACCTGACCAGTGATCTATGTCCATCCATTACAAATGGTGACCTGTGACAGGCAGAGAAATAGATGTTATTGGTAATGGATCCCAGCTGAACTAAAGGAAAAGGTGGAGCAACAGTTGTGTCCATCACCTTCAGGAAAAAAAAAACAAACAGAAAAAGGCATGAGGTGAGCAACTGGGGAAGGGCAGGTATTTATCTCAAGAACAAAGAAAAAGCCAAGATATTCACAAGTGACTAATGCACAGACTAATCGAGAAGTGCCCAAAATGAAATCCATAACACTTTTAGTCTAGATTAGTTTACACATACCTGGACTCCTGCAGGATGGGACATTCCAAGTAAATTATCAGAATAATATCAGGCAAAAGGCACCATGAGAAAGCAAGGTCTAGGGACCCCACAGATGGCAAATACTTAGTTACAAGATTAGCAAATAAGGCCACCGCCACACCGGGTGGAGACACAGTGATAAGGAGAAAAGCAACAAGTCTCACTGGATCTGGGACTCCAGTGGCAGGATCTGGGAGCCAAAGGTGGCCGGTGTGGTGCCCACACAGATGGGGGCAGGTGCGTGGTGGAGGCTCCAACGGCGGGACCCCAGTTGTGTCTGGCAAAAGCCACAGTGGAAGTGGCCTCCACACTGAGAGGTGGGCATGGTACCTTTGGGTCGAGCCTCGGTGGGTGGGCCTTGACCCTTGGCAGTGTGGACAAGTGGCAGGGGAGCAGTAGCTGGGAGCTCAGGTTTCTCTGGGGCAACAGTGACCCATGGCCACCTGCCGCTGGCCTGAGGCAGCCATCCCTACAGCAGCAAATAGGGAGCAACCAAAACAAAAAGAGAAAGTGGGAACTGGGACTTTTTCTTCTGCTGATCCTCAGACGTGCACTGATGCTTATGTAAACACATGGGAGGACTGGTGAATAGTAACAGCATGTGCTGTGCATGAAGTAGTGCCAGTGCTGTGGAGGGAGACACTGGCCTATGATGAAGACAAAAGTGAACCTGCTTCAATGGAGGAGACCAACAATGCATGCTCACTGGATGGACTTTAGGCTAATTGGTGGGAAAAGGACATGTGATGTATGCTAATGTAACTAGAACTGGGTAAGGGTATAAATAAGCCTGCATCTCACCATTAAGCTGATTTCTTGTTCACCTGATGAGTGGTCCAAGTCCATCTGTTATACCTTCCTTTCTGTCCCTTCTTTCTCCTTAACCAGTTCTCCAGAGTGTGTTTGTTCATTCATCATTTATGTTTACTCTCGCAAGTTATTGTGCAGGCTTAGCTGAGGTTATTCATTAAAATGTGGAAAAGTGACAGGCAAGAGGCAACGTATTCTTGACAGTGCTGTATTTATATGAAGAATACATGTGAAGAGCTGAAATACTTTCAGAAATCTCATAGGAACAAGGGCAGAACATTACTGAGTTTTGAAGGTTGTAGTGCGTATCACTATTAGATTGTCTGATCTTAATATGTTAGCTCATAAACAGAGAATTAACCTTATAACTCCTTTGGCTTGGTAGCTCTTGGATAGACCTTTGCCAGAGGGCCAGGTGTTTTGGCTTGAAAGCGATTTCTCAGTTACCCAAATAGAAAAGAAGCAGCAGTTAAATAAAGAGTGAGCATGAATCAAATCTTGGAGGGAGGCAGTTTGTTTGCCAGAGTTTAGATCAACTTATCTGAATGTCTGAATATTTTTCAGTTTCACATTGGCTGGAGTACAGTAAAAGAAATATTTTAGTTTTCTGCTATAGAAGAATTGTGAATATGTTAGAGAAAATATCTTCTTTGCACTTTTGTGTTTGCACTTCTCCCTGCTATCTGCTTTTTCCATTTCCCAGCACTAAGCATAGTGCTGACAAAGGTCAATCTCTTTGTAATTTTTGCAAAAAGGAATATTTTGTCCTCTTTCATCTTATGGTGAAGCCCACTCAAGCTTTTTGATTATGAAGACATGCTTGGAAATACAAGGGATTCTTGTAATTAGGCTATATTACAGGCCTGAGAAATTTGTGTGTGAAAAATATTACTTAATATCTAGTTCTGTCCATGTAAGAGCAGAGACTTGCAAGAGGACAAGGCTGTTCAAGTAAAGAGGAGCAGCTCAGAATCAAACCTTATTAATAAATCCTTTTCTGGAACTACCCTGTAAGTTTATGTGGCAAGATTTTGGTCCTGGGCTGGGGTGGACTACAGGAATATCTGGTATGTGAAGCTGCTAGGAGCTTCACCCCTGTTAGATGAAGCCAATGCCAGCCACCTCCAAGATGGATGTGCTGCTGGCTGACTCAGAGCTCATCTGTGGAAGAGGTAGAACCTTCTGGGATAATATATTTAAGAAGGGTAAAAACTGCTGTGCAAAAACAACCAGAAGAGAAATCAGAAAACATGAGAAAAACAGACTTGCAGACAAAACAAGTGAAAAAGGAGAGAGAGAAGGTGCTCCAGGCCCTGGAGCAGAGATCCCCCTGCAGCCCCTGGAGAAGACCATGGTGAGACAGGCTATGCCTCTTCAATCCATGAAGGTCTGTGGTAGAGCAGATATTCGCCAGCAGCCCATAGAGGAGCCCAGACTGGAGCAGGTATGAAGAACACTCTGACCCCATGGAGACTTCACACTGGAGCAGATTCTGGCAGCACTTGTCACACTATGAAGGGATGAATCCATGCTGTGGCAGTTTTCCTGACAGGATTTGTGACCCTGCACAGGACCCAAGCTGGAGCAGTCTATTCCCTAGGGACTGAACTGTATGAAAGTGTGCTGGTTTAAAGGTAAACCGACAGGAGAAATGGACCCGCCACAAGAGAGATTATAAGTCAGAGTTACAATTTAATGAAAGCTATTACAATAAATATACTGACACAAAGAGAAATTGGTCTCAACTCACAAACCCCAACAGTATAACCCAGTGTCCTGGGGCAAACCCAAAGGGGTTTGTTGCTCTTGTGCTGAGACCCATGTGGTTCCCCTGAGTCCAAAGCAAAAGGAAGTGCAGAACCTGTTGGTGCAGGTGATGGCTGTAGTCTAGTTGACAGTGGTGGTTGCAGGCTGATTGAAAGTGATGGTNACGACTCCCTGGGCAGTTGCTGCAAATGGTCCATTGTTCTTGGGAAATGAATAGAGGGGGTAGAATACATAGCTTTGATCACCCCCACACAGTGACAACTGGTCCCACCTGCTGAACTAGGACAGAAAGGTACCCATACTGGAGCAGACTGTGAAGAATTGCAGCCTATGGGAAGGAACCATGGTGGAGTTCATGAAGGATTGTCTCTTATGGGTGGAACCCCACACTGGAGCAGGGGAAGAGTGTGAGGAGTCCCGCCCTAGAGAAGGAAGGAGCACCAGATACAATGTGTGATAAACTGACCACAGCCCCATCCTCTGTCCTTGTGCACCACTGTGTATGGAGAAAGAATTTGAGAGTGATGCTTTTCTTGGAAGAAGGAAAGAGTGAGGAAAGAGTGTTTTAAGATTTGCGTTTTATTTCTTATTATTCCACTCTGATGTGATTGGTAATAAACTAAACCAATTTTCATAAGTTAACTCTGTTTTGCCTGGGACAGTAATTGATAAATCTTCCCTGTCCAGTTGAAGGGGGCAGTGAATGAGCCAGTTTGGTGGGCATCTGGCATTTAGCTAGAGTCAGCACACTACACCTTCCCATACTGTCACTGATGAGGGAAGATGAAATTTGATCCAAATATTAGTTTATTAAAAAAAATAAAAAGTGGGTAGGGGAAAGAATTAGAAACTCTCAAGGTTGTGCAATGGCTTGAGCTCTGTCTGATTTCCTAGTCACTTCATAAATGAATCAGTGATTTTGTTTTCTGCTATAAAGCTAACATAACTGATATATTTGTTTGCTTTAAACATTGCCACTAAGGTAGTCACCTCTGATATGACCTATTTATTATCTAGTGAAAAGAAAATAATTTTTTCTTGTTCTTCCCAAGGCATCATTTTCATCCTTTAATAAATACTTAAGTACACACAGGTAGCCATAGCAATTATCTGTGGTCCATGCACTGATTCTCCAAGGAGTGGTTTGGGATCTTCCTCCTCAGATCTGTCTAACTCAGCTAGCAGAGCACCATGCTATCTTTTGGCCAAATGGTGTTTAGCAGATGCAGAAATCCAGGATGTATTCAGAGTGAGCTTTCTTTGACCTTGAACTTTTGCGTTTGTTTGACTTTAAGCTATTGGAATGCCAGTAGGATCTGATGACTTAGAAGGGCTGTTTCTGATTCTTTTCATATACAGAAATTGCAGCAGCACTTGATCACCCTTCATCTCTGTCTCTTTGTTGCACCCCTGTGGTTGCTCTAGTAAAACAGGACTTGTTTGAATAAGCTTGTGTGGAAGCAGCTTCTAATTTTCCCTTTACTGCAGGGAAGCAAAAGCTCTGTACTTTACACCTGCCTCATAACTGTAATTGTGTGAGATCAACAGTAGAAGCAGAAGGAGAAAACAAAATAAATAAAATCTCATCTACTGAGATTCAACTCCATTTTTGAAGGAGACATCTCTACGAGGCAGCTCAGCATGGCTTCAGGGAAATAGTTATCTGAATTTCATTGAGATTAGGTCTAAAATGTAAACTTGTGAATGAATGATTAATTTCAGGATGTGACAGACATTTTTTGACTGACTTCTGTGTAGCCTCAGTTTCTCCATAATCCTGCAGAATATTAGACAGCAGAACCATCTTCAAATTCCACAATTTTTCATAGCAGTTTTCCTTTTTCTGTAAACATTTCTTTCATTGCCAGATCCTGTTTTATGCCCTCCATTTTTGAAACACTCATCCACTTTATAAATTCTGAGGATCACATGGGAGCAGTTGTACTTGACAACTCAGAGACGCTAATAAAGAACCCTTTTCAACATATGGCATATTTTTCCAAAGTGGTTTCTCTTTACGACATCTCCTGGAGGTTAATCTTTTTGAGATTTTCTGCTGATTGTCTAGAATACAACAGTGCTTCCAATAAAGGGGATATATGTAGTGTGGTGTGAAACTGATGTTAATGCAATGAAGTGGTTATGAGCATCTGAGTGTTCAGCAAGTTGCAACTTTTTGGTACCAGGGAGATAACATCTGCTGTGGGAATGGAAAATGAGAGAGTTTCTGAGAGGGGAAAAAATCCAAGAAGGAAACAGAAGTACCATCACTGCAATTTCAAACCAACAGAATGTGACATGAGTTTTTTGGAGGTTTTTGTTTAGGATATTTCTCCTACCTAGCACAGTGTGCCCATGCTTGAGATTCCTGGATGTTTCCCTAATCTGTGTGCTTGTAAAGGTACTTTTTGCAGGGCCCTACAACTTGTAGCACTGTTTTTTGGAATATGAGATCTGGCACCTGGATTCCTCCTTACACACTGTTTTTGTTGGTTAGAGGTACTTCTGACTCCAAAGGTGGAGGAAGACAACTGTGCTGAGCAGGATAAAACTCTATTCCTCCTCCTCTTTTGTGCTGATTCTTTAGTCATGATGGTGTAGGATGCTGTCCTCCTGAATAGCTTTCACAGCTCGACCTCAGATCTTCCTTTCTTCTACCTTTCTGTGGGCAGGTCCTTCCCAGTCAGGGAAGAAGGATGGTGAGAAACTCAGAAAATGGACACTAGTGAAAACCCACAGAAAAGATGCCAGAGGATGTGGAAATATCCATAAAAAAACCCAAACCCCAAGAAACAAAACAAACAAAAAACCAAACCAAAACAAAAACCCCCCAAAAAAACCCCCAAAACCAAGATGAGGCAAGAAACTAATAGAAAGCCATAAACTCATATTGATAACATATTACTGGTGTTTTACCTGTTATTTTTTTTTTTACTGCTATAACATTGAGGAAACTGAATTATTTGGACTCAATTAGGATGAAGACAACAGTAAGAGAGCTCCCACTCCCAGAATGCCACTGAATTAGGAAACACAATTTATTTGCAAATGTGCCCATCTATTCAGTGATGAGCTTGGAAGGCCAGCAATAGAATGAAGGTTAAAATTTTTCTGTAGTAATCAGGGGGATATGTAGAAATATTTTTACTAAAGGACAGAAAGATTTAAAAATATTTAATGTTTCTATTTAATGTTCTGCTTACTTGACAATATTTGTTAAGTGTGTTTTGAAAAGAATGATATGAAAAAAGGGTGAGAAGGACCAGAACTAAACTGCTATGCTACTAATACGTAGCTATGCAAGTATTAGTCCAGAAACTGAATACAAGATCCAGTCAACAGTGGATTTCTTCCATTTTGCTGACATCAGCTCTGGAGCTGTGAAGCAGGCACCCATCTGCTGACACAATGTGTAGGACTTTGATTAAACTTAGTGCACAAGGACTTGTCAAGATTCAGTCAGCTGGAAACTCTCAGAAAGGAGGAAACACATCTGAAATCCCAACTCCACACTAAATTTTAGTTCTTTCCTAGTCTGCAGATCCTGAATGAGCAACCTTCCTTAAAGACAGGTGATTGTGTAACCCTTTGTGAAAAACCACACTCTTTTCTTTCTTGGAATAGCAGATAACAGTAGTGCTGCTCTTCACCTGGTTCAGTTGGTCCTCTCATTTATGAAGTGAAAAGCTTGGGCTCAATGAGTCATCAGCTTAAGGGGCTATGAAGCTCTATCTGTCATACACAAGGACTGTCCTTAACCACAAACCTGCAGACTCTTTTAGGGAGAGGCAATTTCCACTTATCTATTGGGAGCATATACCCCATGCAACAAAGACATTCAGCTTGACAATTACAGCAAAAGGAGTAGAAAAGGAATTTAATTGTATCATCTGTTTGTTAGGGTATTTATCTAGCAAACAAGCACGTTTTATTCAGTCCCACTTTCAGGATAAATCTTTATTTTTAATGCATATAAAATACTGTAAGAGCTTCATTGTGGCTATAATGGTGTATTTCATATTTGTTTTCAGCTTTAAACTGAATCAAAATTGTATCATATGATGAATAAATTATCATATACTTCTCTCATAATTTTTCTTTTTCATCTGAGGTGGGGAAATCAGACTGCTTCTGTAGATCACTGACTTAACCTTTTACATACCAAACCTCACTAGATTAAGCAAAGTATTTTCTCCTTCTTTGGATAAATTTCTATAATAACACCATGCAAAAAGTTTTTCTTACTGCTTTTGGTAACTCTGCGGTGTATTTCTATTAACATTGAAGCTCATTTAATAAATTCCTCATGCCCAAAGGATCAGAGACAAACCTTCCAACAGACTATTTCTGTGATAGCAATTGCTAGATGCACGTGTGATTAAAGCACATCAGAACTGATACACAATGAATTGTATAAAATATTGATCTCCTGACACAGAAATATCATTTAAAATGTGTGAGTA
>VWZD01013781.1:239663-297530 GCA_013396695.1 Sakesphorus luctuosus | reverse complement strand
TGTTGCTCTTCTCTGAACTCACTGCTTTGGATCTGAATTCTATTCTAAAGATGGGAAATACACCCTGCTTTCAGAATGCAAAAGTGAAATAACTTCTATCCCGGATTTGTACTGAATTGACTTGAATGTTTATATGAATGTGAGATTCTATTTGCCCCAAGAAGATAGAAGATTTTTGGATACCAAGTGTCAGTGTTCAGTGTTCTAGCAAAGGCTTTTTGTGAGAAACTGCAAAAATACAGAAAGCTCTGCACAGAGAAACCCTAAGAACAAAAAGAAAAATATTTGGATTGTTTTAAAGTATGTTTTCCTTTGGGTTTTTTCCTTTTTTTCCCCTTCTTTTGCCACCTATTTCCTTCCTTCCTCACTGGAAGCTTAAAATGAATTTTCTGGGTTTTTTTGAAAGTTGGTTATCAGAAACCTGGCATTAATTACAAATTCCAGACCTAATGTCTGTTGAAGAATAATAATTTTATTTCTTTTCAGATAGATTTGCAAAATGGAATCTAAAATATTCAACTCCAAATATTCAACTGTTTCTGATTACTTATTTCAGTCAGATCTCCTGTGTACCAGCATTGGCACATGAATCTTGCAGCTGTTTTTCAGGAAAATAGTAATTCAACCCTTATTGAGGTTATGCCCCTTTTGAGTTATTGTTCCTTTTATTTGAATTTTTTCCTGTCAAAACTTTGTTCTGTATCTTTGTGATATTCCTTATAGCAATGACAGCTTTGACCAGGCTCGAGAAAGCAGGATGGAGTTAAATCATGTGTACTGACAAAGTAGTTCAATAAAAAACATTCATTTTTGCATTACTGATCTATTCTTAGTCACTGGAACTTGCTGGATTTTGAACTGAGGTTCTGTAAATTCCTAATACCACACATATAAAATTAAAAAGTAAATAATTTGAGGTCTGTCTGCAAATTTTTTTAATATTCTGCATGTTAATATTTCATGGTAGGATGTAGCTGCTCCTAGTGATGCAGACTATATGAGCCTAGTTTAGGACTATGGTACTTGACATGACTCTCTGTATTATGAGACATTATTAAGAAAAAAAAAAGATTTCCAACTCTTAACAGAATTCATTAGTAAGAATTTATATCCAGAGGTATTTGCAAATACTTCATTCTTGTGAGAGGGACCTCTGGAAAATGATACATCCTCTTTGCCCACAAAACACCTCTGGATATCAGAAACTATTAAAAAAAGAAACACAAAACTAACAACAAAACAAAACTCAAACTTATTTTAATACAATAGCAGCAGGAAAGGACAAATACTGTTTTGTGGAATCAAAGTGGAGATGAGAAAGACCAGTCAGAAGGCCAAACTCCCATCAATTCTCTGATTTATTACACTGCCAGTAGTGCAGACTTACCTCACAGTTTCCTACTAGTCTATTTCAAACTAAGAAAGGAGAAGAATTCTTCAGGTGAATGAGAGACATTGGTTATGGAGTGTTTTCTCTGCATGTTGGCTACCAAGGCTGTGAACCAGAGGCTTGATCCATTCCATGCATAAGCACACTGGAGTCAGGGAAAACCTGCCCCAGGTACTTAAAAGTGTCTTTTCCTGCTGTAAGCTGTATTAATAGCTTTCCCCATGTGGAACTGTGTTTACAGAAACCAGACTGAACTGGTCTCACACAAGCCATCATTATCACATCCTAGTAACCATTCAAAGCACTGGACTACAAGCCGATGTACTTTCTTAGCCCTGAGCAAATTAGTAACTGGCATCTGTAACAGAAGTAAAATGCATAACATCAGTTTCTAAGAGGACACTGTTTCCATTATATGTTTAATTTTTCACAGAACATAAAGGCAGATACATCAAAATACCAAGAAGCCCTTTCTAATTAAAGCCTCTATATATTTTTCCTTTTCTTCTTAAGATATGGAAATGTATTGAGCCATTAAAGAGAAACATAAAAGGAAGCCCACATACTGTTTATACACAGGCTTTATGACTGCAGCTACTTACTTTGCAGGAGACATTATTTTGACTGCAGCAAGTTACAGTGTGGTTTGACAGAACTCAAGGCTACTTTGTAGTGTTCCAGAGCAAGACAATGACTGGAAGGATGCCTTACCTAGTTTTGTGAGGTTTCACAAAGGTGAGGTGAGGTATCTCAGCATAGATCCAGCACTGAGATTTCATGCAGTGCTCTGCCAAAGGGGACATTTTTATACCCCCACAGCTGTTCACCTGTTTATGATCATGCTTTGAGTTACTTGGTTGGGCCAGGTTTGGAGGAAAACAAGAGGGTGAATTATTCTCGTACTATGCATGATTTATTTACCATTCATATAATGTATCTTAGAGCCTCTTCAGAATAACAGTGTATTATCCTTGGAACATGGGAAGCAGGTGAAAAGTTGTCTCTGTCCAAATCACTGTCATAAATCTCCCAGATTGCTTAGCCCAAGATTTTACCTCAGAAGCTTGGGATCAAGATCCATGTTATTTAGTTCACAGGACAGTGTTTGGGTGGTGCATTTCACTGAGGCCATTAAATAACCCTGGCACTGCAGTTTTTTTGATCAGCCTTGAAATAGTTAGCAAGGACATTTGGATCTGTGCCTCACTGTAGATGCCGTTTGACCGGTCTATTCCAAGTTTAGCAGCCAAATAAGTTCAAATAAAGTGATCCAAATGTTGCAGTGCTCAGTCAGGCAAAACTCACTTTTTGTTTTCCTTAGATAAAGATTAAATAAAAGCCAAATCATGACTTTTGGAACTGGCCACTTCAAAGCTGGAAGGCAACACTCTGGAGATATCTAATAGAAGATCAATATGTAAGAGTTCAGTACAGCGAGTACTGTTTTTTATTTTTATTTTTTATTTTTTCTTATATATTATCTACAAGCACAAGCTTTCATATTTTTAATGTAAAAATGCATACAGATCATTATATATATAAAAATCAACTAGCCTTGTAGCAAAATGCCCCCCATGTTGGGGACAAATTATCCGGATCCAGGTGCAAACCCAGTGGCTAATCCTCACTTCCATCTGTAGTTGCACCAAACCCCCAGATACGAAGATTCTCAAAGTTCTAGGGAAGTCTTGGGTCCTGATCCACATCTTGCAGCATGGGTATGACTAACTTCATCAATTGAAGATAAATATTTAAAACCTTACTAAATGACGATCAACTTGTTGTAGGTAACAAGTATCCATTTCACCTTTCTTCCCCCTTTTTGTTGATCATCTGTCCCACCCTCTCTACAAAGAAATCACAGGGGGGCAGAGAAGAGATGTTTGATGTTAATGTTACATATACATACACTTAAACAGCAACTGTAGAAACAGAATTTAAGCTGTTCATATCTGCTGCAGAAAGGCTACCAAATGTGGGTTCATGCTCCATTTGGCCTTTTCAATGCTTGGGCAACTTTGGGCTCAATTTGCACATTGTAGAAATATGGCACATTTATAGCATATGTTGCAACATTGTGAGAACAGAAAATCAGATTGCATGTAATACTACTCAATGTGTATCAACAGATGCACCATAGCAGAACTAGCCTGACAATCAGCCCATGACACCGAGGGAAAAGAATTAATGAGTAATGTAAAGAAATCTGTGTGGGAGGAAAGGTCACAAAATAGCAGCCTCCTTTTTGACCAAGTCTTTATCTTGTTTGGCAGTTTCCAAATTCAGTCTTTGAGAAGGAATGTCACTGTTTTCATCATAGGTTCTTTATGCAAGAAGTGATATTTGCACAGTGGAATCTTTTCTTTCTCCAGGATTTTATAATTTCTCCACATAGACATTATAAAGGAAGACACAATTTGCCGGATTCTTTTGGAATGTATGAGGGCCATAACTTAGCCTCCCCTTCCTTTCAACTTTTCTAATGTGCATATGATTAATTTATAATGTTTTTGTGGTTTAAATGCAGCTCAACTCTGAACCCTAGAAAGGTTTTCAGATATAAGAACTGTTTAAGTTTTCTAAGAGAGGGATGAACCAATGGCTTAGTATGCCAAGACTTTACAATTAGCTATATTGCCATGGGATTGCAAGTAAGGTTTTCTTTACTTCAGATTCATGCAACAGCACTGATTTGAAAGATAACAGAATGACTTAGTGCTTCAACTTGCAAATGCTAATTCTCGCTCCTAATTTAACTACCTTGCCTGCAAGTTCAAACCCTCAGCTAAAGACTTCTGGTTTATAAACAGGTATTGGCTCTTTCTTTTACATTTGTATTGATTCTATGTTTCTAATAGTACTAAAAATGAAAAAACCTTTATTTTTTTTTCTTTTTAACAAAAGTTAGAGATATGTTGAATAGTTTGGTAACAGGTGCATCTCAGAGACAGTGATATCACCCATTGCAAGAACTCCCTGCCCAGAAGTACAAGACAGTGTTTCCATTGCAGTGTGTATAGCTGGTGTATGGAAACATACCTGAACAAGAGGACCAAAACACAGACATTGATTCCAGAAGATTAAAATGAGTTTTCACTATCTAGAATACAGAAACAGAGGAAACAAATAACAGCACAAAAATAATTATATCTGAATGTGATTTTCTTGGATGCTGGTTGGCTAAAAGAGAGAGTTTAAAAAAAATTACTTTTGTAAAATACCTTGAAGTCAATACTTTTGAAAGAAGTCCCAACTTGGAAGTTTTCTCTGTTGACAGGAATATACAGATCTGCCTCTTCAGCCTGTTCCACCACCTCTATGGCTACCTATAATTGTCTGAAGTGTTATCCATCCAGATATATTCATTTTGATACATCTGTTACAATCTGTCCTTGATAGCCTCTCCTAGTTGCAGAGGCCGGGACCAGTTTATAACTGTTTGGGCGTAACCAAAATCGCATACTCTACACCCTCTGTGCCATTTCTGATGAACTGTTAATTATGGATTGTCTGCAGCAGCTGCCCAGGGCACACCTGACACCTCAGGCTACACCTCAGAGCCCTGCCAGGCACAGGAACATTTCTGTCTTCACACCAGTGACTCAGCTGTGGTAACTCCCCTCCAGGGAGGCATCAGCACCTTCACACCCAGCCTGAGGGGTCATGTCTGCTAATAGGCTATTAGAGACTGGCACAATAGGCAGTTGCAACTACTGAGACCATCAAAGATTCTGAAAATATCCCATGACTCACAGAGTTAAATCACCCATTGTGAAACTTCCTGCCCTGGGGGGAGGTACTGGGCATTCCCAACTGAACCTGAGCAATATATGCTCAAGGGTTTTGGGACTTCTGGTATCACTCGTTGGATCCAGAGGAGGATCAGAACCTCGACAGGACTGTGACTGCCATTCTTGACCAAAGTGTGATCATCATCCTCACCAATAGGTTTCCTTTCCTTTGACTTTGGACTCAGGGGGACCACTTATGGCTCAGCACAGGGGCTAATGAACACCATTCTGTTCGTGTCCCAAGGTGCCGGGTTATCCATCTGTTCTTTTATGGGTTAAAGCCAATTTTTCTCTCTATCACTCTATTTATTGTAACCTTTTCATTAAATTGTAAGTCTGACTTGTAATCTCTTTAGAGTTGGCTTCATTTCTCCTGTCAGTTTACCTTCAAACCAGGGCTTAGCCTTTTTAGAGTTACTTCATCACAGAAGCAAATAACCATATGAAGTAAAAAGCAGTGGAGAATAAAGTTGTAAGTAGTTGTTACAAGGGGCTTTTTCTCAAAGGAGAATACTGCTAGTCTTTCCATTTATCATTCTAGCCTTTGGCTGTGGTTCTACATGATAACAACTTGAGCTGCACACCGAGATGCCTAATGGGATGCAACACAACTGGTGGGAAACCAGCACAGTCTGAATGAAAATCTTGCAGTCTTGGTTCTTACATTTTTTAGCATACAGTCAACGAACTAACTAGGCTGGAGGCAAAAGTTGACAGCTGGCTTAAATCAGATGCATGAGGAAGAAGAAAACAATGGGCATCTTTTAACCCAGGCAGCAAAATCTGATAAAATACACTTTCACTGCAATGTGCCAGATAAAAGTCACAAAAACCCTGTGCTGGTTTAAATCCCAGGGTGCTCCAAGCAACACCTGGAAATTTAAACAGCTGGAAATGATCATATTTTCAGACAGTAGAGGCCATTCACATCTGATCTGAATTTGGGCATTAGACTTTAAATACTTGCCTTCCCAAAGATTCAGTTCTTCTTTGGTATAAGATAGACTAAGAGGAACTACTTGAATTGAAAAAAGACCAAAACAAGAAATGTAAAGAAAAGCTAAAAACTACCCATACCTAAATCAATAGTAACACAGTTGCTTTTTTTTTTAGCTTGACTTCACCCATATCCCAAAGTACAGCACTGCACTTTGAGGGGGAAAAGCTGAAATGGCCCTGGACTAGCTGATTATTTCTTGATGAATTCTGCAGTGTCATAGGATCTGGAAGAGCAACTGAACTTCAGCTCTGTTGAAATGTATGTCTTGCTGGCCAAACACTCCATAAAATGGACCTGTATTGTATTTTTTGCGTACCTCGCTAAGAACATCAACACATAGATTTGACAAAAATAACAGGGACAATTTGGAGTAAAAGCACACCATGCGCCAACTTAGAGCTGGTGAAAAGTGTCAGGTAAACTTTCCGATACAACAGAGCAGCCTCTACATGTATTCAGTCCGGGAGAACATTGGTGGTGAGGGACTGAAGGCCAAATCTTACTTGCCAATGGCTACTCAGCAGCTGCTTGGCTGGAAATGACGTTTAGGCACTACTGATTTGCAGGGCATTGGACTAGCCATGTAGAAGCAGAAGACTGTTGGTGCCGATCCCCATCTAAGTCCTTTGGAGTTCACTTGGTGGTTTTTTCCCTTGGTGTTTTTGGGGCTTTTTTCCTCATTAGCCAGAAGCAGTGTGGCTAAATAAATTTCAGAACAGGAAAATACTATGATTCTGTGTTATTCAAAGAAATGGTGGTGTTTATATATTTGTTTGTTTGTTTTAATTTGAAAGCTTTGACCATTTTTAATTAAATGTGCTCTGCCTGCCTCATCCCTGCTTCAAGCTAATATGCTCTAAAATGCTTCTCTGGCTTAGTACAGCCCTTTTTAGCTGCTGATTTTGGTGAGCATCTTATTAATTGCCTGCTTGACATGGGTGGTGGAGCTTCGTCTCCGAGTCTTGCCCTGGACCATCTTCCGACGCCGTACCTCACGACAGAGCTCATAGAAGGCCTCCATAATGTTTCCCTCTCCCGTGCAAGCAGAGCACTCATAAAAAGCACATGCTAGTTCTGTGGCCAGCTTTTCACCTTCCTCTGTGCTGACTTGCCTGGAGTGATCCAAGTCTGCTTTGTTCCCCACCAGGATCAGGGTGACATTTTTGGGCTTTTTAACTTCATCCAACAAGTTTTTAAGTGGCAACATTTCCTCAAAGCTGCCTCTGTCCGTGATGTCGTAAACCAGCACAAAGCCTTCACCCCAGCGCACATGTCCTTCTTTCTGAATAGCATCCTCCTATTTGAAAAGACAGATACCAGTCTTATGAATTTGATTTATGAGAAAGACATCAGACCTTGAGATAGATGTTGGTCCTCCAAAGCCTACAAAGCCACGTACAGCTGCTTTACTTTGCATTTTACATACATCACCTATTTTATCACATAGCATAGGAGATCTGTTGTACCCAGCTGCCATGGGCTCCCTGTGGACAGGCTGGTAGCAGGTGTTTGCAAGGGAGTCTCTGCTGAATGATACCCAGCACCCAAGCTGCAGAGGCCTATGCACCCTGAGCATGTGCTGTGTATTGAAAGGAAGGGAGACATGACTAAACTCTTCTTTAGTGCAAATCTTTGACAGAGGCTGTAAAGCTTTATCACTTGGCTGTAGAAACAGACTGTGACTTTATGTGCAGTAATGACATGTGTTGAGTTAGCACTGAATCACAGCATGAGAACAAAATACTTTTAATTTCAGAGTAAACCTTGACATATTTGTTCTTCCAGGATTTTAAAACTTTAAGCACAGGGTGCCTTGCAGAAGGGTCTGAATCCAGAATGCTGAGCATAGCAGCAAGCTGATGGAGGGGGGAGCTCTGCCAAGAAGCAAATCTCTGTCCCCAGAAGTAAAGTACACCTGTCACCACCACTGCATTCTCCTACCCTGCTGTCTATCTGAGCCAAAGTATTGGATAATAGTACCTACACCCACGTACCTGACCAGCTGTATCCAGTATCTCCATGGAAACCACTTCATCATCAATGGTAGCTTGGTGACGGTATGTAGACTCTAAAATAAGAACATATTGTGAAACGTATTAAAAGAACATATATATATTTTTAATCTTCCTTACAGCTCTCCCAGCACAATACCGGAGATGTGACACACAGTTTGACTAAATTTTATTTACTGCAGTTCTTTCAGCCATTCTGGAGCACACTCAAGTCCTTTCTACAACAGTGATACTTTTACCTCTCTCCATATGGCACAACTTTTTCTTTCCCAGGTGTTAGACTTGCAAAGGGCTGTGCCTCTGGATACTGCACTCTGCACCCAACAGAAGGACAGTTTCCTGTGGCAGAAGAGCTCTGCAAGGCCATATCCCATTTTTCATATTTGCTCCTAGGAAAGGCTGCTTCCTATAAAAGACAAATACCAGAACTCTCAAAGTATCCCTCTTAAAAGCCTGTCACTGAATAGCTTGACATCTCACAAGATCAAAACCAGTATGGTTGCAAATCAAGGAGCCTAACCACTAAGCTCAGGCCTTCTACTGTGAAAAATTACAGATCAGCTGTTTTAGCAATGTCTATTTTAAACATGCTGAAGTAATCACATTCCCCTCTTCTAGCAAGGGATCAAGCAGTGATTTCCCTGTGTATGATGTATAAGGATAACCACTGGGCATTAAGCAATCACACCATGTTGTAGGGGGAAAAACAGGAACCTATCTACTATGTCCCAGGTTCTGGAACCAGGCAACTAATCAGAAAGCTAATGACAAAAAGGCTTGTTTTATCTTAATAAACTGATAAGCTAAATTTGATAGCATTTGACCTAAAACTTGGAAAATTATCTGTGCTAACATTCAGATTTATTACTGTTGCTAGCTCACAAATGTCCTATATCAAAAGGCAAATGTGTATGTTGTAAAAGTCTGGCCAGTGACTATGAATGCTTTGCATTGCCAGAGACACCATTCTTTCATTTGGTGTAAATCTCTTCAATAGGATTGAAGGATAACTTGTTGGAAACATATTTCTTTAACTTGAACTTCTGAAAGGGTTCGTGTTTGGTGAATGCCTGTTTTCATTATGTACTTAAGAATGTCAGCTCATCATAATCATGACTCTTTCAAGCTGTCAGTGCTGCAAACACTCTCTTCCCAAACCAAAAATGTCACTCCCTTCCTGTGCCACCTTAATTGCTGTAATAGCCCAGCTGTGTCTAACAGGCACAAATGGTCAATGTACTTACGCAGATGGCAAGCAATCTTGCTGTAGGGTTTCAGGCAATGAGGACTGGTTTGTTTGTTTTTTTTTTAAAGGCTATAAATACCCCTTCTGTTTCATATTTTGAGACTCTTGAAGGATTTGGAGTCTACCTTTCTGATCCTGAGGCTATACCTACACAGCAGAGTAAGGTATACCTAAATCTCTCAGTGGTATGTCTTATCTCTCCTTTCCACACATCCTCTTGGCTGCAGCAATTTCCTCAGGGAATGGAGAAAAGGCAGGAAGCTCTAGTTTAGTTGGAAGCTGTAGTGAATGCACCTTCAGTGAGTTAATTCAGTGGCTATAACATTCAGTGCTAGGTTTGGATTCCCTATGTAGTACTCCTAATTCAAGGTTCTTTAGGAACTTACGCTTTGTTTCTTTGGGGGTGAATGCTATTAAGAAGAGCTATTGCTCTCTGAGTAAGGAATGTGGTATTAGCTCCTTTCTTGTTAAGTCTTTGTCATGCTTAAATGCCTTCAACCATCTGGCCCTGCTTGACAAGTAGTTGTGAGAATTGTTCCACAGAATTTGAGAAAGTGCTCTCCCACAGCCATGACTGCAGCATATCTCTGAAACGTCCTGCTTAGGAGACAGAGTGGGGTAGGCCATGCAGATCTTCCCCATGAAATGGAAGAATAAATCCCAATGAGTAGACTTGTACTTGCTGCAGAAAAGCAGTATGATTCTGAAATGATACTTGAGTTGTCAAAACAGGACTCTGGCAGCACTTTTATATGTTTTAAGTTTAACTCACTTTGATTGCTCATGTTGGAATGGAATTTTATCTTGGATGAGTAGCACTGATTTGGGTCGGATTTGTGTAAATAAATTTTAGTAAATGTGAATTCCTGTGCTTTTGGAATGTGTGGTAGCTGGATAAATTTTAACGAGCAGTGTAAAACAGCTGGACATTGAAAGCATTTTTTGGTGTAATTACAGACATGACTTCTCCTTCAAGAGAACAAAACATCTGAAGAATCTGGTTGTCTTATAAGTTATGAACCCTGATGATGTCAGACCCAGTGTGTTCACCTTGATTCCATGGCACTTCAAAAATGCATTTCCTTGCTTTGGTATTTATTAGTATAATTTCCTCTGTGGTGTTTTTTTTTTTTTGGGGGGGGGGTGGGTGGGGTTTTTTTCTTAGACATGCAGCTAGACAGAAATTACAGAACTTGAGATAACTGCTGGATTCCCAGCTGAAACCACTGACAACACAGGTGTCTGTGCTCGGCTAAGCACCCTTAATTCCTATTAGAGTTGATGAAGTAAAATAGGTGCTGGATATAGCTTGTCTGAGCTCTCTGCCAGGATAAATCACACCTCAAAAGGACTTGGAAGTCTAAAATTGGTCAGATAAACCCAGGCTGTAAATGTCTTATGCTTGCATCATCATGGTTAAATAGAAAAAGGAAAGTGTAACAATGTACCAGTGGCTCACAAAATTACTTCAGGCAACTTTCTGAACTTCAGCTTACCATTTGCACAAGGTGGTGCCCACATATTCCATAGCTATATGGCTAAAATCTAATAGATGGAAAAGAAACTGTGGAGCTGTGTTTTGCTCTCCACAAGCTTGGTGTCAAATCTGCCAGCCTCAAAGCAGAGTTAGGGAGTTGCTGTGTTGACTGAGCTATGGTTTGCCTGAAGCTGGTAGTGCTGGGAAAATACTCCTATTTGGTGGTTTGCTCTGTTTCAATATAAATAAGTAAATCTGACCTGCTTCTTGTTGGAGTGGGGGCGTGTTATGCTTCTACTCATATTCACAATAAGAGGCTCAAAGGTGCTGATAAGTGTGGCTTTGAAAGCTGATGCCAGATTTCAGAGTCCCTCTTGGTTATAAGTCTGCAATCCCCCATCAGTCTTGCTGTGCAAAGCACTCTTAGTTCTCATAGTCCTGCCATTTGAAAAATTGAAATGTATTTCAAAAATATTTAGAGCTGTCAAAAGGCCTGAGAAACATGTTGGGAAGTAGTAGCAGTTGGCTTGGTTTTAAGCCACAGTAATTCACTAATAGGAACTGAATAAATCTTCAAATTACCACAGCTGCTGAATAATTATGGCAATAATGATTTTGGTCAAAAAAAAAAATAAAAAACTTCCCTGGGGGCTCTTGGTGTTTATAAGAATGTTACAAATCTCCCTATTCTTCTTAGCAACATGATTTTAAAAAGTACAGGGGAAAACCTTACTTATATAGAGAAAACTCTGAAGTTCATGATGCACAGACTATCTATGGATGTAATATTCAGTCACAGCTTGACCACAACACATCCTTGAACTATGTTTATTGAAACATATTTAATACAAGACTTAGCTGGTCATCTGTCAAACCTGTTTGTCCAGGACTATCCTGATTTATTGAATATATTTGTTCCAGAATATTGTATTTTCTAGACAAAAACTATTATCTGAAAAGTAATTCCAAGTTCTCGGTTTATATTTGCAGTAATGAAAAAATTGCTTTCAATACTTGTTTATTTTGAACTGGTAATAAGTATTGGGGTATGTCACAGCTCTGGAAGGAAATATTTGCATGAAGGATCTATTTATTTTAGAAAAGCGCTTGTAATAGGAGTAGGGAAATCAACTGAGACGGAGCAATGACATACACCATTTTATATTAAAATTTAAGGAACATCCTTGTCTCTCATTTGCTTTTAAGGATAGAAGGACAAAAACTGTTTCTATACAGAATTTTAGTCCATTTTTGTCAAGAAAGACTAACAGAACAAGGATATACTAAAATGCTTTAAGAAACTCAGGTGTCATGGTGGTGTTCAGTCAGTTGGATCTAAATAATGCCAGAGATCTGGAGAAAGACCTTTGTGTAATGATTATAGCCAAGTTTTCAAACCAAAAAGCTTCAGCTAATAGGCATGAACTTCGAGGTTATGGTTAAAGTCTTTTTGGACAGCAATGCAGCAGAACATTCAAAAGACTAAAATTCCCCATAATTAGTTACGTTAACATAATGAAGGTTCCTGTTGTTTGTTTTGGTTTTTTTTTTCTGTTAACTCTCTGCTCATTTATTCTCCCTCAGTCTTTGACATGCATCAAGATGGCACCTATCTATCACATTTGAGAACAGTGACTTTGACAGCCCACTGCAAAGAAAAAATACCTCTGTTACTAACCCTGATGTTGTCTGGCATCTTCTCCACAGCCTTCCTTGAGCCTGCCATTATGAAATCTGTCCCCCTCTACAATTCCTTGCTCCTTCAGGAACTTTTCACCTTTTAAAAAGCCCCTGTAAGTTGAATGTACCTTCCTGACTCAGAAAGTCTGTCCTACCTTCTTTCTTCCTTAATGCCAGTTTTGCCCAAAACATAGCTGACTGTATTTTTTCTTGCTTATATCTAGCTGTTAAATGATTGCTTTGTTATTTACCTTACAGGAGGGCTTTTATTTTGCAAGCATCAGTGGTTTTACAGTAAGTACAGTACCACCCTTGTATATTTAGAACATATTTCTAATGGTAATGCAGTGTAACCACACATAATGCTCTATTCATTGATACCACAGACCCCAAAATGAGCACAGTTGGGTTATTTATCAGTAACCATCAAACAACATGCTGTGCATGGTCATTGCACCATTATAATGTGTAAAAAAAGAAAAAAGGAGTAAAACTACTGGAAGGAAACTGTGTGTCTTTAACCATCCTGCTAATTTGGACTGGGAGTCTTCAGTGTTGTGTTTCCGCGTGTGTAACCTCAAGAGTCAGGAAATACAAAAGGAAATGTTCTAGTAGGTGTGATGTGCCCTTTATGTACAACTATCATACTTTGCAAACATTCATGTAAAACTACAAATTTAAATCAAAATGTGCATGAAAGAATAAGATATTTATATGCAGAGATAGTTAATCCAACTCTAAGGTCTCTAGTCTGCTTTTACATGCAGTCTTCTGTTGTGAATGTCACTTTTAGAAGTGAAATGGTGATGTGCAAATTAGTTTCTTTTCTAACTTCATTTTTGGCTACCTTCTACAAGGATACATTTTCTGTAAAGAGTGACTGCAGTATTGCAGGTGTTCCCAAACTAGTCAGATTAAAGCTGAGCACAAAAGAAATCATGTGGGAGGCACTGTAGGCAGCAAGTGTGCCTCAGCTTGCTGAGCTGCTTTTAGTTGCCATTTTCAGTGCAAGCTGAAGCTCTCAAATGTTTCTGTCCAATATAAATCCAGGTTAAGCAGGACATAGTAACCCTATTCATGCCCCTAAGGGGACACAGGGCAGAGGAGACAGTGTATGCTCTGTGAAGTCAGCAAGCGTGTGTCTCTGCACAAGCCAGGATGTGGGGCTATCCCTGGTCTATGAAGATTGGCAAAGACTAGGTGTAAATGACCTTAGAAGAAGATTCAGGTGCTGAGGGGACTTACAGGGAACAAAGGATGCTCTGTGGAGCAAAAGACACATGAAAAGAAAACAGCTACTGCAGTATGGAATATGGAGAAAAATTCAGAAGAAATGAGGCTTCATTAGGCCACTGCTTAGTGAGCAGTTTGGGATTTAAAATGTTTGCCTATTTTTACTACAGTGGGAAGGTAATACATTGCTAGCGCATGCATAACGCCTCTAGACTATAAAGTTCTCATCTTGATATGAAAGGATCTGTTGAATCCCTAAAATTTGCCCTTTTTTAATTTTTTTGGTTAAAATGCATGAGGGACTTTTTCTTGATGTTTGATATTTTCAATAAATAAAATTTTGGCCTCAAAACAGAAATTGTAGAATGCAGTTTTCTTGGATGTACCTCTAAAAATAATGGGAAGTATTTTTCTTCATTGCCTTCTGCTACATATTTTTTTTTTTGCTGAGTATGAAGAATGAGTTTCTTTCAAGGAGAAGTGGTGTTACATTTCTTTTCCTATAGGCTCTGTTCTCATCTAGGTTTTACCGAGACAGGCAGAGAAAATGAGTACAAGTACCTGGGAACTGGATTCATTAAGGCATGCTGAAACAACTGCTAAAACAAAATGAACAAAGACACAGCAGTGCTACCTAGTAGGGAGCAAGTTTCAAGGCTTAAACAGTTGGTTGTTTCTTTTTTTTTTTAATTTTGCGATTTAACTTTCGCAACAACACTTGATAGATGTTGGTTCCTGGTAGGAATTTTGTCCATAATAAATTTAAGTCTAAATAAATCTTATTTTGATACTCCTTTTTGTTTGATTGTGGCAAGAAGCTTTTGCTGGTGAAACTTTGAGTTTCACCTTACTTTTGCCAGTATAAATAAAAACTAACCAGTGAGACTTTACTCACACCTAAAACAGGCAAAACAAAAGCCTGCTTTCCTGAAGGTGCAAAAGCAAGCACTGGAAAATTCTGCTCATCTGGAAAACATTTCAAAATATGATGAGGAAGAAAAGTAGGGGCAAAATATTTTGCAGCTGTAGCTATAGCAAGAACAGCCACTGCCATTCCTGATTTTTGCTGTCTGTTGAGCTAGCATAAAACAGCAGTATTTTTATTGCCAGCATCAGGAATATCTTCATCTTAAGAGTCATATGAAAGAAAACAAAACCACATTTTCAGATAACTGTTTCCCATGTTATTGTAAATATCTTCCTCTGCTGCTCTCAATTTCATCATTTCAAGTGTTTGTTGAGCATTTTAGAAGCCAGTGTTGGTGTTTTAAGGTGCTCTAGGCTATACGAGTCCATTTGCTTAGAAACACCTCAGAGAAACTGGGAATACGTTCACTGGTCATTGCTATAACATACCCTTCAGTATAAATTCTTCCTGCTGAAGGGTACAGTAAAAATTATGTTATATATTAAATGTATATCAAGTTAAATAATATTTCTACTGTTTTTATGAAGGAAAAATAGAAGCCTAGGAAGATGCCTAGAAAGGTACAATCTGGACTATTGAGGACTGAATCCCTTAAGGACTGAGGCAGAAGGAATGAGTATTTTGTCACTAAAAATCAAGGATATTGATAGCTAGAGTCTGGCTTTAAAATAAGACTGTTTCAGAGTGATTTATTAAATGTCTGCATATTTGTCATGGTACTCCCTGAAACAGAGGTTGGCAGCCATTCCTTCTAGCCCCAAATGGTTGGTTAACATTACATCTCACTTTGGCTGAAAGCCCATACCAGAGCACATGCATTATTCCTAGCTTGTGCTTGAATAAGCTTGTGCTTGTCAACCCCAGTATTCAGAAGAAATATGCAGAAAGTAACAGTTCTGCTAGATGAGGGCAAAACTCTCTCCTCTTTTGCTCACTATGGAAAATGGTTATTTTTAATCATGTGCATGTTGATGATCTGGTCTATAGCACTGTGTAGACTGCAGTATCCTCTTGTGCAACAGGAAGAAGAGAGAGCTGGGAAAAGATCCTTCCTCAGTCCACCTTCCTCTGCTGCTCTGTCTATCTTTACAGCCTAGGGCTGAAGGGATCATCCGTTAATGATTTATTAACACTTACTATAGTATGGGACTGCTCTGGTAAAAGTTCTCTTTGCTGTCTGTGCAGTTTCTCTCTCAGCTGTGCTTCTGTAGTATTTTTGTGGTAAAGGCAGGCAGTTAAACCTTCAGAAGTGTTAAAAAAACCCTGCTGAGTAAGCCACAAGTCAAGAAAACTAGAAACCTACAATACAGAGAGACTGTTTCTTCAGCTTGTGATCAGCAGGGAAAGAAATCCTGGGGACCAGGAGTTTGTACTCCAGCTGTCCAGTCCACGTGTTAGCTGAATAAACCAGAGAGCAAAGACAGTCTTGGAGAACTATATTTGCACCTGAGCTCTTTATCATGGTTTCATTGGCACAAAATTATCCCAAAGTAGTTTCTGCATCTTCTCTTGCTAGGGTAAATTATAATATATAATAAATAATATGAAATCCTTGTATTTCTTATTGATGTCTTGGTTCCCACTGCTAAGCTGTTTCTTGTTATCAACCATTTTCATGGAAGCTAGTTTGGATATATTCCTACTTTGCTCTGTTGCTTATGATGTTCATACAGACCTGTATTTATCAATTACAGAGAAGCAGCTCAGGCCAGCATTATTTGCTAGTGTTGTTATCTATGGTATCTGAAAACTTCTCTTGTGATCCCTAAATGATACTATGTTGCTAACATAGAACCAGCTACAGATGTAGGCAAAACTACTCTTCTAATATAAAAATGATCATCCTTGCAAGAAATTTTTCAATGGCAAAAGCCTTGTTGCTAATGTAAACAGTATCTTCAAAAAGTGACTTCTGCTGTTCTCACCACAGCAGTGAAATTTTTAAGTCTTGAGCTGGTCTGCAGGAAATTAAGTCCTGTGCTGTGAGGGAGCTAGAGATGTCTGTCTAACAGACTAATATATACATCTGTCTCCCTCCCTCAAGCACTTGTTTACTCAGTGTGTACCTTGCTGCAGTCCCTTGGCTTCAGTCCCATGGTCTGCTGGCGAAGAATGGTGCTGTTATAGGCCTTTCATAATGAAGCACATGAGACAGCAATTTGTAATACTTTATCTGCTAGACAGGAGAGTTACTGACACCTGTGAGTTTTACCCATGTTTGGTGTCTTATAGGCTGTCTGAATTTGCATTAGGATAGAGCGTCATAAAAACACCAGCTCAGGTTTTTGATTTGCTCAGTAGAAAAAGAATGAAGAGAAACCTGTAAAGAAATTGTGACACAGTTGGAAGAAATAGGCTTTAAAAAATCACTATTAATATAGCAAAATTATAGGTTTTAAGACCCATATTTCTTTATGGTTATCTGTGCTCTTTTAAAGTCCTTTAAAGAAAAACCTTTTCTCTATCCCATTCAAATTAAATAAACTCTCTTTACCTTCATAGACAGGCCAGTTTGTCATGCCCTCTTCTATTGATAATCTTCTCAGAGACAAGTTTTCCTTTCAGAGAATTGGCAAAGTTGTATGAAATGTGTGAACAGCTAGAGAAAGACATCTAGGGATAGTGTGAGAAAGCCAAGATACTTTTAGAAAGGTCAGCAAAAATGTTATCTCCTTGTTTGCTGTAAGTAGACTTTTGTTTAAAATCCAGTCTTTTGTGAAATGCTTGATGTTTCTGTGCACCCTTGAGACATAAGCCTTAACTCTGTGGACTAGTTATTTAAAGGATTTACAATCCTTCTATAAGATGAAGGATTTTATAGGTGAAAAACAGAGGCAAAGACTGCAGGCAACAGATCAGAAAAGAAACAGGAAAAGATTGAGAAGCCTGTCTCCTGCATTTACCCGGGATTTTTTTTTGTTTGTTTTTATTCTCTATATGGCAAAAAATGATGTTTAAGTTCTTGAGCCTCAGAAACGATATGATCCTTCAAACTATATGTAAAAATGCTGATTCTGAACAAATGAAAAAACCTATTTCATAATCCCCCACTTTTTTTTTTGAATTCTTGGATATTCCAACTCTGTTTCTAGTAAAGCAAATTGTTCCATTTATGGTGGAACAACAAATGCATTCTTAGAGAAATACTGCAAAACTTATTTTAAAAAGCACTCAGGTGTAGCAATGATGAATTTTCTTCTTTCATCATTTGGTCCAGGAGATTCTTCCTGCATGTCATCGCTTATGGAGGAAGGAAATTTGCTGCTACCCGTTAAGTACACTGCAGGTCATCTGTTTGTCTACTGCCATGATGGCTCTTTGGGCTTCCTCCTCCTTTTTTGCCTCCCAGGAAAAAATAAATTTAGCAGTTCCCTTGATGAATTACTCTGATTCCAACTTTAAAATTAGTTAAGTATCACAGCAAACCACATTATCTTTTGATTTAAGCTCGGGTGAATGTACCTCAAATTCTGGGCACTGCCACTAGCTCATGGGGGAAATTGCCCAGATGCAGACTGTCATTGCAATTTACTGGGACTGAGCAGAACAGTTATTCACAGCATCCTTGAGAATCATGGAGTGAAGCCCTGGATCACTGAGGTCCACAGGAGTCCTGCATTCATAATAAGAGTTTATTTGGCCACCTGCCCTCTGTGGATAAAGACACTTCCACCTTGACACTCATCCCACAGAGTGTGTCCACCTGATGCCAGCTGGCAGGTGTTACATGTTTATACACTTCTAGTTTTGTGGTAGCAGTGAAGTGGTGGAGACCCGAGAAGACTCTCTGCAGCAGTGCTGCTGCTGGGATGGCTGTTTGCAGGCTGCAAACTCTGCCTTGGTGCCAGGAAATTGTCAGCCTGCTGCCATCCCCATTCCTGGCAAGCACTGCCAAAATGGTACTTGTTTTCATGCTGCTTCTATGAATCTTGTAATAGAGCCAGACTGAAACAGAGCATAAATTTTTAGGTCCGTATTAAATCCAGTGCAATAAATTCCTTATGTTTGGGAGTACTTTTAGGCTGTGACTTAATTGGTGCCCTAACCAGGCCAAGTCTTTTGAAGCCTTGTAAGATCATACCAAATTTGCTTATTCATTTTCAAGTTGTGTTCTATTTTAAAACACATTAGTGAATTTGGGTGAAATCCATGTGGTAATCCAATCCCCTTTCTCAGTACATATTTAACAAGCTAAAGAAAGCTAGTTTAATGCTGAATTCATATATTTAATGTTTTAGAAAACAATGGCATGTATTTTTTAAAATGTGCAGTTCCAGTCCCTTTCTACATAGACCTCTTTTACTGGACCATCTAATTCTGTTGCAAACATGAGGTAGCTGTGTAATTCACTATAAATAAAGACAAGTGGAAACTTATTCACCTTGATAATGCCAGGTAACCACTTAGCCTGAGGAATTCAGCATCTTTTTGAAAAAGAAACAAAAAACCCATGCCAAGATGGTGACAGCAACTTGTGGGTTAAACAGAAGTGATGGAGAAATCAAGGCTGATGGTTAACACTCCCCAGAAAACAAACTTTGCTGCAGTTGTTACTCCTTGGGTGGGAACAGTAAAATAAAAAGCAAAGTGAGATGTACTTTTGCCAAGATGCAGCTGTCCTACTATTGCTTCCACAGATCCAACATCATGCACAAGAGCGGCAGAGCTGCAAAGCCCTGACTTCAGCAGGAGCTCCATGTGCCAAAGCTTGCAAGATTCAATGACATTCCTCCCACCAGAAAATGTAATTTTGTGGTTTGTAATTTGGCTCCTGGAGATACAGCAGTGTATAACCAGGTGTAGCTAAAAATATGATCCTTCATTTTCTTCTGGCAGGTTAGAATAGTAAAGAACATTCATAAGGTTTATTTTTTTTCCTTTCCAGTTAAAATGTGACACCCTTGAATTTAAAGACAAATAGGGTTTTTTTAAACCTGATGCTTAGTTTAGGATAATGTTGGATTTCCATCAGCCTTGGACAGCTTGGTGAAAGCTTTCCTAAAAATAGGAATTATCTGGGGATTCCTTGCATTAGAGGGCTAATGGGTGGTTGAAAACTTGACATAAGAAGTAAACTACAAATACAAAATTTTTGTCACAGCCCCAGTGATTTTTGGCAAAATGTCCTGTTGCTTAGTAGCTGGAAAGTTTGCATCTGTTTTACTCCTGTCCTTTCAGAATTACTTGACAAAACTACTTATTTCTCCTTGTAAAGCAAAGGAGTCTCACTGATGCAACTTTAATTTTTTATATTGACTGAGCGTTTCCACCCAATTGCCAGTCTATGACTGCTAAGAAATGAATGTATTCTGTCAAAACTTTTCAGTGGATTCAGCTTGGTAGCAATTAAACATTAAATCACCCCAGGATGACCATGCTAAAGAAAGAAAAGTATTCTTTCTAGTGCTGTTTCTTGAAGCTTTTGAAGGTACAGTTAATTTCTGATTGACCTCTGAAGGCCTGGATAGTAGTTCTAATTTCAGGATATTTTTTTATTTCTAACACTTTAGAACCCGCTTTGAATCCCATTGTGATCTAGAGTTTGAAAAAATAATATTTTAAAAAACAATCTCTGGTGGGCAGCTTTCACCAGAGATGACTGTGATCATGAAATAACTTATTGACAACAATTTACTAGTTCTTGAATTTCTCAAACCTTTTCCTATAAGCAATTTAAAGCAGTTAGTGGCACAATTACTGTAATACATAAAATTTAAGCTGTTACTCTTTAAACTGAATGAGAATGTAGAATTCAATAAGTAATGAGAGATTTAATTTTTGGTTTATTGAGATAGGGTGGTTGTCTGCAGGAAAACTTTGTGTTGCAGAGAAGATAATTAGATTCCTGAGGGGCACAGTAATTTGCAATTGTATTAACTTGTAAAACAGAAACAGATGTCAAGTCTTGTACAGCAAGAAGGGCGTGGGACCTTCATAATGGGGCTAAATAATAAACCTCACAGCTTGCTAAGAACTTCATTTGTGTGATTAAACAAGGCAAAAAAGATGCTTTTGCATGAAGTGTCCCTGCAAGAAATTAATGAACGTGGACTACACTTATAGAGAACACTTTATACACTACTTGTCAAGTTCTTAAAATGATGTAATAGTGACAGAGATGTGAAGTACTAAAACTAATAATACTAACAGAACATTATACTGAACATCCCTCTGTGCAGCACAAGGCAGGTGACACATTGATGAATACATTGATAGTAGCAAATAAAAGGATGTATTTGAGTTCAGATTGTTCTGAGATTTGTTTTCCCAAGATGTGACTTCTGATATCTGTCATCTGTTCATCTAGTCAGACAAGAATACTTAGTATGATCCTGGATACTTTGCTTTTTTGAAAGGGCCGCCTGGGTTTTATAATAGAAGATATTAAACTTTGTTTTTGCTGTGCAAGTTTATGGCATTCTCCATTTCCTTAGTGAGACCTCTTAGAGAAAGAACATTAATAAAGAAAGATATATTTAACTGTATGATCTGCACTGGAGCCTGCAAAAAGAGGTTAGGAAAGAGACGGCAACACATTGAATTCCCACTGAATAAAAGGGAATTTTTCCAGCCCTTTACTTTGCGTTTGAATGACTTAGTCCTGAGGTATTGACGGCGATTTTTAGGATGTGAATGCCTCAGCTTGGACTTCTTGGCCTGGATTTGCTCTGGTGCAGAGCATTTAAATATATGCTAACTTTAGATAATACCAAAAAATTTGACTTTGGAAGAAAATTTAAGTTAGGCCTCTAATTCAGTGCAACTGTTGGACAAGTTTTTTGGGGTATCTGAACCAGCTTCTTGAAAGTGCCAGACCCAAAAGAGCCAAGTGAGAGCAGTGACATGTGGATGCTCTTTTGATGACTGGTGTTCTTATCCAGTCACCCAAAAACTGAGATGCAATGAATGTTCAAAAGTGAGGACAAAAAAACTTACCTAAGTCTAGGTATAATGACAGTAAGAACTTACAAGTTTTTCCTCCTGAACTTTTAAGGTCTGAATCCTAGTCATCTTATTCTCTAGCAGATGATATTTGAGTTATTCAAAAGCAGAAAACTGATCACAAACCAAATAATTTGCAGAGTGAACTATAAAAGCAATTGATTCCAGTGGCAAAATTCCCATGGATCTGTGTGGGCAGAAATGCGCCTCAGGCAGTAATTCAGCTTTTGACTGAGTGCATTGCTGCTTCTCTATTCTGCCATCTTAGGCAACAATTTGCTCCAGCTTTAAATGACCATAGAGAAGCTTTTTACAGAAAATTTAAAAGTTGACTGAGGTTTACAAAGTCATGAATTTCCATTATTTCAGTCATGCTATTATATAGAGCCTACCATGCTTATAGAACCAAATCACCTACCTAGCGTTGGGTCGTACTCCCAGATGAACCGTTTGGTCAGGAAGCGTACAACGAGAGCTGGAGAGGCAAAGATTTCAGGTGAGAAGCACGAGATATCAACTCAACAGATTTATTTATTTTTAAGCTTTCCTAGCAAACTTTTCTAGGTAAAGGGACATGTGGCAGCTCCTCTGAACTGTGAGCAGAATTTAGTGTCACTTATTGTAGCTGTTGAGAACTTTCCACTGTTTGTGGCCTACCTCACACTTTAGGAGTGGGGAAACCAAATGAAAATAAAACCAAAGCTCTTTACAGCATCAATCATTTACCCATCTGACAAAGCAGGGCAAAGAATACCAGAAGGCTTTTCATGGTGTACTCTATTTTTTTTAGCTTCTACCATTAAAGAACCAAAACAACCTCACTTACATTGCTATGACCAGAGGACCCTTGGAAATAAACATTACTTTGGATGCTTTAGTTTTTCTATAACCAGAAGAAAAAGGACTGGCACTTTTTGAACAAGGATGCTTTTATGCTTTAAAATGAGGGTAGTTCAAAATAATTTCATTCTTGAAAACTTCCTCTTCAAATTGAAAATATTCTAAAGCAGAAATAATTGGTTAAATAGCTTCCCTCTGTATTTCGGCATGCCTTCCTTGTAACAATTTAACTTCTATGTTTTGCCTACTTGTCACTTGAAGCAAATAGCTACAATATTTTAAACCAATGGTCAACAAATGCTATTAATCAATTTGTAGAAATAGGGAAAAAATATTGATTTTTTTGAGCACTGGGCAGATAGTTCCTAGTTCCAGTTTATAGGTTAAGATCTTGCTACTTATGTTCTTATATTTAATTTTTTTAAATTCCTCCACTCCTTTTAAAAACAGCTTAAATGGACTTTGAATATGTTCAAATCTAAAACCAAGCAGTGTTTTCAATTTCTAGTGAAATTCTAGTTAATTGCACTTCTGGTAAATGAACCATTTACTACTGCCAACTATTCAAAATCCTTTCTGCATTTCCAAGATGAAGCCAGAGATGTCACTGCACTAGCTGTGACTGCAGCCATTACAGCTGCAAGGAGAGTTTTCCTTCTCATCAGCCCTGTAGGATTGTTCATTCTTTTTGTTACAGATGGACAGGGAAAGGTGACAGCTAAACTCGGTTTTCAAAACTAAAGTTGTGAGAATGCCCTACATCCCAGATTTCTGTGCCCAAGAGCTGAAGAAGGCAACAGTCTGAAGAAATAAATCTAATGAATTAAGATTTACTAAAGACAAATAGAACACTTGTTTTAAGAATATTAACTATGTCTCATACTTGGAGGGGTAATAATAAGCTGATCCTAAGGAAGTGTGATCACCACACAGGAGGCAATTTCAAATTCATGTTATTTTAAGTTTCAATTTTCCTTAGGAAATAATACTTTTTTCTTTTCTTTTTTTTTAAGCTTTTGCAGAAATGCTTTCCTTGTCCCTCACAGTAGATGTTGCAATTCTCTAATCAAAGTAAGTTTTCAAGTCATAGTCCTTAACATGAATGCCATTACAATACAAGATGACCTCTGTGTAGCTTATTTTCCATCCATGATAATGCCACATCAGACTTTTTTCTTTTCTGCACTTTTTGTCTTAGCTGAAACAGTTTAAACATCTTGATGTTTTGAAAGTATGTTCATGATTCTTCTCTAATTGCTAGTTATAGTTTTTCTTACAATCTTCTTTGCAAGAATAGACTTTAAAAATGCTTTCTTCTTTTACAGCCATGCTGTGAAGGAGAAGCAGTGATGTACTCTGATCCTGTGCCTGAACCCAGAGTAGCTAATGAAGAGTGAGAAAAGGCAGAAGAGAGTCGGGGGAACCTGTCCCCAACTACTCTTATATTTAAACATGGTCCACTTAGTTGTGATAACCTTTTACTTACAGATGGAAATTGTTAGGAGAGGAGGGTCACAATGATGAACATGACTGGAAGAAAATCTTTCATGCACTAATGTCTAGGACAGGTGATAGAGAGCAGCAGCTGCTGATTTTGGAGGTAGCCCAAATGAAAGAGGTGAGAAGGTAACAAGTAATGAGAAGGAAAAGTAGAACCAGACTGCAGTTCCTGAGATGAGCCTGGGAAGAAAAAGGTACAGCTACGTACACAGGATGAAATGGTACTGGTGTGGAGTGCTTCAAAGGTGAAGAGTTAGAGATCACAGACGTAAGCTCTGGTGAGAAGGCAAACAGTAGGTTGTATTTGTCTCCAGCACATACAGATGCATAAATAATCACATATAAAGGAGAAGTAAAGAAATGAAGGATGGGAGGTGGCTGCTCTGCATAGGGCCAGATGGCAATGAAGTCTCCCCACTGGCAGATCTCATTGGGGACCACAGAAAGCTCAGTGAGCTTGCTGGGCACTGCTGGTAATAAAGTACTTGCATAAGGGTTGCTTGGGCCTGGTGAAGGGAAGAAAACACCACCTCAGTACAACCCCTGGTGAGTGGGGACATGTCAGCTTCAGATTCGTGTCTCTGTGCTGGTTTTGGAGGCATGCACATCAGGGCTGTGCAGAGCTGCTGCTCCTGAGGAGCTGGCTCTGGCTCATCCTCCCCTCTTCTGACCCAGCCAATTCCTTCAAAATACTTCTGCTCTCTTTCATAGTAATGGTCATGGCCCACCCATCCTATAAAGCTTTTCACTTCCACACATTTTTATGAGGCTGAAGATTAGCAGCTAGCTGCATTTCACAGATGAGGTATGTGAGATATTCTTGATCTGGAGTCTTTTCTCTTTATAAGTATTTCAATCTCTTTTGGGCGGGAAATCACTTTTACCTCGTTTGGGTGCTGGCAGATGGGCCTCTGACATCCAGTTGAGCATTAAAACAATAATGTCTGTGACTGCTGCCTGACTTGACTGAAAATAGTCAATGGCAGGAGAGTTGGGAAGGGCACCCAAGTGCTTGGCCTGCCACTCCAGAGACCAGCTTGCTGACTCACAATGCCTGCCCTAGCAATGATCCCCTAGAGCAGGAGCCACTGTGGAGCCGCGTTGTTTCTGTTGAGCTCACTTATTGCCAGATTACATAATGTTTCAGAAAATAACCCTGGCAGCAGAAGAATCAGAAGCGAGGACATTGGCAATTCACTACTCTCATAGCCGTAATGCTCAGATTTCTGCTGTTGGCATAAATGATGCTTCAGGCAAAGCAATAAAATTTCCCCCTGTCCTTAGTAACACTGCATAGAAAGAGTTGGGATTGATGCACTAGTTAATAGGACTGAATTTCATGGCCCTCCACTGAGACTAGTCCAGGCTCTTCCCCAGACACTTATTGCTTGTGAAATACAAGAACTTGCAGGCTTAAAAGGAAAGAGTCTTCAACAAACTGCATTTTGGATTCCCACTGTGTTTTTCAGAGACATGACCATTACCTAAGGGAATTGATGTAACGTCCCAGAAAAGGAAGAACAGACTCATGTCTCTTTTTGCCTTTCCTTAGACCCTTGCTTCCAAGTCAATTGTTTTGTACAGGGTATAAATTAGGGTAGAACTTGGCATCGGACCTTCATTCACTCATGTTTAAGCCTTCTGCCTTAGAAGTTATTCTTGGAGAAGAAACATGACTATCTTTCAAATACATTTGCAGTGCAACTCCACTGAAGACAATGAAGTTATATCAGAAATTAACTTGGCATATAAACTGAGATCATCAACAATATAATTAATCAATTTCTTTCAAACTTGTGTGGTTGAGGCCCTTATTCAGCTTTAAAAGTCAGAGTACATATCTTTTGGAACTTTTTTTTTGTGTGTGTGATATTTTGCATCTTGCTTTAGATCTTTGTTTGGACTTAGTAACATAAATGCTTTAGGCAAATCTACAATATGTCTGAGTACATTTCTTCATGAATTTGGTATTGTTCCAGCTAATGCAAGCTGAGTTTTTTGGGGGAAGAAGGGAAGCAGGTTCTTATTTGGAAAACATCCCCCTTCCCAAAAAGCTACAAAGTTCAAAGTTACTCTAAGAAAAATAACAGTTTTCTACAGTGAAATAACTGTATGATGACTCTTTTATGCCATGAGAATTTTCAGCTATAAAAAAGTCTGAAAGTAGTATCATTATTTAACTTATCAACAAGTCCATTCCTGGTGCCATGATGATATGTTATCAGTAAATCATATCTGGTAGGAGACAGCAGAGTGGCTAAATCCAAAGGTTATAATGATCAAAAGGTGCTTTCACAAACCAAAGTATTTTGGTTTTTTTAAGTACATATTTTTGTTAGAGTTCATCCCCTATTACCCTTCTCAGAGGCCTTTCATATATTGGAATTTCAGTCCCCTTAGAGCACCATGTGGTAAATTCCTGTCTGCAGGATGGCAGTGCCACTGGATTCTGGCATGTGATGTACTGCTTCCTTATGCAGCTCTGTGTCCAGCTTTGGGAAGTAATGATTTTTTTTAAAGATGAAATCATGAGAATTTAGTTTGCTCCTGAAAGTGCAAGTCACCTGGGGGTGTCTGTGTGTGGGTGTGTAAAACATGAACTTATAACACAGATTCCTTTTCTGATTCTGATACGTGATGGAAGTAAACATGCAGTCATTACTTTAGGCTCTGCATCTGTGGGCCTAGGTTTGACTCTGCTTTGACAGTATCTCTGGCAATTCAGTGATGTGGGTATATGACCGGTGAATGAGACATCAAAAGGAGGATTTCTCTGCCTTTGCCTTCTCTCTTGGACCTCACTGTGGTCACTTCTGACGTTGAGATCCAATGTAGTAAACTAGAAGTTTATTACAGTGAATTCAATGGAATAAAATGAGAGCAGTGAGGAAAAAGGAAAGGAAGAGGGGTACTGAGTATAAAATGTTCTGGTTTATACTGTCTTGCTGTCTCAGACTGCATATTTTTTGCAGATTTTAGTTACTGTGTTAAGCAGTGAACTGCTCAGAAAAATTACTGGGTTTTAACCGTCTTCATCCTTTGACCTGACCAAATGTCAGTGTATTTAGTGTCATTGTCACTTTTTTATTTTTACTATAAGGTTTTGGGGAGTATTTCTTTTGTTAGTGGCAATTTCTGTTAATCTCAGATGTAACTGCATTTTTATGCTGTGAGAAATACATGATTTTAGGAATTTTTGACTGGAAAGGGCCTGGGGAAAAGTAACCTGTTTCAAGGAGCTGATCTGAAATTCTGCCAGTCCACAGCATGGTGTATTTACAAATTCATTTTGACTGTCTTACTAGCAGACTGGAAGGAGGACCACATCAGATTTTTTTATAAGCTTAGGGGTGCGACCTGCCTTCACGTTCTCAGACACAGGGTCTTGTGGGTGCTCCAGCTCTTCTGCAACACCTAGCTATGCCTGGTCCTGCTTTCGTTGGCTTGCAACTTTCACACAAATCAAGTCCAATACTAGGGAATTGTCAGCATCTCCCATCACCAATGGAGATGTCTGGACCCCAGCTTAGAATCAAAATTTGACACTACTCAGAGACTGAGGAGAAACCAACCTTGTCAGTTGACACTTTTCTTATTCAGTATTGCGTATGAAAAACACAGGAGTTGTTCATCAAAATATTATAACCACATGCTAATGTTAATAGCAGGAAGTGATTCTTGTCTTGCTTCTGGTGTAGTAATTTCACAGTAAAGGAACCTCTCCATATATTCATCTGGATAGTCTACTGTGATTTTCACAAAATACACTGATGAGTAGTCATTCATCCCATTGCCACTGAACAGGAGGATTTTTGTAGCTATGTTCTGGCCACGGCTTTCAGTGCTGGAAGCAGGTTTTTACAATGGTTACTGCATATGGAATATAAGCACAAGGCTTAATTTATATTACATTATCCTATTCCATAACACATCATTCCAATATAAGGTGGTTTTTTTCACGGGTCTCCTTCATAAAAGATAAATGATAAAAGTTAAAGGCTGATGTGTCGAATGGTTTTGATCATTTTAGGAATATAGTGTGTAATATCCATACTTCTACCATTTCTTCTCTCTTGACGTCATTGTGGTAACTTACATCACCCCTTTTGTGAAGATAAACTTTCTGGTTTGCTATTACTAACACATATGGTTTTCCAAAACATAAATAATGGTAACAGCTCCAGATGTCTGTGTGTCTGAGACAGAGTATATTTGTGATGGGGTTGTAGAGAAAGCCTTATGGATGAAATCACACAAATAACCACTGCTTTTCTAGGTAACTGACACAAGTAAGCTTGGAATTTCCATGTTGTTTTGAAAGACACTGGGCAAAGTAAAGTAGAATAGGATTTTCAGGATAAAGCTTTGACATAAACCCCACTACTCATCTCAAAGTAAAAAATAAAAAACTTAGATTTATTTGGGGGGTGGGGAGAACAAGTGGAAAGCTTTTTTTTTCTTTAAAAATCCAGTACTTCATTAAGACAATGGCAAGATGTCAAAATTTTCAGGGGGCTGTAGCTTTTTTATATTTTCTTTTCCTTACATTTCTTCCAGTGTTGACATTAGGAAACATTCCACTCTGTTTTTATGGTCAAATTAGTTTGTCATCTGTAAAAAGAAAAAAGAAAGAAAGGAAAGAAAGGAGGGCATTCTATACTGCTTTCATTGGCAGGATGGTCTTCTGGTTATTGTCAAAGCATTTTTGCATAAGTGAATATTTGTTGGATAATTTTGATAATTAAAGGTCAGTTTTTGGAAGGAAGCTAGGTTTTTTAGATTTCTCTTTCAAAGAAAATGACTGAACACCTCACCATTTGTCTTTGAAGAATGTGCTATTCAGGAAATGCATATTTAAAACAAACAAATCCAGCTTTACTAGTTTATTCTTTTATTCACTGTTGTTTTGTATTACATTGGAGAAATTCATGGAACTAAATTGTGTCTTTTTATCCAGATGTCACTTTACAGGGAGATGGCAAAGACTCACTTTCTTTGCTGTAGCCTACTATTTCTTTGAGTACACAGTACTTTCTAATGTCTTTTAAACTTTAAATATGTACAAGGACCTATGAAATACCATAAGCAACACAGTAACTTGCCTGACTTTAAAACACATTCCTGGTGTGATGGGGAGGTGAAAGCAGCAATATAGCAAATGAGACACATGTAGTTACTCAAAATTAAGGTTATTCTAGAGAAAGCTTGAATTTTTTTTTTCAATTGCAGGAAGTAAGACTAAATAAAAGGGAGGATTCCTTACTTTCCCAGGGATAATTGATGAAATTGAACTTTGGACACAGCACTATTTAGGAGAGGGAATGTGACTGTTTTTGAGTATTGTGTTCAGTTCTGGGCCCCTCAGTTCAGGAAGGATATTGAGGTGCTGGACCAGGTCAAGAGAAGAGCAACAAGGCTGGTGAAGGGACTGGAGCACAAGTCCTATGGGGAGAGGCTGAGGGAGCTGGGGTTGTTCAGCCTGGAGAAGAGGAGGCTCAGAGGTGACCTCAGCACTGTCTAGAACTACCTGAAGGCAGGGGTTGGTCTCTTCTCCCAGGCACTCAGCAATAGGACAAGGGGGCACGGGCTCAAGCTCTGCCAGGGGAAATTGAAGTTGGAGATCAGAAAAAAATTCTTCACAGAGAGAGTGCGCAGGCATTGGAATGGGCTGCCCAGAGAGGGGGTGGATTCCCCATCCCTGGAGATTTTTAAATGCAGATTGGATGTGGCACTGAGTGCCATGATCTAGTTAATGGACTGGAGTTGGACCAAGGGTTGGACTTGATGATCTCGGAGGTCTTTTCCAACCCGATCGATTCTATGATTCTGTGATTCTATGATTCCCCATTCCTTTTATATTCGGGTTTACATCGCAAGGTATGAAATACTTCTTTGGTTGCTTCAAGTCAGGTGTGTCCCATCCAATCCATGTAGCACCTTCAGGGCCTACTGAAAAACTAAGCCTGATCTGGGCCTAACTACCACACTGACCCAAGGTACAGGTAATGTGAGACCCTTGAGTGACACTCCTGAGAGTAAGGGCTATCTGGCCATTTTGGAGATACCTTGAACTGCTCCCAGGACAGTGTGGAGCTGCTACCTCATCCCTTGCCATTGCAAAGGGAGGAACAGACATGACCACCAGAAGGAGTGGCCATACATATATACATGGCCAGTGCTGAAGTGGGGACTTTTGTTGCTGTCCTGTTATTTTGTTTTGGGGTTTTGTGGAGTTTTTTGCTTGTGGTTGGATCCCTGCTCTCTTCCCCTTCCCATGTTCAGAAGGCAAGAGATGAGTAGAAGGAACTAGGAGAAAGGGGAGAGAAGTGAAGCTGCCTTATTTGAGAAGATCAGCATGTCCTGGGAGGCCTGTGGACCATTTTCCCAGGGAGTAGGGGAGGGACTGTGGTCTCATGACCAAAGGAGATGAAGAAATTTTTCTAACAAATTGAAAAGACAATTCTGTGTGAGTCCTTGGTTGGGGTAGGGACAAGCTGCCCAGCTGCTCTGTGAGAGCATCCTGACTGCTGGCCATAAATCTTTAGCCCTGCCTGAGGGGGAGCCTGATGGTGAGGAGCTAAAGGAACCAATTTGCCTCCTGTTGGGGTTAGTGCTGGGTAGTTCTGTGGGCTGGCTGATGTTCTTGCCAGCAGCAAAAGACATTTTGTTTCACATGGTGCATTCTGGTATGACAAACCCATCCTGGAAAGGCATAACATACTCTCTGCTGCTAGGCTGAAGATTTAGAGTCACTCTAAATGTTTTAAAATACTGTTTTATCAAGCTCTAGTGAGCCAGCTTGAATGAGAGGGCAGTTAACACATTGTAAGTAAGGCCACTGGCATTAATGCTGGATCACTGCCTGTTCTTGTAACTACAACAACAGCAAAAAGAACCTTTTTTCAAAGTGCCTACAACTTTGCTACTGTTTCACTAAGTCTTTACACATTAGTATAAATGGTAACTAAAAATGGCATAAAGTATACTTTCTCATTTGCCTCAGAAATTCAGTGATGGAAAGGCATGCAAAATTCCATATTTCATTTTGGTAGACAGCACTGGGTGTTTCTGTGTAGTCAGAGTCTCAACAGACTTGCTGTCACTCTCGTCTCTGCAGCCTAACTGTAGTAATTCTCTTGTTTTATTTATATTGTATAAATACTGCCAGATAACCTGGAAAAACTTTGCATTGCAATTACAATCCAGCTAGAGTAGGTTATGCAGGAAGATCTTGAAAGATCATAAGTCCTGTGCAATTTCCACCTTTCTTTGATGAAAGACCTTAGCTGAACACTAGAAGTTCGTATTAACCCCTACTGATTGATGTGCTGCAAATAAGTTGATAGATGCATGCCTGTAAGTTGCCCACGTCACAGGCAGATGAAGAATCAAGGCAACAAAATACACTGAAAACAGACTCATGGATTTTTCATGATCCTCTTTTTTTTTTATGAGCCTGATGACATTGATAAATGTTACATCTTTCTAATACAGTGCACAACACAATATTTATAGGGATTCATTTTTTTCAAACTCAGCTACTAGCTGATTTTGTATTGCAGCTCCTTGGCTACCTGGAATTTAGGAAAGAGGATAAGGAATTGACCCTGAGATTAGCTCAGTTGGTTAAAACTTGGTTGTAATAATGCCAAGGTCATGGGTTCAATCCCCTACGTGGGCCATTGACTTAAGAGTTGGACTTGATGATCCTTGTGGGGTGGGTCCCTTCCAACTCAGAATAGTCTGTGATTCTGTGAGTTCTTTTCTTTCTGACAGGCTCATTGCCAAGGACCTGAACCAAACACCTGAAGGAGTTCCCAGAAGAATAGGTGAAAGGCATGGGAGAACAGAGACAGTGACCCACAATGGTTTTCAGGCTTGTGTAACTGTTTACTAGCAACATAGTGTATGGCTCCCAGCTGCCTCCAACATGAAAAGTGGTGGCAAATGTCCTGATGATGGCTGTTCTCCTGTTTTAGCTATTTTGGTTTTTTACCCTCCCTCCTTTTTTCTGTGTTGTAATGGTATCTGCTCCCGTTATCTGCGTGCCACCTGGAATCTCCAACTTTTGTTAGTACCAGCAATTTTATTTTTTTTTACAGCAAATCTATTTGCCATTACACATTGAGAATTAAGAGACATGGCAAAAGGAGAAGAGAAGCTCTTTAGGAGTTATCATGTCCACAGCAGAGTTTGCAATATTGCAGAACAATAAAAGCGAACGATAGAAAGGCTATGATTAACAAGTAAAATATAAGGTAAACACTATGGATCAGGATCACATATTTCTTTCTCACAGTAAAAAGAAGTATATTGCACGGTGGAGAAACGATTGGCTGAAAAAGAAAGCTTTATCTGAATAAAGGTTTTCTGATATACTGCATAGATGCTCATTGGTAGAGGCAAAAAATTGACCCGAAGGGAGATGGGACTGGTAGCTACCTAATAGTATTTAACAGTATCACTCGCAGCATCACCTCTGTTCTTTTGTGAAGCAGGATGGAGGAGCAAGCATGGGTGGAGAGTAACTTTTCATAAATCAGTAGTGACTGAAGCTGACTTGGTGATTTGCCTGATCTCACATCACTGCTCATCCCATACAATCTCTGTCAGTAGGAAGATTAATTAATCCTGGAACCTGAAAGCAGTGATTTTTTTTTATCAGCATATATTATGATAAGCAAAGATAAATACTTATAAGTGGTCCAGCCATTGCAGTGTGCTTGGCTCCCAGTACTTGCGACAGCATTAATTTAATTTAAACTAATTAATTGTTTTGATAAACAACAATAACCTCCTATCTCTGGCTGCAACTACAGTTTTATGAACATCCATTTGGTGCCTATAATCATGTAGGGGTTATTATTAGCCTTCTGCTTGGAATCTGGATACACAATCCTGGGAACTGTTCAGAGTAAACTTTAAAATTATGTGTGTGTGACAAGGGCGAAAGCATGGTCTAAATTTAAATAGTAAATTTCTGCTTTCGTTTTCAATGCTTAAGGGCATTCAGCTAATAAACATCACATGTCTTCAAACAAAGTAAAAGACACAGTAGCAGATAACAGATGTTGTAAAACCTCTGACTTATTTCAAGTATGCAATTTGGAGGATTAACATAGTTGAGTTTATGATGTTTAAAACAGCCGCCAGGAGACCTGGCCCTGCTTCCTGAGAGTGGAGAAGCTACAGCAATTGCTCCTCTAGTCTCAGCTGGCTAGTTAGCTATAGTTAGTTAGAAGTCTATATTAAGAGGAAGCTCTGCTACATTCATCCAGGCTGAATACTCAGTTATACCCCAAAAATCTGAGGTGCTATCTCTGTGAGATTCTCTTGTCCCTAGAAATTACACAGATAAGAAAGATAACAAGTCATATAGGCAGGACTCTTTCAGTCATTATCTCATTCAGTGGTTTATCCAGTTTGAAGTGACCTTAGCGATGGATTTTCTTCGTTCCTATTACATGAGATCACAAACACCAAGTTCCTGTTTGTTTTAGGGGGGCTTAAATCCCACAGCAGTTGTGCAAGTGGATTCTCATCTTTCCCTTCATATTTTCCTCCATCCTGAGGCTCAATAAGTACATGCTACCTCAGCAGATAACAGTGTCAGGGGTTCAGAGATCCTTCAGGACTAAGGAAGCTTGCAATTATAATGATACTAACTTCTATTATTTTTTTCAGGCCAGCATGATAAAGCTGTCATTGCTATGTTTTAATTTTAATGCTTTAAGAACACTTCCTCAGTTTCACTCCATGTTCTTTTTAGCGTTAGAGAGAATATAAAAAATTCCACTTTCTTTACCAGCATTTGAATAACTCAGTATACATTTATTTTTCCCATTACTGCCTGGCAGAGTGCCAGACAGTGACTGTGGTAATCTGCATTTGCTTAGTTGTTCACAATGACATTGTACGAGGCATGAGAACAGCCCTGGGAATCTACAATTTGACAAGTAAGAAAACCTCCAATTGCTCATAACAAAAAGCTGATGCAGCTGCTAAGGGAGCCAGTCCAAGAAATGGTTTACACTCCTGACTTTGCCATGCTTTTTGTTTGGCTTTGCCAAGAATAATGGGTGATTACATTTACAAAGCTATTAGTGCCTGGCAGAACAGAGAGGTAGTCAGCGTGATGCCCAATAGCATTTAAATGGTGTTGGTCTATTAAGGATGCCCTTCCCCAGTGTAATCCCATCCATTCCTGCCCACTAAGTCTTGTTGTCACTCCACAGTCTGTAGCTCTCCAACTCCACCCACTCAGCCATTCTTGATCCAGTTGTGTGTGGGGTTGGACTCTATGCAGAACTCATGAAACTATCCTGATCCAAAAGATGCTCTTTCCCCAAAACTGGTTTGTTGGGTTTGTTTTGTTGTGGGTTTTTTGTTGGTTTGTTGTAGGTTCGGTGTTTGGGGGGTGGAGGTGGGGGTGTGTCTGGTTGGGGGTTTTTTTGCCTTTTTTTACCCTTTTTAACCCTTACCATTCCACTTATCCCAAAAAAGGCACAGTACCTCCAACAGCCAAAGCAGCCAACCTGAGAGCGGAAGGGTGGTCTTGTGAGAAACGTGAGGAATGCTTAAATGGGCTTTGCTGCTAGGTAAAACCCATCCTACACCTGGTTATTTCACTTATACTATGGTATTTCTAGAAATTTCTTTTGAGACCTATCTTCCTCTTTCAGCTCCTGAGCAGCTGTTAAAAAATTTGGTCTTTAGTTCCTCTGTACATTCCTCAGTTTCATTTGGAACCTGGATGTGATGCTACTGCTGTTGGGATAAATGGATTATCACTGCAGATAGACTGATGCTGACAAAGCAGAAGTGCTTTAGAAATATAAATAGTATTTGGATCTGAAACAATGGTTTCACAAATGTACCATTTTCAATTAGCTGTTTACAGACTGCATGAATAGTCTATAACTCTTGGTTCCTTACTGCTTTTAAAAAGCAAGGCAAATACTGCTGGCATTTTTAACTTTCCCAGTGCACCCCTACTTAGCCTCCCCAGGAGATAAAGATGACTCCTGTGGTCTCACAAGTGACTCTGTTGTGGGGTAGGGTGGGGTGAACTCTTCAGCTCCAGTTCAAAGTGCTGAAGGCTTTGCTCACTTTTCTTACAGGAGCAAGGGTTATTTTTTAAATAGTCCTAAATCCCCTCTTTATTGCTTTGGTTTCATACAGAAGAAAATATACAATCTTTAAACTCTACTTACACATATTTTATATGGTAGAGCACCTAGGAGGGCTGTGGCACCTCCTGCTCATCCACCTGGGGCAGATGCAATGAAGCCTCAGTGACATAAAGCCCTAGAGGGAGAGTAAAAACCAGTTATCCTGCTCCAGCCCCCCAGCAACATAACTCTAGGCAAGCTTAACTACTCTATCTGCTCTACCTGTTGTTCTGGAGAATGAGCATTCAAAACAGCAATTCCAGCTCTCACCACTGTTATGGAGATCAAAGCTCAAGAAGGAATTTTGTTATTCCGTCTCATTCTCTGAATTTCCTTCCCTCCCATTCTTCAGAGTTTAGCTCAAGAGAAGTGGCAAAAAGAGCTGAATAATTCACTACTCTAAACGAATGAGCATAGTCTGGTCAGAAAAGGGGGAAACAATATACTCTAATTTTAATTAGATAAAGTACAACATTTAAAGATATATCACTCTGATACAGCAGATAAGGCCAGGACTGTGTTTTTGGAAAAGCAGAGAAGCAGCAGGCCCATTGTGAGATAAGGCACTGAGACAGAAAGCATTGGCTGGAGAAGAAGAAAAAAACATTCCTGGAAATAAAGCTGAGAGTGAAAGGGCAGAAAACTCACATGCCATTGAAATTATTCCCAGAGGAATATGGATCAGGGCGCTATTTTCAATTGGGCTGTTAAATTGTTCAACAGCTGTAAAGTGCTTTACCATTGCTCAATGTAGTCAGATGTATTTCTGGGATGACTTTTGTACTCAACACAGCTTGAGGCACAACCTACTGGAGTCATCAATAGCTTTGCCTTTATGTAGGTTGAAGCTCATGCCCCCAGGGAGTTGTTTAGATACAATGAGATAAGTAATGTTCTCAAATTGATACCAGCAGCTGACCCAACCCTACTAAAATGAAGACCGAAATCTCTGTGCCTGCAACAGCTGGAAACAAGGAAGCTTAATTTAAATTCCTGAACCATAGAGTGGTCTCCTAAAGAGCGCACTTCTCCTCTCTCCAAGGTGTGAGGGTTCTTGCAAACATTTCACTAATTTTGCAAGTGCTTCTTTTGAGATTCATGGCTCAGAAAAGCTTACCTGTGCCTGGAAAATCATCTTGCATGTAAATTAAAGTACAACTGCTATGGATAGGCTGACTCCTGGTCTTTCTTTTATGAAACTTGGCTAAACTACATCACTTCCAAAATCATTGGGAAAAGGAGTACTAGGCCAAATTCTGACATATTGGGTAGAAAACTCCTCAAAAAATTAGTTAGCTACTTTTTCTCTCTAGTCTTTAATTGCTCACCTGCCTATCTGGGCTTTCGATGACTGTCTAGGTGATGCTCGTGGGGAGCATTGAAGCCACTCACTACTTACTGCTGGGGTGGGGGTCAGGCACTTGCTGTGGATTATCTTGGCACTTACAAGTGTGTGCTTTTTAAGTGTCCAGTTCTAGTTGAAGGCATCACTCCAAGTGCTTAACTGTCTACATGCCATTCTTACTAAACCAAAGCCCTCATCTAATTTATTCCCAGCAGATCTTCCTTCAAGCTATACCAACTTACTAAAGTAAGCAGCTATACTAATTTACTAAAGTAAGTACTTAGCCTGAAAGAGGAGGAAACCAACGACCCACAGATGTCCAAAAATGGACAGCTAATGAAACATGGACAATAACTGCTAGCTAGGATAAGATTCAGCTGTGGCTTCATTATGGTCTTGCCCCACCAGAGGAGCTTGCTTCCCCCTAGCTGTGACCAGAGCATCTAATGAATGGCAGATAGACATGCTGCAAACCACAACAGGCAACTAATGAATCCAAAGTGGCACACAGGGATGTGTGACAAAGGTGTCATGGCAAAAACACTGGTTTAGTACAATCACAGGTTGAGGGGGAGCGGACAAGGCAGGGTAGTTAAACTTATGTAAGGGAAGTAGAGGAAATATGAAGAGAAAAATAAGTATCATTATGACTATCATTGCCCTTGTCAGTAGGGATTTGATTGGAATTTTTTTAATGAAAATGTTGCCATTTGAGGTTATTGTCCCTACAATGACCCCACCCATTTTATAAAAGAAAACCTGAAATACTTCAAATGTAGGTAAAATTTCACGGCAGGATTCCCCATCATTCTGCTTGATCTTTTTTGATTCTTCTGCCCTTTTAAAAAGGACCTTTTTTCTTCTCTGCTAGAAAAAGCTGAAGGCAGAAAAATGTAACTCTTCTGCTAAGGTTTGAACTACTTCTTAGTAGTAATGTTCTCAAATGCTTCTTTTCCCCTTACTCATCCAAATAGTGTTGGCCCAATTTCCCACAGGTCTTTAGATTTCTGTATCTCAGTCTTGATTCTCCAATATAGGCAATTACGTTGTGATCCACCCACACAGAGGACAAGTCTATGACTTAAGCCAAATTAAATTTACTTTATTCCATTTTAAAAGATTGTGTAGTAGCTAAATTTTTTTATGCTTCTCTCCCATAGGACTTGAATTGCAGCAAGTATGCATTTTTTTCCTCCTTTGGTCAGCAAAGCAGAATAAAAAAGAGGTTGATAAGTTACTAGTCACTAGGCTTGGTGCATGGCTACACAGTCCATAGGTCTTTTCCACATAGTCCTCGCAAAGTAATTTTTCTACTACTTTGTAAGATCACAAAATCTATTTGTCTCCAAAAGCCCAATGTGAGCAAATTCTCGTAATATTATGTGGTTTATGGTTGTCAAAAGTTTGGGTGACACCAACTTAAAAGACTAGGAAATCATTAAAAGGCATTTGAAAAATTTCCCAATCACTTCAGTCAGGTTAGTTTTTTATTCAAAGGCGCAGTTCCAACATCAGCCTCTGCTGAAAATTCTCATATACCATAAGCATAAGTATATTTAAGCTTTTCAGATGCAATAGGGGCATACTTAATAGAAATGCTGGCCCTCAGTCCATGTTTATAACTTGAAATTTCTGTCATTTTTATTATTTCCAAGAAAGAGGTACAACCCTTACTAGCTTTGCAAGTATTAATGCCCCTGTGCCTGTTTTGACTTTCATTACAGATCATACAGCAACATATACAATTATTCCTGTAAGTTCTATTTAAAATAATTAGAAGTTTTGTGCATTAATGTGGAACTTGATGAACACTAGTATGTTATATGAGACAGCAAAACAGAGGTGAAAAAAACACAGAAATACATCAGGAGCAAGTACAAAAGTGTTAAAATGTTTTAGTTTCCTCGGAGGTAATTATGCTAACAATGTTTTTCTGCAAGAAAAAGAAGTATAATTTTCAGCAGTGCTCAAATAAAGACAACTAAGAGGGGAGATTCAGAGGCCGAGATATCAGGAAGCTTCAAGTGATTTTGAATTAGGTTCTTAAACCTAAACAAATCAGTGCACAAGCTCTTGCACCCATCTTACTCAACAGACATGAAATGTATAGTTAGTCACTTGCACAATCAGTTAAAGAAAACTTGGAAGCTTAGGCTAATATCTAAGATGTGTTAGGGATCTATTTCCTACAGCTGGCTTTAGCCTCACAAGACTAATTTCTCCAAGATTTTTTTGTCTATTTGACAGATTAGGCTCCTGCATTTGATTACAATCTGGAGGACCTAATCTCTGTCCCTTGGGTAAAGAGCTGCAGGGAGCTAATGCCCATATTTAAGAGTATTCTCCCTACTTTTCCCATCACATATATTCAGCTTTCCATAATGCTAACCATATTTGGGGTTCCTGTGAATGCAGGGTCCTTTTGGCATACTGTAGGAAGGTTAGGGACAGATCAAGGCTCTCTGTGAGTCAATGTGTTTTTTCCACAGTGAACTGTCTGCTTTTCTGAGCAAGAGATGAGAGAAATGAAGGGCCAAAACAATTAGCACCAACAAACCAGGTCTGACTTGTGTTTGTACTGCAGAGGGAATGGTTTACCAGACTAAATAAAAGCTGAATTTAGGCTCGACCTGTATGATTCAAGTAAAAAGTAAAGTCTGAGCTTTTCTGTTTGTTAACAAAAAAGGGCTCCATGGAACCAGAGGCAATTTACTGTGAGCAGAAGGATGAGGAGAGAGAAAGCAAGAAATGTCAGTAGGAACGGACATCAAGAATTGACACAGACAAATGCAGTCCAACTGACATACCAAAAAAAGCAAAGAAGCTTCAAGATTCACCTTTCTGCAGCATTCCTATTTTGCTGTTTAAGTCCATATATTAAGTAGATGGGACAGGGAGAGAAAGAAGTGACCATTTAGCACTGGGTGGAGGATCTAGACCTTCTTCCACAGCAAAGAAACACTGAATTACACCCAAGCAAATGACTCCTCTGATCTTCAGAGGCACTACTGGATGCAGGCTATTTCTGACATACAAATGAAAGCAGAGCAGAGTGTCACTCACACAGATAGAGAGGCAATCTCCTGGCCACACTGCCCTTCCTTCTATTCTAGCCATGCTTTTATGCAGTAATTTTGGAAAGGTGAGTTACCGTAGAGGCCTTCAGACCAGAGCATTTGCAGTGGAGAATCCCCATTCCTCTGGATACCTTCTCTTTCTTTTGCCAGCTTAATGACAGGCTACTGCCAGCAAATCACATGACAATGGCTGTGGCATGTAATTAGATGAAGCCCAGGAATTCTAGAGGGCTTTGTACGGTATCTGTGATTTGCACTCAGCCACAAGAGCCTGCTGAGCAGATCTGCTACCGTTTAATTAGAGTGTCTGGGTTCACCTGCTGTTCCTCTGTAATAACATTAGTGAGAAGTGAACTGTCTGGTTCCTGCCTCTCCTAGGCTAGCGTGAGTTACTGATGTAGAGCTGGCCAGAATGGTTAATTGCAACCCTGACTTTTAAAGGTCAGGTCTTAGAGAATCTAATAACATTCAGAAAATTTCCAAAACAATGTAGAATGGAAAGAAGAGCCTGAATTCCTCCCTTGAGATGCTGCCTATTGAGCTTTGGGACAAGGCAATCGCATCCCTCATCAGAGCATCCCTCATCAGAGCAGCCCAGGCACCAAGGCCGTGGCCAGATGGCAAAGGGTAACTTCAAGGGCAGCAGCTTCCCCTTGGGTTTTGAGCAGTTGGCATGGTGCAGGGTTGCTCCAGCTTCTGGGGCTGTGCACCTCAGGAGAGAGGACAGAGTAATGGAACAGTGCATCAGAAAGGAAGCTGTAAAAACAAAACCTGATTTGCCCTTATGTAAGGGATTGCATCATATCCTAACAATGCTCAGTCCTTGACTTATCCTAATAGGAAAGCTCAATGGTTGGTCAAGCAGTATCTGTTAGGTAAAAAACTTCAGAAACCTGAAAACCGGCTTGAGAAGAATCAGATGTTTCAATACGGGACACATATCCTCAGTTTCATACATGCTACAACTGTCCTAGTGAGGAAAGGAGTAGATCTGCTTAAAGAGACACCTAACTAGGACGTGAAGTTTATATGGTTTATTCATCAAAGCTAATAACCTTTTATACTTGAAAAGCAAATTCTCTTCTGTTTTATCCTCCTTCACAGGAGCAAGCCAGAAATCAACGCTGACACTGTAAGCACCTCTCTCTTGGCAGAACAGGTGAGGCAGCTGAGGACAATTACTGCCCTGTTTCCCTTCCCAAAGTTCCTTGTCACAAAGAAAGGGAAATCCTCAGCTAGGACATTTCTTTCCCTGAATATATCCTTTTCCTCTTCATGCAAACACCTGAATGAAACCGCTGCAAGACCTAAAAACCTCCAGTTCCCCCACTGTTCCTAATCCAGAATGCCTTGAGTCAGGTGGTCTTCACTGCAAGAGCAACAGAGAAGTGGAAGTTTTGAGACATCAAAGAGGAGCTTTTGCTCTGCTGTTTCCAGAGAACGAATAGTCAATCTGTTTAATTACAGCCAGGGCTTCCATTTATCTTCTTGGCAGACAGCCTTGTCTAAAATCTTTCATTTTCCAATTCACAACTGAGTTTATACAAGATGAGTAGATTTTTTTTGTCTTGCTGTGTTAGACAGTTTGCTAACATTGTTGAGCAAGAAAAAATTTTGAATAATTGCATTTATCTTTTCCTTGATTTTCTTCACCCTTTTTCACTCCTTACTGAGCTTTTAAGGGCCTTTTTCTTTGAAATTTAACCTCTTTTTGCATGTGCTGATTTTAAACTGATTTGCATGTAGATGATGTTCAACTGGAAATGCAGTTTGAGGAAGATGTTTACAAACTGATACTAAAACACTCTGCTTGTTTGCACAAAACAGTAACTGAATAAACACCAGTTATTAGTTTACTTGCATATTTGCTTTGCAGTCTTTCACTTGGTTTCCCTAAACAACACAGGAATGTTTGTTCTACAATTAATAATGTTTAGAATAGTCTAAAATAAAAAAAAAAATTCTCAATAGGGTCCCTTTACAAAAATATTGGTTTTGTAAGAGTTAAACAGTAGTTTTAGTTTTTTAGAATTACTGTTTTCATGATTATTCATATCCTTCAGTTTTTTGGTTACATATTCACCTATTGAGTCCTTGTCTTTTTTTAGTTGTTTATTCTCCAGTTTCCTCCACTACACTCACTTTGCCTACACCATGCCATGAAATTAATTAAAGAAAGCCTGGCATAAGGCACTGAAACAAATTTTATACTTCAGAATTTTGTTACATTCTTTCTACATCAATAAGAACTTTCATTCACAAAAAATCCAAGAGTTTGCTACTGTTCTTTGCAATCATATAATTTTACAATTGATTTGTTTGTACTTCAATTGCAGCTTACAGATCCCTTTTGGCATTATTCTTTTCTGAGTTTCTCACTCAGTGTCTGCATCTCATTCCTCCTGCTATTACCCCGACTTTATATAAGCTAAATTTTGGATTCCTAAATCCTGCATATGTCTAACAGCCTTTAAAATATTTTGCCTGTCCTGAGAATTTGTTGCTGATAAGCAACTGAGGTTTTCTATTTTCCATTTAATACTTCATAATTAAAGACTTGCATGTAGCTTCTATCCATATAATGCTTTCAGCTACATAAGCAAGTTGATATAAATATTTAGTATTAGGTGTTATATAAGTCTGTTTTCACCCACAGTTCTGCAAGATGACTTATGCACTAGAAGATCATATTTTACCACTTTATCATTAACATAAGGTATATAGATACAGCATAACAAGCTGCAAGCTTGACAGGGAAAGAAAACTTCAGTTCTGAACTCCATCAGGTAACGTTACTGTGTGACATTTTGCCGTGCAGGCTGAATATTTTTGTAAAATTAAGACATTATTACCTATATTTCTTTCATAAAGTATATTACAGTCACTAAGTATACTTCTGTGAGCAAAACCAGCAGAGTTACTTTGACTACCATCTTGATTTCATCCAAACTTATCTATTTGTTTCTGTTTCTTGAAGCTCCTTTGTAAATTTAAATTGCTCAGCACTTCTTTCGAAGTTTGAAATAGTTCCCTTAACTTACTTTTTCCATAACTTTTTCATGTGCTTCTATTCCAGCTAGCTTTGAGTGAGAAAAACACTGAACTTTCCTCACAGGAGGTTCTCTTTAAGATTCTGATATTACTTGTGCAACCAGAGGTAGGTTACAACAAAGCATCAAGACATTTCCGCACATTCACCCACAGTCCTGAGTTCTTCTGGCATCTACACACAGTCCAATGTGCAGGCTCAGAAATAGCAACTGCCCTGTGTAAAGACTGTAATCTGAGAAGCACTCCTAACATTGCCAAAGTTGAAAACAAGCATTGATTCGATTGAATGTTCCTTCAATTTGCTATCAGGTCACCCTCTTTTAGCATTACTGTTCACTTAAAGCAACAAATAATGCAAGCTGTATGACAGCAAGGAGCAAGGATATGCCAAAAATTCAGAGGGCAGGTGGGGGGAAAATAGTAGGCTCCTAATATTGTGCCTAACTATGGCCATGCTACCCTAATGCCCAATCTCCAATCTTGTCTGATCTCAGAAGCCAAGTGGGGTCGGGCCTGGTTAGTACTTGGATGGGAGACCTCCTGGGAATAGTCGGTGCTGTAGGTTCTAGTCCTAAGGACTTCACTGTCACCGTCCAAGCTCGCCTGGCCGTGGCAGATGAACCTTAGGAGTTAAAGGGTGGGGCCAGTTTCACACACACTGTGCCTCACCTAAAAAATCCCCTGTGCAGACTCGAAGGACACACCCACACAGGTAGAGCCCTTCCCAAAATCTTTGTTCATGAAGCCTAGCCATGATGACGATGAATATTGTGCCTGCAGTCATCTATCTAGAAGTTGCAAGTATCTTTTTCTAGATTCTTGCCTTCAAATTTTTTTATATCTTTCTGATATATATTTGGCTATATTAATTCTTTTTTTTTTTTGCAAAATTGGAGTCACACACATGATTGAAATCTGTGCATATGCATAACATAGAATAAGGAGCACAAACAATTAAATGGTCACTAAGTCACAAACTAACTCTTGGCTCTTTAAGCTATGAATTGCAAAGGGCACTGCTCTTAAATGCCAGAGAAAATGAGCATTTACTATGATTGTAGTCCAGGTGGTTGGACTACCCAGGAAAACTGAAAATCTTGCTAGAGCTTTAAGCAACAGAGCTGGCAGAGCTCAGACAATAAGAGGGTTCCAATGTTGAGAATCTGGGTTCCCTGACTCTTTCCTCATTGCTGACAATCCTAGTCTCATGAGCATCTGAAAACCTCCATTGTACCCAAAATTCAAATGTAACTGGAGTAGTTTTCTTCCAAACTCTATCTCAGTTATGAGTTCCAGAAGTGCAGTGTCAGAATCCATGAGCATTCTGGGTGTCACTATGCTCCAGTGTTGTTTCCAAAGGGGTTACAAGCAGGGAGTGACCATTCTGGCTACTTCATTCCTAGGTTGTGAAAGCACTGATGAGAACTTCAATAACTTCAATGTAAAAATCAAATGTTGCCTAAAATTAAGATCTCTTACTGGTAACTTTTTTAACTGAACAAGAATTTGAGCTGGGAAGTGAGGAGAGGTTCAAGGTGGCTGTAACCTCAACCCAGAGACAGTCTGTTACTATTTTCTGCCATAAGACAGCCACTTTTATTTCCAGATAAAATATGTTCAAAGACCTTTCCAGATCAGGATCCATATATTACCCAATCCTTTTAAGAATCCAGTTAGAAGTAAATATTTTCTTGATCTTGTAAATTCTGGAATGCTTGACTGCTACCTTCTATTGCTTAACATTCCTGACTACCCACCAGTGTAGACCTCAGGGTTATTTTTTTTATGCTGTGGACTCTGATCCTTCTTGTTAGTAGTGGATTAGACGTTCCTAGTAGCGTGAGCCCAGCATTTATACCCACAATAAAACAGAACTCGGGTCTGGCAGCTCCTCTAAAGGTCTAAATCATGACTCTTTCATAAAGCCCTCAATATCTTATTACCTATCATTAGAGACATTTATTGAAGACCATAAATGGTTTCAACATTTTGACACTGAAAATGATACTATGGTCTTCTCTGGATGTGCAGTGCACAGGTTAAACAGCTGCTGTTTGAAGTATTACTTCCTCTTACTTTGCTCTAAATGAAAAGTACCAGCTATTAATCTTTCCAGAGAGTAATGTTTTTACTTCGCAACATTAGACAAACAGGAAGAAGTGACTACATTTCACCTTTCCCTTCATAATTATATGTTCCCTTCTGTACTGAATTTTTATCCCATACTCTAGATTCTGGTGTGAACTCTAATTTTTAAAGCTCAATTTTTGGTTAAGGTATAGCCGAAGCAAGCTAGAGTTCAGTACTTTAGATTTATGATGTGAATGAGTTACTGTGCAGTATAACCTAATTACAGTAGTTTTTGTTAAACTCCAGACCTGTCTAATGTACCCATTGAACAGCATTTACCCTGGAACCAAAATGCTGTAACACAAGTGGTTATTTCTCTTCAAATGTAGGTAGGTTTGAAGAGAACACTCTGCCCATCTTGCTTGATGCTGCTTCTCCTGCTGTGGGCTTCAGCTCTTGTTAAATTACATACTCTAGTTAGAAATTGAAGCTTGAAAAGTTGTTGCACTGCAGGAAATTCACCACAGGGAGAAGCTGCCTTACTTGCTCCTTTACTCATTGGTGGAAGACTGGCAGCTTCTACAGTAGAGAACTGTATTTTCTTGTGCAGTAGATCTGGAGGGTTTAATGGAAAGTTACAGCTATTTCTATTGCATGCTCTGGATGTCACCAGGGATCATGTGTGACTAATACAGTCTTTCAGGGTGAGAGTTTTTGCTTCTGAATATTGGTCCTAGGATCTGAGCAGAGCAAGGAAAGAGCAGAGATTGCCAAGACTGTAGCTAACTGTGAGACTGCTCTAGAAAATCAGTGCAACATTTTCATTTTCTCGTTTGCAGAATGAGATTATGGTATGAAGAACAATGTTTGGTGTCTGTGATTAAAAGGCTGTGATTGAAATGTGCCATGAATCCTCAGACATGTACCAGGGTGACTACACTCTGAAAGTGCTAGCTTTGAAGTGGCTGTTAGCAAAAAAGGAGCCAAGAAAACAAGTGATATTATCAAAGCGAAATTAAAATGCTTTTTCTCCTCCAGACTGTTCCCTGAAGAGCTACTGTATTAGAATTTGGTTTTCAAACCATTAATTTGTGAACAAAAAGGCAGGTGTCAATTTATTTGTAATGCTGGAGTCTCTAGGAGTACTTCTGTAACGATATTTCTATGTTATATTGGACTTCCATCACAGTAATAAATAGTTTAAGAGGAAATTCAATGAGTGCAAAGGAGAATGTGTGTTCTTAAGCTCTTTCTAGCTCTGCTAGGGTTAAGATCAGTGAACTTGTTTTGCTAAAAAAAAATCTCCAGCATGATGCAGCCCCCTATGTGAAAGATTCTTAGTATTTTCCTGTTTAAATTCACACTTTTCTGCCAGGAAAGAACATGTAATACCCAAGTAATTTTGAGCACATAGAAACAGCCAAGTGTTAATACAGCGCAAAATCTCCCCGTGGTTTTATTGCCCCCTGCAACACAATTGCTATGTAAGTGTCTGTGGGAAAACTATACTGAAACTGTCCCTTTGAATGTATTAATTAGATTCTGTCAAGCATATTTTGACTGGAAACAGTTCAGGACACAATTAACATATTTTTATTCTTAAAAGGAAACTAAGACATGAACAACAACAAAACTTATTTAAAACTCATTATATATTTTTGTTATTAAAGTCATATAGCATAATTTTCAGCAGGGACTACTTTGATCTACATGGATTACCTTGTAACATGGCATTCTACAAAACAGAAAAGCTTTTAATTCCTGGTTGTAGGTTTGGGTTGTTTTATGCCTGAGTGTTTACTACCTAGAGACTTGCATTTGTCAGCCTCACATGAACATGGCCTTCTGTTGAGCAAAGAAGTGCCTGATATTTATGGTCCCATGCTGTTGTAGGATGAATGAGTCATGGATTTACTTGCAAGATTAGACACCAGGGAGATGTTCCACTGCAAACAACCAATGCCTGTAGGTTCTGAGGTACTTTGGGGCTGTAAACCACTAGAATAATGATGCTGTTCCTTCTGAGTAACATCAAAAATGTCTTTGCTATTCAAATACAGCCTCCCATGTTATCTAAAAGACTATCTGAGTAAGACAAAGACAACCAAGGACAGGAGCTGGCAGGAAGGTAAGTTGGTTACTTGTCACAGTTCAACATTTCAGGATATCAAATTATTTTCTACACCTTGAGCTGGACTCACTCTCCACACGGAGAACTTCAAGTATTACTAGTGTGTGTCAGAGAACATTTAAGTTCAAAAAGTCTTTAAAAGTTTAAGAAGACATTAAGAGAAGAGCACAGAGATGTCCTGTTTCCACTCTACTTTGGGACAATTGCAGGGAGAAAATTATTTTCTGCCAGAGAAATTTCTGCCTTGGAAAATCTTCACTCAAGTTCTTTGGTGACCAGTACCATTTACTTCCTGGGCTGTCCTTGCTGCTTGGCTGTCTGCGTAAGAAGTAGTAGAGCGAGCTGGGACTCAGTTCAGATGGCTGCATGCAGATACAAAGTGGCATTAGAAGTTACATGGCTCTAGCAGCCATTTAGAAAAGCATGGGTCTTTGACAGGTTCTGTCTTACACCAGCCAGCCTCTGGTAACTGTTTCAGATGGTACCAGTTGACTCTGAGCAACTTCACAGAGCCTTTGGCTGTACATGAAGAGTGTAGACCCTTCATTCCCATATAAACATGAACATGCAGGCACATTGGCCTTCGGTACTTCAAACCAAGCCCTAGTGTTACTCTCCCTCAACATCTCCTCCACAGGAGACTTTCTGTGGGACTTGACACCTAAATTTGCACAGGATATCAAGCAGCCTTGGAGTAACTATGGCCCAATAATAATGCTCAACTGATCCTATGAGAGTGATGATGTATCCCAAAATATTGGAATTTCTGCTTTTTTCCTTCTTCCTGCAGATGTATAAGTTGCTTCTACTAATACCTTTGACTTGTATCTCTAAGGACTTTTATCCTTACAAGAATGCAAATGCCCAGAGTCCACTTAGAAGAATACCTACCTGTGACAGAGGTTTACTAATTCATAATCCTACCATATCACCCAAACTAAACCATTTCTGTGGATACTGCTACAGGAAAGTTCATAAACCACCAGAACAAGGTTCTGACAGGCTAATTCCCACAGTTTATCTCATCTTAAATTGTTCCCACAGGCAAAACATTAGTTTTGCTTTTTAAGCAACCAGTGGGAAAGCAACTCTGTCGTGTAAAACGAAGACGTACTGTTTTGTCAAGGACATTTGTTATCTCTGACTGGGAGAGGCAGGACATTTACACTCAGAACAAGGTTACAGTGTCATGGAACTGAGAATTAAGAAGGGAGAAGGTAAAAGTTTATTTAATAAATACTTTTCAAGCAGTGGATGGGAAAATTAGATGCCATTGCCCTCTGCTTTGGCAAGATACCTTTTCCCCAAAGGAAGACTAAGCCAGTCTCAAAATAGCCTTTGTCCTACAGGAAATATAGGAATTACTAAATCTTACTCTGCATATACAATTTTCTCCTTCTTGCTTCCCAGTTACAATCCTATTTTGTGCAAAAATAATGCATTGAGTAACTGGAAAGGCCTTGATGAAAATAACATACACACTTTCACACTAGCGAGATCAAACAGAAACCTTTACTGCAAGAGATCAGCATCTGTGACACTACATAAACCACAGTACAGAAAGACAAGTCCTACCCTTTAAAGTTGAAACCGACATAAAACAGAGCAGGTCAGACAGGGAACAGGAAAAACTATACAAATAGTTTGGGCTTATCCCTATCATTAGTTGATTCTAGTACTACCCATTCATCCTCGCTTACTAACATTAGTTTGGTGGAAGAGTGGGTATAAAATCTTCAGTGTTTTGTAATTGATTTACAATTTAATTCTCTTCTGGATTAGGTGTTATGCAAGAACTCCAGACATTCACCTCTATTGCTGTCCAAATCAGGAAGTTAAACCGTTTCCATAACCCTAAAATAGGACTGTGTTCTTACTTATGCTACAGCTCTGTCTTGGAAAAATGGACTGTAAAGTTTGCACTAATTCAGGACACATTCCTTGTCTGTTTTGGAACAAGAACAAAAAAATTATTCTGGAATCTGAGAAATACCTGCACATCATGGACAAATAAAACAGTGTGACTGATTTCCATACTTATAAACTTTTTTTCCCACCCTGGAGTGTAAGCTTGCTTTCATTGCCTAAGGTGGGGTGATTGAGGAAGTCACACACTCAGTCATTTCATGCTTGATACTATAAGATTGCATCTCTTTTGCCTTATATTTCTTTAGAATTTTGTTCCAAGGATGCTACTGTGTTCTGGATTAGGTAATACTTCATACTTTTAGTCTCTACATGCTCACACAGTTAAGTGTGTGCTGGTTCAAAATGCCATCTGTAATTACCTAACTAGTGCCTGCTACTTCATACAACACTAGAGCCACTGCCTGTACTCAGACCTGCATTTTATATCCCCTGCTGTTTCAGGCAATGTCTTTGGTTTGAGCCATCTTTCAAAGCACAGGTTCCCCCTTATCTTGGAACATTAGTCCTTGCCTTTCCAGTGTGCACTCAGGCATAGGGACTGGAAGGGAAGGCTCTTTTTAACCTGGGGTTCCCCAACACAGATCTTAAATTGCAGGGAGACAGATCTTTGAAAGATTAGGAAAATGTGGTTGATAAATACAATTAAAGGGACTGCAAAATGAAGCTCCAAAGAAGTAAAAGATTTCATTTGTATCCCTAGCACTCACTCGTGACCTTTTTATTAATAAATGACATTTTTTCAACCAGGCTATCAGTGACACTTGCCCTCCTTTCAGAAACATGTTGTGATCCTTATCATGTTGCTGCAGTTTGTGATAGCAAAATGGCCTAAAGCAAATATTGAGCTCCTGTAATTTGGCATAACTCCATGGAAATTACTGAAGCTAGGATCAAACTCAGAGTGTATGTGTATCTCATTTTCTAGGAACGTATTTTCATTTTTGAACACTTCAAAAATGCAATAGTGACTTGAAAATTACTTTGACTTCCCCCATCTCACTAAAGACTCAGAAGGCACTTGCCATTTGGCTGTAAAAGAACTCCTGACCAATTTCACTCTCATAGATTATTTTATTTATAAGCTGTGAAGAACCAAAAATAGCTGTGTAGGTAAAGCAGAATGGCCCTTTTATCCAGACTCTGCATTTAACAGTGGTGATTTCATGAGCTGTAGCCAAAATCAGGAAATGGGCAGATCAAATTTCTCATGCTGTTAGTGCAGTTGATATTACCTCAGGGAAGTGATTATTGCCTCAGAGTTTGTTATAACATGGTGAACACAAACAATTTAAAATCACTATGTACTGCATCTTCTTCTGATTCTCACAAACCAGCAAGGGACTTTTCCCTTCTTGAAGGTGCTGGTAGGTCTGTATTCTCATGGACCTGACACACCTGAGACAGCAGTGCTGCATACAACCTAAATTGTAGAGCCATTACTGTAGTCTTATCTTCACAACAGATTTAAGCACAATCACAGTGGTGGCCTGATTGCTTAAAGCTTTTCAAGAACTCAAGCGAGCCTTCAAGCTGGAAGAAAATGGCTTGCCACAGGGCTGAAGCTTAATCCTGTAGATGATTGACATAGGGATGGAGCCGGGACACAGAGACAGCTTTGCTGGACATGGTCTCACTACCAGTCCCATTGCTTAAACATCCTGATTGCATCAAGCAAACTGGAGAGAACATACCACTCTCTACACTCAAATGAACAGCACAAATCCCAGTTGGATCAGGTCAGGATGTGATGTAGACAGCAATAAGCTGTCTCCAGTGACTCTCCAGTATCCTGGCTTATCTCCAGATGCATTTGGATGGGAAAAGACTTCTGACCAACAGCCATGTGGGATACATCTGAACCAAGGATGAAAAAGAACATAAACTTGCTGCTGCTTTAGCACATACCATTTGTTCAATCCTAGCATAAAATTTTCTGTTCACTTTTAACTGAAGGTCTGACAAGGTAGAAAAGAGCACTAGTCAATGCCGCTAGCAGTGCTACCCCCCTAACCCCCCCTGCTTCCCTCGCCAGGAATCAGAAATGCATTTAGTAGCTCCTCTTTATGAGCATTTTCTTGATTTCCCAGCTAGCAGCAAAATACTCCAAAGATGGATTTCAGTCTGTTCTATGCAGACAATATACATAAGCAACTCCTAAGGGCATAATGAGATATACAGTGGAGATGCATTTCTGTGAAAAAGTATTTTCTGTATTTTCAGATTTCACAGAGCTGTTTTATCATTCGGTTCCTCCAGTTCTACATTAGGGTATCCCTACTTTGATACTGTGTTTTTTTCTCTCATCCTGGTTTCCCACTCCAGTACTTTTTTTTTTTTACTGGACCTCCTTGCTTACAATCCTCCAAGTGTGAAGATATGTTTCACTTTTACTTTGCTCCATTACCAAATACTTATTATACAGAATGAAAATGGAATCTAGTTTACAGCGGTCACTAGTGTTCAGAAAACATACATCATAATTTTTAGTTCATTTCAGCCAAGTCAATTAACTTTTCAGCTCTATTTTGTGTCATATTATAGTACAATTTTTATCTGAGGAATGTCTTCTATACAGAGGAATTAATCACAGTGAGCACTCAGAGAGCATGTACAACTTAAAACATACTATATCCTCACTGTGATACACATCTTAGATGGTTTCTCCAGGGTAGGGTGATCATTACTCTTGAAGATGCTTCCTCAGTGCAAAAGTTTTGCCATCACTAGTTTGTAGTTAAACGCAAATGAAAAATATTTATATTCATGTTACTACTGTAGAGTTACTGTAACTGCCTCCAATGTCACCCATATTTAGAATACAAAATTAATGAAGATTGATGAATAGCAATACCACAGTCTAAAGATGGAAGAGTGGCCTCTGACCCAAGGCACATTTTCTCTTTGCCACACGGAAGGGGTACAGTGTCTCTGTGTCACCTTTTCCTCATTTGCTGAGTGCAAGATGTTGTAAGATCTTTCTTACTTAGTGGTAAAGCACTTGCAAAACTTTAGGCTTTCTGAGGTGCATGCAGGGGTCCATAGGGTCTTTAAACAGCTGCTGGAAATGTATCAAGGAGCAGAATTTGGCTTAATGAGGCTTCCCAGATACCTGAACAGGAGTGGGTTCCTCTGCCCCAGTTAAATGTTGTGGCAGGGGGATATATCTTGAAAATTCTAAAATATTCTGGGAAAAGCTGACTCTCTGTCTTTTGCAATATTTTATTATTATATAATAACTCTTCCTTTCAGCCAGTGTCTCATCTATCTTCCATGGCTTCATTTAAGGAAAACCTTCCAAATTCAGAGAAGATGGACTTCATGCTTTTTTTAAAACAGACTAACCTATAGAGTTGATTTTCCTCTGTCTTTTAATGTTATATATTAGTACAAGCCTTTTTTCTAAGCAAAGTAATGGACTTGGAAGTTGGGCAGAACCTTTGCAAGAGTGAAAGCTAATTCAGAAAGAAATGAGACATGCTGATTTTACTACCAATACAGCAGAGTAAGACAAGTTTCTCAGCTAGTCCAGTGCTCTATTTAAGCTAACAATTGATTTATGCTAGCTCTGTATTTGGCCCTGCTTTGTCATGCTGTCCTGTGTGGTCTACAGAACAAACATCCCATATACTAAACAAGATCTTTAGAATAACATTTCAGTTTAAAAAATATTTTTTAAAATAAAACTTCATTTTCCACAGAATTGTTTTCCTTCATATGTAAAATGTTGGGTAACATTTGGCGGGGGGCTGTTCTGTTTAATGTTGTTATCAATGATCTGGACAATGGGATCAAGTGATCTCAGTCAGTTTGCAGATGCCACTAAGTTGGGTGGGAGTATTGATCTGCTGAAGGGTAGGAAGACTCTGCAGAGGAATTTGGGGACTGGATTGATGGGCTGATGCAAATTGTGTGAGGTTCAACAAGGCAAAGGGCTGGATCCTTCACTTGGGTTGCAACAACCCCATTCAACCTTAAGGTGTTGGAGTGTGCCCAAGGAAGGGCAACAAAGCTGGTGAAGTGTCTGGAGCACAAGTTTTACGAGGAGCAGCTGACAGAGCTGCAGGTATTTAGCTTGGATAAAAGGAGGCTCAGGGAGACCTTATCATTCTCTACAACTAACTGAGAGGAGGTGGCAGTGAGCTGAGAGTTGGTCTCTCCTCCCAAGTAACAACTGGCATCATAAGAGGAAAAGGCTTCAGGCTGCACCACGGAGTTTTATATTGGATATTAGGAAAAATGTTTTGATGGAAAGGGTTGATTGATCACTGGAGAAGGTGCCCAGGGAAGTGTTTGAGTCATCATCCTAGGAGGTATTTAAAAGATGTGTAGATGTGGCACTTGGGGACATGGTTCAGTGGAGGACTTGGCAGTGGACTAATGGTTGGACTTTATGATCTTAAAGATCTTTCCCAATCTAAATGATCTCATAATTTTAATTCTGTACCAGGAAAGAAAAAAAAAATGCAGCCCTGTTGGTTCTGAGTTGTTTTTCTTTCACTGACAATTTTAATTAGCTTCCAGAATAGTCTGAACTTTTACCTAACAGAAGCATATTCCTTCTCCTTTAAGAAGTAAAATATTTTCATTTTTAAATACTAATTACTGTAAAAATAATAACAAATGAGCGAAAGAATCAAAAATATGAACAGTCACGTATTTTCTGAGATTTGTCCCAAGGCCACATTATTATTTTCCTAAACATACTCTAATAATAATACCCTCTAAGATCTCTTGAAATTTTCCTAGTTTCAACAGGATAAACTATTGCTTTTGGTATTATTATTTGCTGTTCTTTTCACACTAGCACTCACATACAGTGTATCAGCCTGTCCTAAAATCTCATCGATTTATTCTCTCACATTCAGTGAAATTAGGATAAAATTGCAGTTGAGTCTTGTCCTCCCCTGATGTGTGATCACTGTACATTTTACTGTTGTTAATGAACACTGACATTACATACTGATTGTTATTACAGACTAACAGATTTATCCTTGAGACCCCTGTGTGGTCTTTGTTCTGTGCACAGCCACAAAGTGCAGCTTGTTTCTTCAACATCTATACCACTGATGGAGAAAGAAGGCTTCTGAAATGACACCTAATGCCTTACAACCAATCAGTGGTTTACTTCTATATTTGGTAAGTGTGTAACTTTTTGGTCTCCCCAAAAGTCCACTTACTTCTTTCAGTTTATTAGTAAAAATAATTGATTACATAAAATTCTGTTGTAACTTCCTTGTCTGAGCACTGTGACTGACACTTTCTGGACTTGTCACAGTATCAATCAGTCCTATTTTTAAAGAATTGTTTATTTTTAACAGTAGCTTTACACAATCCAGTTTGGGTGCATCTCTCTGAGAGATGGGGTACCATGCACCCTGTTTATGGCATCTCCCTAAGGAACTGCCCCGACCGGTGTTTTAAAGTGGGTCACACTCCCATCATATAGGCCTAACTCCATTTAGAATCAAGAAACTGCCTTCAGACCACCCAGTACTCGGTCCTGATCCCCTACAGACCCCCATGGCTGTTTCTTTCTTGCTATTTTTCACACAGGATGCCTGCACTCTCATGTAGACTGTATGACAGCTTCAAAGAGAGTAGTGTTTCTATAGCCCAAGAACATGCATGGTTATTGCATGCCATGGGAGAGTAATGGGAGAGTGCTTAGGGGTCTTTGAGAATGGAGGACTGTTGGGGAGATGCTGGAGAACATGCTTTACTCTTCCTTCTTACTGCTATAGCAACAGTCCAGAGGAAACTACCCCCACAATCACACTTGGAGGGAAGTGGAAGAACACAGAGAATACAGTTGTTTTATTCCATCCTGTGCAGACAACCAAAAGACCAGACTGGGAACAAAGCATGCAGGTAAGTTATTACACAGTGTGGATGTACTCTGAACTGATTTTTTTGCAGCTTGAATCTGACTTTATGTATACACATGTGAGATGGAATTCTCATCTGGTTGGCTTAATTTCTTTTACCACTTCAACAGCTTTGTAGCTTGAGAACCAAACACACAAAGTTTAGGAGAACTTTTTTTTGGCTTTTCCCATTACTTATCCCAACACTGGCTATTTATTTTACAGCTTCTAAGGTGATGCTTACATCCAGATTATGAGTACTGTCTTCACCACCTCTAACCCTTAACTGAAAGGTGACTCAGATACTACAGTGCAAGTTGTTATACATTCCTTTCAGGAATATTTAGAGAGAAGCTTCAGCTATAAAGATTGTAACCAGATCTCAGTCTGTCTGAAAGGCTGCTTATGTTTGGGTCCAGTGTTCTGGTTTATATCTATTGCTAGAAGTGTTTAGTTACTGTTAAACTGTAAATTATGCTATTCATATGTGTATTTGATGTAATTTCTTCTGCTGTAAGTGACATTTCAAGTTTTGCTCTCAAGGACTTAGAGTAGAAATCCTCAAAGCACTGAAATCACTTGAATACTGGAAAACTTCAGCTATTGCAAGCTGCATGTTAGTTTCTGCTGTTGTGCTGATAATGTTACTTAGAAAAGCCTGATGGCAAATACCTAAACCCATCACAATTAAAAAAAAAAGAAAATCCAAAACACCACCACCTCCCTGCCCCCAAAATTTCAGCAGACTATGAATTTTCATCACCAAGGCAAGAAATGTGAGTCCACAAACTGTAGTTTCTCAAGGCTATTCTTAATTTTAGTATTTTAGCCTCCTTTTGAGAGTATTTCTGACCTGAATTCTGTTGTTCTCACTAAATGATGGCAAACTCACTGCCAAGAACTCGAATCTGAACAGGAACTCTGGGAACACAGTGAGAATCCTAAAGCAGGCACCCTGGCTGCACTGTACAATCCCTGCCTATGCTTTCTTCTTCCCTTCTATTCCTTGTTCCTTTCCAGGGGCTGCTCTAAGCTGGGGTTGGAGCAGTGCTACCACTGTAGCTGCTCCACGAAGTCCAGCCCCTTACAGGACCAGGATTGTGATGGTGTACTCCAGCTCTGCTCTTTACACAAGTGGGTGCCTTCCAATGGCTTCAAGCAGGTTCAATGAAACTGTAAATGTGTCCTGTGTTGATTCTTTTGCAGCTCTGCTGAAGGGAAGCAGCTCTGAGCTGAGGGGCAGTTAGTGCAGTTAGTGCAGGCTGTATCACTGCACTATGTCCAATAGCTCATTGTCCTGAGAACCCAGCAGGTATCAAAAAACTCTCCCTTAATCAATGGGGAAAGAAATATTCTTATTTGGGATTTACATGTGTACAAGTTGGAGTGGGGGGAAGAATAGGAAGCTTCCTCTCACCTATAATAACAGCTCAGGTAGGTTTTCATTTCAACAGACTATGGGGTGTAATTGGAGCTGAGCAGCTTCCCACAGCTGGATGGGGATGCACTGGGTGAAGCAGTTTGCTGCAGTATCAGTCCAAGGACAGGGGAGGAAGTAGAGAAGGAAGGAGGTTTGTAAACAAAATAATAATAAAAGGAAAAGGCAGCCTTAGGGAGACTGAAACCATTCATCAAATCAGCAAGCAGCCTGGTCTGAAAGAAGTGGAAAAATTATTTCTGGAAAAACAGATTTTGCTTTGGAAACAGCTTTTTCATTGCTGATTTGATGTCATTATGTAAAAAGTGTAAACATAAGGCTTTACTAACACGAAGAAGTAAATTATGATATTTCATTTTGAACTGGACAAAATGTCCCATCTGCACTCTTTGTTTCAACTTGGCCACTCTACCTCCATTTCTCGTGGCAGCAGGGTACTGTGATCCATGTCTGAACTCTTGAGTCCCTAAAGGCATTCCAACTCCCTTCCTACTCTGTCCTATTCCCAATCCATCGGCATGCCTCCTGTCACTCCTAACTGAAGGGATCTGCAAAGTGCCAGTCATGTGCCAAAGTGCTTGTGGCACAAATAAAAGTACACAGCAATGAAACACCAGACAACAGCAATCGCTGGAGTGAAGCACTGTATTTTCATAACCGTCCTATTAAACTGCATATGTATGCTTATATAGTTACCTGCACAAAATAAAAGATATATCCCATTATGCTGTATGAGCTTAAATTGCCTAAATTAGTGTCAGTAATACCTTCACTTTACACATGGTTTCCTTTTCCAGCCTATGCTCTCTACTAGGATTTAGCATATTGAACTGGAAACTGTAATCTAGAAGTTTAATGTATCAAGGCCATGGATGACAACTTATGGGGGGAAAAAAAAGGTACAACTGTGAATCACCCTCAGACTGCTGCATTTTGGATGAAGAGTGTTTTGCAGCTGTAACTAAATTGTTCTACCCAATTCTTGGCTGTAGGTGTTGTGTGGGGATATGTATGTGCAGAGCTGATAGTATGCATATGAAGCAGATACTTAGGTGCACTGAAGACTGCATACATAATGCAATACCTATCACGGTGGAGAATTAACCTGCAAAAATGTGGTTTAGAGCTATTTATTCTGCAGGTACAAAAGCTACATGACTAAGTGGCAGCCTATGTAGAGAATTGTCTGCTTCCTCTGACAGTATTAATTGTAGTCCATATCATCCAGCACCACTGTGAAACTGCAGGTCAATGACTTGCCTCACAGGTCATCAGAAGAGCAATTTAGGCAATCTAAAAATCATGTGCGTGTGTATCATTCTACTGGTTTTCAGCTGTGATTTCTGAAAACAGAGCCATTTTCTTGAATTATAGATAGAAGAGCCAATCAATTATAGTAAATTGAGATCAGAATGGATATTTTAGTCATCCAATTATGGATGAATGTCATAGCACATTTAGGTGATCTGCTTGTGAATACCTGACATATGTATGATAGCCATATTCTCACATGTTTTTATCCATTTTCTTTCAGGCAAAGTACCTCCTAAAATTCACAAGTCCATGGCTGTGTATCCAGTAACAGTGACTCAACGAGAGAATAGGTATTTGCAAAGGCAGCTTGATTCAGTATTCATCAGACAACACACAGGTATCCAAGGTATTACAGTACTCCTAAAATACCTTATACTTTATTAATCTACACTATTACACCTTCAAAACACTATGATAAACACATGGGAAGAGTTGAGG
>VWZD01013781.1:162097-239658 GCA_013396695.1 Sakesphorus luctuosus | reverse complement strand
TAAACACATGGGAAGAGTTGAGGAAATCTTCCTATTTTTTAATGTAAACCAAGGAATAATCTTTGACTGAAGAAGCATCTTTGGCACTTTCTGATGTTTTTCATGATCCTAATCTCTTGTATTTTCACTCTATTAAAGCAATCTGCTATTGATTTCTACAGTGTAATGTCTTCTTCAACACTGTACATATTTGGTAATCTAAAATATAAAATTACTTACACATTAGGAAATTTTTCTTTTAATACATTATTTACTTAGAAAGAAAATACCTGATAGGGGATTAATGACATGAATGATCAGGCAAAATAACCAAGTTTTCTTCAAGTTCTAGGTGACTGTATCTTTATTCTACCATTTGCATATAAAAGCTTTATGTACATTAAATATAATCTAAGTTTTAAAGTGCCTAAAACAAATGGGACAATAATTTTTTAATATTAACTGTAATGGACACCTACCTTTTAAATTTTTTTGTTATTAATATGCTTGATAAGTTTGTAAAAAAATCAAGCTTTAAGTATTTAGCATTCGGTTGTCCATTATATTTTAATTTAATTACATTGTGTATATTATACAATCTTTAAGTGCATCATCATGTATTATTTTTGAAGATCTCAGTCTTGAAAACCTGATCATTTATTATTTTTCCAAGACCTCAGTAGTGTTGTGTACTGCATGGAGGGTGGAAGGCAGATTCTTGATAATGAATGAGTTTCTGAACATTGGAGATTTGTCTCATTGATTACAGAAGGTGATCACCATGCAATTTAGTTTTGGATCTGATTCTGTAAATCTCCACATGAGAAAAATGGCCTTAAACCCTCTGATGTTAAAGTAGTAAATATGTTTAGTAAAATAAAAAGGTCTTTACTTCTCACCTAAGAATTCCTCATGGTTATAGACCACAGTTGGTTATAAGCTTGTCATCAACATCATTCTATACCTATAAATTGACTTTTGATTAGCCATAATTTGTATTAAATATTCCTCTAAATTCATAAAATAAAAGAAAATGATACAGTAAAACTTCAGTTTTTAAGTGATTTGCTTCATCTAAGAGAATTAGCTCAACTCCCACTGAAGTCATGACTAGGGCATGGACAAGTATGAACATACTGTTTTTTAGTTTTTACTCTATCCCACTTAATCTAATGAACTTTCAAATGAAACACATCAAAATACAGATCTCATGTTTCTCTAAGAAAAACAAAATTAAATACAGCCTCCAAGAAGAGAGTAAAACTGCAAAACTCATCCAAATATCCTGTTATATGCATAGTCTTTGTTTAGTATTACTATTATTATGAAGGCCTTTGGTGACTGTTAATAATGTAGCAAATTTGTTGAGCTGATTAACATTTTGATCTTTGCTTTCAAGCTCTAGTGGCTAAATTGTGCTAATAGATGCTTTACTCTGGGCTTTATATAGGCTCATGAGCAAAGAACTATAATTCCCAGCATTACCAAAACAGTAAAATAACTTTCACTATCCCTTCAAAGTGGAAAATATGACATTTTCTTAAAAGTCTTACTAAGTCAGATAAACCCCCCAATGTACCTTCATTGACTCAAATAAATAATTTTTCCCATAATGTTGTGATTTCTCTTTAAAACATACTAAAGGCTAAATTTAGTTTCCTGAAAGAGGATAAACCCAAAGATATTAGTATTTTCCTCCTTAGGGATGGGACTATGATTGTTTTAATATTTGTATACAGCAAAGAACCAGTTTTGAGTCTTTTATAATGAAAAAAAATGGTAATGCTTAATGACTAAAAAGGGAGAAAGAATCATTCTAGATTTTGTTTAAAAAGCACACAAAATGCCCAAAGCAAACAGAAAAAGGAATTTACATTAAAACCATAAAAACCTTATTAGTGATCAACATAAGAAAATATTCTGTGACTCTATATAGGAACTACAACTCCTCATTGACTGAAATTCCTTTGCATGTCTGTTTGTTCCTCATTGTGCTGGAAGGCTTCAAGAGGTAAAATCTTGTTTGAAGTGATGATACATGTGCCTGGAGTCTGATACTTCCTGTTTTCAGAGTGCTCATTTAGTACTTACTGGATCAAATTCTGCTTTCAGTTGCATAGATGACTACAGATGAATTTTATTGATTTCTTTGAAATCACTTTGACCTTGTTTCAACTAGAAGTTATCCTAAGGTCATTATTCTAAATAGATGGAAACGTAAAGAGACAATAAGAATGTATGCCTTTTCTTTCAACTGGGCTGGTTTGTGGTATATTTCAGTTTTGATATCTGTGTATCTGAGATGGAAAATATTCATACACTATAATTATTTGTTTATTACAAAAACAATAAATCATTCATATTATTAAAGCAGATTAGGGTTTGCTTTGGGTTTTTTGTTGTTGTTTGTTTCTCTTGACATAAGCAGCATAGTATTTGTTTGGGATCCTTTGAAAACTAGGAAAATAGTTTTGTTCCTTCAGGCTGTATAACCACTTTGAGGTTGATTTCCTTCTGGTGGAGTATTCCAGGGCAAGGGAAAGGTATAATTTTGTTCTGCCATACATTGTGCTATTAATGCCTAAAATGTAAACAAAACCTTAGCAGCAGATGAATGTCTGTTGTGACAAGGCTTCCCCAACTCAAAGTGGAGGTCTAAGGTCTTTGTCATGCTTAGACCCACATTCCAATGTTGATTTTCCAAGGAGGATTTATGTAACCCTATGTATATCAAAAGGATCTAGATTCTTAGCAAAAGGAATTCAGAGCAGGCAATCATAATTTATTTTGAGCAATTAGTAATTGCCCTGTCAATGCCAGCAGAGTTCAGTGGGAGTTTTTCACATGCACAAAAATGGTCTTCAACTTATTTAAGCACTAAGGATTGCTTAGTATGAACAACAGCTCTATCATAATACTTTAATTTGAAATGTGCTGAGATTTTCTAAACCCAGACTTAATCTCTGCTCCACTTCATCAGATTTAGAGTGAGTTAAACTGGTAAAATCTTAGTTGACACAAAACTGCTGTGGCAGAGTAGAGAACCTGGTTGGATACCACCTCTTTTCCTCTCTTTGTCATTTGCTATTTCACAGTAACATGAAAAGATTGCCTCCATGCTCTGAAAAGAACAAAATTATATGCAGTAAGGGCTTCAGGGATGGTTGTTCACCTTCAAGGTCTCCCAGACACTTATTTAACCAGGGTGTGTCATGAACTCAGTGCTAATTCAAACCCAACTATTCTCAAAGATGTCCCATATCATTCCAGATTTTTAAACTTTCCACTGCACTTGAAATATAAATCTCTGAATGCATTTCCTAGTGTTCATTTTCCATGGAAATCGTTCTTCTTGGTTCCTGACAACACTAAACTGACATGGGAGCAGTCTCTCCTGAAGAATTCTGCTGCCTCTGTTTCTGGTTGACATAAAGAAGTGTTGAGGCATTTGTAAAATTTAACATTTCCCTCCCTGAATCTCAAATAGCACACGAAGTTCAAATGCAGCCACAATCAGACGCTGGTTGTAAGTTCTCTATGTCCCTGCTACAGATATTTCATTTCTAAAAGCAGCCTGTTAATGTCAAACATTGCCATCCTAGCATTTGAAGATTATGAATTTATTGCAACAACTGTAATCTTCATGTATTTCAGGAGAAATATATTAAGAGACATTTTAAATACATTTTTCTCTATTAATATAAATCTTGGAATCTTGTGTAATAAAGTCAAATAACAGGGCATAAACTAAATCAAAAGTCCTGAAACAATAAGGAAGTCCTAAAGGAAAAATAAATTAAGATTTCAGGTTTAAAATTTTGTGTGGCAATGCAATTCCTCACACCAGGTAGTCATCCTTGTGTCATCAGCACACAAAAGCTGAGGTGCCAGTAACGGGGCACAAAAATTTTCACCAGAAAGCTTAATCTCTATAGTTCCACAGTGTGTGGAAAATATGAATCTCTGCTGTCTTGCTGTTTCTTGGTGGCTTTTGCAGAGTAAGTTCCATGGAGACATTAGAAAAGGCTGGAATCTCCTTGCATGTCCATTTCAAGTTTTATCCCCTTTTAGGCTAGCTACAAGCTAGGTTGCTCAGGCAGTATTCAACTTAAACAGCTCCAGAAAGTTACCCAGCAAATGTGAGGGAAAGGGCATGGGCAATGCACCTCCATATACTATGGGTTTGTAGCTGTCAAAACAGCACTGGCAACTTGTACCTCACCAGCATCATCTGGCCATAAAACCAACTCCGATCAATGCATAAACTGTGAGCCCACTCCAATCCTCCCCACTGAGATGCATTTAGCTGCCATCCTCAGTAGCAATCTTTTAGCACCAGGCTCTGACTCAGCCAGCCTCCCTTGCTGCCTCTTCAGCATACTTCCACCCAGGCCACTGACAAAACCCCTCATGGTGAGCATAAAACACCATGCATGGGAGGCAGGCCAACGATCCCAGGAGGGAATAAGCTGTGAAGAGGGACCTCTCGTCACTGACTCATTCGCTGTGGCTGCACAGGGCAGCTGGCTGCAAAAGCTCTCACGCTGGATGTACACTCTGGGTAGCAGTATATCACAGGCTCAGCAGCTGTCACCAGTGCTAAATGCATCTTGGAGAGAAATATCTGGTGTTCTTTTCTCTTCTGACATGCATATGAGAGCTCATGCTGCTGATGGCAACTGAATGTGTTGGATGCCTACAAAGGTTAGTGGCTGACTCAGCATCTTTGAACACATACACACCACTAAGGTGGGAGTGAGGTGGATCCACTGAGAGGTTTGAAGGTAAGCATGTGTTCAAGTTGCTTTAACGCTATATTGTTTAAACTCTGCACAGATGATAATGCAGCAGGAGAAAACAGAGCTGGTAATGGATTATGATTCAGCTAAATATTTTGGGTAATCCCTTCAAGTCAAGTCCCCAGATTTACATTCTATATTTAGTTAGATTGTTTTAATGCCTTAATAACATAATTCAGGCTTGTAGGGACTTCTTCATGTAAACTTAATTTCATTGCTGTCAGACTACAAATGACCTCTTGTATACTTGATTATTTCAGATGCTCTAGTTTACATGACCTTTCTTCTAGTTGCTTAGCTAAACTGAACACAGGCTATCTGGGGGAGGGCTGCGATGTAGGGGCTATATGCTGGAGAGGTGATTATTGCACATGGGGGATAAATCCGAGCACCCACAGTCCAGACTAGTCTAGGTTGTGGCATCCTTACATGAGTTTTGGGTAAATGTAAACTGCCTCTGGCCTCTCTTCACTTCCCCATACAACCTTGAGCATCTGTTCCCAGACTTGCCACTTGGCTCTCCAGAAAACAACCTTCTAACTTACATTAAGATGACTTCAGAGATGTTCTTCACATTTGTCCAGTTTGATATGTACTGAATTATGTCCTTGTCTTGGAACAGAGAGCTGAGCCTACAGCTGGACTGAAACCACAATGCCAGGAAGAAGCAATCTTTCTTCACGTCGCAGCTCTACAGAGAGGTCCTTTTAAATAGCATCCTAAATACAGGTATACAGAGACACTCCCTTCATGCCTCCATGTCTTGTGCAAACGGTCAGTGTTTCTTTTGTCTTCTGCTTGTTAGACCTATGTCCCTGCTAGCTGAATAGACAATTTTTAATCCCAGGAAAATAAACCCCTGGGAAGGCAATGAAAATACAAGAGGCAGTACAGGTGAGCAACCAATCTCTCTGCCCTGTGTTTCTTAGTTGATGCTAAGAAAATGCTATGAACATTATTTTAAATAGAAGAAGTTTCTGTGCAACCCTAAACCAAATTTTCCCTGTTTTTGCCACCACTTTGTTCACGCATTCAATTTCTTTGATTTTATGTCTATTTCCATTTAGGAGCCTATCTATTTTATTTATTGACTACACGGTTTCCAAACTGAAATAAGAAACAAAGGAATTTCAGAAGAAGGACCATCGTTTGGGAACCACTGGGTATGTGCTAAAGTCAACAGTAAAGCTCTTGATACAGTAGCAAACTCAGTAACATTTTTTTCTGCTAAGGAACATGTCTTTATGTGCATGTCAAAGTGCTCACTCTGTTGCTCTCACAGAACTTTCTTGTACCCTTAGACAGAAAGCTGGAAACTAAATCGGAGTTTCAGGGGTTGTACACACTCTGTGCCAGAAAAGGCTCTATTTTTGACTCTCATTATCTCTTTTTCTTGGCTTAAGTGTATTTTTAAAGTGTTTTCTTCAAAGTGTAACAAGTTAGAATAAGGTCTGCAGTCTGTAAGAACTGAAGCTCTAGGTAACCATGTTAGTTTCTATAACAGGCTCCAGGAGGAAGTGAGGCAGGTGGTATGTTAGACTTCTCTCACAGATGCTAAATAAGAATGCTGCTACAAGCCCAAACATGCTACTTTCCTGTAGCAGCCTTTTATATCATTCAGGGATAAATAAGAGGAAGGCATGACGGGGCAATTCTCCATGCCAGGTAGTTGCATCCTCATGTGTACTGTAAAACCCAAAGGAACTAACCTCTAAATACTTACGTTTATATGGACTTACATGGCCCAAACTACACCATCATTCATGCTGTGAGCAAGTACTGGGCAGTGATGCTACTACTGCCTCTTTACTGAGCATCTTGTGACAGCAAGAGGCTCTGAAGCCACAACACATCATACAGGCTGAGTCAACAGCCTCATTGCACTTCTCCACTTATGCTTGTACTGTTTCTCCTGCCTTATGCACTAAAAGGCTGTTGTCACCACCAGAACCGGTAAGTACAGAAATGGAAGCACTTCGCCCATGCTAAAGAAATGGTGATGGTATTTTATTGTACTGAGCTCTTCCCCTTTTATATAGGCTTTATCAACAAATCATCGGAAATAAGGACCCTATGGTCACCAAATCTGCCTTGGGAAAGTTCAACTATAGCTATTCTTGACAGATGTTTATCTCATGGGTATAAGCCTTCTGCAACGCTTCAACCTTCCCCAATCTGTTCCAGGGGTCCATCATTGTGGGGATTGAGACTGCAAGTGGTTTTGATCTGAACAAAATATGGTCTCCCTGAACAGCTGTAGCAGCAAGAGATAATAAAGACTGTGAGAAAACTAGTGAAATAGCTAGAACATCATGAGATAAGAAGGTAGCTGAGAAAGGAGCAAGCTGTGAGAATAGAATGTCTGCTAACAATTTCTCATGAAACTAAATTTACATCTGGAGAGTGGGTAATATCCAATTAGAAGTTGTGGCAGAGTATACAGACACTGTCATGGACCTATGAAAAGTGACCATGGGAGGGGTTTAGAATATATACTGAATAACTTATAGATTGAAGTATTCTTCTTATTTGTACTCTTCTTCTTTTTCTTTTTGAGTATGTTACCTGTTGGAGAATGCTACTTGTTGCTTTCTTAGCCTTAAGCAGCTCCAAATGGAGTGGAGTGATTACTACAGATGATACTCTGTTTTAAACATAGCAGTATAATATTTTCCCTACTCACCCCAGGCTGATTTGACTTCTGTTCATAGCTCCTGATTAATTATAACCCTCAAGTTCTTGCTGGATAAAGTGATACTCAGCTAGACAACCCTCAATCTCTGTTTATGTCAATAATTTTTTCAATCTCAGTGCAACATTTTCCACTTCTCTATGTTGTACCACAACTTTTTTCTAAAAAGAAGTGGTCTTTTTCTTTGAAGACTAGTCATCTTACCCCACTTTTCCAAATCACTAGGAACATTTGAATTCTTATTCTGTTCTCTGACAGACTTACTGTCCATCCCAGAATAGTACTGTAAGCATATTCTCCAACCTATCATGAAAATTATCAATTAATAAATGGCTCTGTGCCTGTCAGAGGTCAGAGACTAACAAAGGGTATTTGCAAATTGACCCATTGTCTCACCACTACTGTTTCTCTTCTCTGTTCAGTTCTTTTCCTGAATCATTTTCCAAGGAGATACTCTTTGAGGCTTCCCTGTACACACAGTTTTGTTATAAATAGTTCTTGACCAAACTGAGAAGACTGGCTCTTTATGACTTACTCAAGGCTGTGTTTAAATTATTGAAAAATAGTCCTTGATCTCACTGTGAAACACCAAAGCCCTAAAATTCACTTGCTTCAGAATAAATAGCAACCTGCTAGGAATGTTTTCGGTACTTCAGATTAAAATCCAACTGTGATTTGAGGTTTAAAGTTTAAATAACTTCTGCTTTTTCATTCTTCTGAGCATCTTGGAGCATGATTCACTCAGTCATGTCCAGCACCTATAACTTACTTTTATTTCTATTTACTGGTTCTGATCACAAAAACAAGCCTGGCCAACAGAAAGCAAGCCATCATCCTTAGCAAAGACTGGGGCAAGGATGATTATAGTACGCAAGTATAATGCAGTTAAGGCAAGTAAGACTTGCAGAGGCTCTTGCAGTTGAGTACCTTAGTGAGGGATTCAAGTGGAGATGCAACTTTCTTGCAATGTACACTGGGCTGAACCAGAATGCGTTGTCCTTGGAATCCTCTTACACCGGAAAAGTTAACTTCTAACTTCTGTCATTGTTTTCAATTCTAGTGAAAATCACCCTTTTCCTTGAAGCTTTGGCTCTTAGAGTCACAGTCTGGTCTCTATTTTTATTACTAAGCAAGAAATTCATGATGCTTCATTATAAAGATGAGACAAAAATGAAGCTAAACACATTACAAAGTCTCAAAAATATAAATCTGAAATGCAAGCAATGCTTGCTTTTTTTTTTTGTTTTAATTTATAAACCCAGTTCCATCAGCTTATGAAGAAGACCCTTAATTTGAGGTGAAATACAGGTCATGACTTCTGAGTTCTTGGGCTTGGGGTCAAGTTTTTTGGCCTGTAGCTCAAAATGGAGCCTTCCATCTGCACTCTGAGATTCTATTACTGCTGTCAGAATCACACAGTGTAATAAAGCAACTGCCCCAAGCAAAACAAAACCAAACAAAAATGCTTCAAGATATTATTGTCATTATATCCATCTGTCTAGCTATTTATAAACTAGTTAGCTGAGGTACTCCATACATTCTGGAAACAATTCCTTGCCATTTCTGTTTATTTTTGCAGGTGTCCTTGAACCATGAAAAAATAAGCAAAATAGCACAGTGTTGAGAAGGGGAGAACTTGTTTGCTGCAGAATGAAACAGTAGGTCCTTTTCTCAAAGGCTGAAAAGTGATATATCAACTGCAGTGAAAATTTTCTGGAGTCGGTTCAATTCATTTGACACTTTGGCAAGTACTAACTGAGTGTTCAACAACTCTCTCAAATATACTGTTCATCTATGTCAAAGGCAATCCCAAGGGATTCTACCTGTTGGTGACACAAACCAGAAATGGTTTAATTTTCTCAGATTTTTTTTTTAATTGGCAGAAGCAGGTGTGAAAGTAACACAAGGGCAAAAGAGAAAGCTTAAGCTTATAAAAGAAATGTTGAGAAGAGAGGCAAGATACCCAATAAAAGGTAAAAATGCCAAACCTGCTGTTTTCCACTGCCTTTGGAATGCTATGTTGTCCATGTACATAGGTATGCACAAGTAACTAGTGTATCTGCAAAATTATTATTTCCTTGACTGCCCTCTCTGCTGATATGACAGCTCTGTTGAACTCATCAGACTTACATCTTTGTTAGATTGTGGCTGTTTAGCTCACTACAGAACAGAGATACATTGTCCTTGGAACATGAGGCTATGAGAATGATATTGCTAACCTGCTGAAAGTGTGACTGCCCCACACAATGGGGATATGCCAGATGTAGCCTTATTCTTCAACTGTGTTTGAGAAACTATCAGAAAATAAAAGAACTACCTAAGAAGTAAGACTGTTTTTATTTCTCATTAGAAAAACCTCCCCCAAAACAAGGTTATATGCCTACCCCTGAAAAGATACGTGAAGTCCCTTGATAGTAACAAGCACTTGTCACTAAGCAGGCATTAAACCAATGAACATGCTCCAGAACAAACAACAGGCATCTCCTAGAAGCATTTCTTTTTCTTTCACATAGAGTAACTGGTAAAAAGAAAAACACGTAATTACCATATTTGCACAATTGTTTTACAAAGCTAGTTTCTCAGCAGTTTCAAAGACATTTCATCTTCTTCCCATTCCTTGCAGGGATATTCATGTCAACTGGAAAATTTAAATCCATCTAAGAAAAAATATTCTGGTGAAGCTAACAGCAACAGCTTTCAAATATTCTCTGAGCTTCTTGGTTAGGAAGTCAGGATTAAAGATTTACTATGTGTTTCTTCACTTAATTAAAACTCTACACTTATTGAATGCCAATAGTAACACATCTGTCATGAGCAACTGTACTCATTCTATCACTGGTAGAATTCAGCTATGGGAGAACCTACTGTGGTTCTCCTTGTGTTGTGGCAGACTAAGTATTCCCACCTACCATGTATTCTCCCTGAAATTTCAAAATTTACAAAGTTTACCAGGCCTGTCAATACGTAACCCCAGGATCTCACATTAATTAATTTATGCTCAAACACTACTTTGTTAGATGCCAGATTTTTCAGAGAACTCAGATTCAAATTTTTGAGTGCTCAACACCTAAGCTGGATCCAGATTTCAGAAAAGCTGGGTTCTCTTTTAGTTTCTTAAAGAAGTTGCAAATTTTCCGAAGTTCCCAACAACACTCACAGCAGTGTCTGCTGCACAGATTGCGTAAGAACTTGAAGACTCAGTGTGCTAAACTTCTTTTCTACCTATAAACATTACATTTGACTCCCTAAAGTGGAGGTGATTTCCTTATAAAGTCTGGCTGTCAGAGTGGGAGGCTGAGTTCTTTTGAAAATCTAGATTGCTACTGTAAGGTTATCACTACTTTGCAGAAGACAAACTGACAGTTAGAGTGAGCCTCCAGTGCAATGGAACATTTGCACAATTGGTGGAAAAGAAATCAAAAGTCAGGCTTTCAAGCTACCCATTTCTGTCCACATACATAATCATGAATTGGCTTGCAGTATGGTTGGCCTGTAATAGCATATGTGCTCAGCTCCAGGGAGAACTGCGTGTCACTGGTGTGTGACACGGGCACTGGCTAAAACGCAAGCTGAACAGAATACTGCATGACGACAGAGATGCCGTCTGCAACACAGGGAATGAGAAAGAATTAAGCAAATTCCTGGAAAGCTGCAATATAACACTTTGTCTGCCCTCCTCCTACTCAGAGGAACTGAGAACAGATGTACTTGCATCTCAGAATCGAAGCAATCCTAGTAAAAAAAACATTGTGGGTTTTTTTCCTCTGCACTAATTACTATCTTTTACAAACTCCGGTTTATAGCTTGAATGCAATGCCCTATCATGGAGATTCATCCATTTCAAATCCATGAGTCCCTAAGGCGACCAAGGGCTCCTGCTCAGGACAGCTTTAGAAAGAAAGAAGCCTACAGGGCTGAGTGAACTGGTAAGTCTACACAGCACAAGTATGTAATGCTGAATGGCACGGGGACAGAAAGCAAGACTGGGCAATAGCCTCAGTCTTTTACACTGTTCACTCCTCAGGTTGCCCTGGCTTTTTTTAGATTGTGTTAAGTAGCTCCTTCTGAGAAAATCTGCCTCAAATGGAGTTAGCACTGAACTGTGTAAGTCTATTTTGTGTGGCAGTACGGGCACCGCCACAAAAACCAAAACAGCCAGCCTTGCCAACAGAAAGGTTAATTACTCCAAGCCTGCATGCATCTCAGCTGGTTGTTTCACTTTCCCTAGTGAGCACATTTAGTACTCATTTCATGAGATCTGAACTTACTGTTTCACATGGAGTAGCCATGCCTAAGGCTGAAATCCCACCATAACCATGCCCAAAGCAATGATAAAACTCAGGGGTTTTGGTTGGGCAGGAGTTTGGCTCAAAGGAAAGACTGTACAATTGGTTAACTGCTAGGAATGCTTGGTAAGACACAGGAGAAAAAACTTACTGTTAGGATACAGAATCCTCCCCCTCTCTGCAAATGTAGGCAGAGCTAATTTTCAAGCATTCCTGCTTAAGCTCTGGCAATTGTTAGGCACTATATTCTTTACTTGTGGTAAAAGTGGGTCAATTTATAAAGGATCAGAGCAAGATGGCAAGGGCCACAGTCACAGATGTGCTAATCACCACCACTGCAAGCAGAGAGGGGTGGCTGCTCATCATCTATAAAAATGGCTGAAGCAAGTTTCAAGGTGAGCCTAGATTCTCAAAGCCAAGGTGGTGGTATTTCAGTTTCACATTTACTCTGCTTCTCCCAGTCAAATAGGCAGTTCCTTATTCACTCCCTTGCCCCATACAGTATCTTAAATTTTAAAAATATTTCCAAACAGGCTGTGTTAACATGACAGATGGGAATGCTCTGTCAGCTCCCTTCTGGTGAAACATTTATAAGGTGTTGTATGGCTTCAGAAAGCAACATATTAAGACACTGGGAGGGAGGCATTTAGAGGGAGGAGCTTTCTTGTTTTCATTTCAAGCAGCAGGAGCACAAGTAGAGTGAATCATAGCGCTTCAAACATGAATCCCCAAAACAAATAACAAAATGGAAAGCAAAGAAATACAGATTAGGCAGCTAGAGCAAACAATGTTCTTAATCACTGCAGACCTAGATGGTGATTTGTTTGCAAAATGCCGAGGGAATGGGGGAAGACGCCACAGAAGAAAGTAAATAATTGCTTAACTTCATTAATGGGCCTAATTCAGCAAGTGACTTCGGATATGCTGAATCCTGAGTGTGTGAGGAGCTCTACTGATCGGCTGCAGTACAGCCGAGGGGCCGTAGCTCATGTTCACATTCCTTCAGGCAGTGAGGGAGAAAAGACATGTGGATAGCACAGGAAAGTTGTCCTCTTCACAGTTGGATGGGAAGTTTACAAAGTTCAGACAGTGTGACCACCAATTACCATCACACTAAATACAAAGGCTGGGTGGGGAAGATATTTTTAGTTTTCCTCACACCCCCTCCTGGCAATATCACTAACATGAGTACTCCCATAATGTGCAGTGTGATGGTATCCCAGCAACTGTGCTGAAATAATACTGTTTTGTACTGTATGGTACTGAGCAGTACCTGTGCAAAACTCAAAACCCTTTACAACGACGACAACCATAATTATCCTAAGGGCTAATTTTGTAAATTAGGGAGGCATTGGAATACCAATGATGTTTTTGCCAATCAAATAGAGGAACAGATGCATTTTTTTCCTGAATTCATTATTATTTGTTTTGGCCAGAGGAAGGTTCCCTTCTGGATGGCTCTACCACAAAATCAACCTTGGTTACCTGCATGGGTTTAGCTCATAAAGAAGCACTATATTTCTGTGTTCGTTACGTGATGTTATTTCGAGATCCAGAACTCTCTTAGTTGCTGTGGTCCAGCTACCTTTAATCTAGCCTTCATTTTGCCACTGCCAGATTGCACAGTTAGACAGCAGGGTGTGCTTTCCTGTTTGCTTAGGTGGAGCCATTCCACATCAGTGTTTACTAGCACTGCTGAGAAAAATTCCAGCAGGGTTGCATTTGGTTTTGGGGTTTTTTTTACTCTTTTTTTTCCCACTAGCATTTGCTTATTTTTCAAAATTCAAACATTTTGAAGAGATGGTTTCTTTTGACAGTTTTCCTTCACAACTCAGGAAGCATTGGGATCAGTTAGCACAAAGGCTGGGTTTCTTACGGCTCTTGGCATTGCACTGCCTTTGGGGAAGGGAGCAAAGATGTCTGCTTCAAAGTCCTAGTTCCATGGTTTTTTCTTTTTATAGAAAATTTTAAAATATGTCTCTTTTCAGAATAATACCAAATTTCAAACCATCTAAATTCTCTCTTAAGCAGAGTCACTTTTCAATGCAGAACTGCAAACTTTATGCACTTCAGACCATTGCTAGAGGTGTAAAACTACAAAGCAGTCCTATTTGGAATATTATCCAACACTTACTTGTATTACAAACAATAATGCAACATCTTTCTAGAGGACATGGGAAATAGAAAGTCTCCTCTCACTGATTCATTGCCACTCTCATGACATAGTCTAACTGGAAATAAATGTGTCTTATTAGATCTTGGACAGATCCCAGATGTTTCTCACTGGCTATTCTGATCCAAATTCTCTCCAAATTTTAACAGCTATAGTATTTTTAGACCTCTCTAGCATCTTCCATCTTAGAGCTTTGCAGCAGGCTTCGGAGGTAGAGGAAGCACTGCAAACCCCCTTTTGTAAATGAGAAGTCTGAAAGCAGAAGGTTGCCAGAACTCATGGTGTGGTTCCAAGGCAAAGCAGGGAGACCAGGACCTTGCAGGAGAGAGGACAGTGTTATTTCTGGCACACTCAGGCACTTCCATTCTGCCAGCCTCCACTCTAGAAACTTGGATGACCATGGCAACCCTTCATTTGCTGTCCAGAAAAGTCACAGCTACTTTATGCTAGGAAAAAGAATCCACAATTTTCCCCTAAAAAGGATGCATTTCAGAAGTAAGTGAAATAAGTTGCTCTGAATGGCAAATGTGCCAAAAGGGAAACATTTTCCTGGCAAAATGTTAACATCCCTAACTGTGCTAAACAGTGAGCAAACAACCTCCTGTCCCTCTCTCCTCAGCTTCAATGTCCTTACACGCAGGGGGCCTGTAAGAAAATGGTGACTAGTCTGGCTAGTACAAGCCACAAAAAGAGGTTTCTAGTTTGTTGATTAGCCTTTAGGGATGTGAGCAGCATCAACACGAGGAGACAATGCCGAACCATGCTGAAAGCAGAGGTTTGTGCTTCAGCTGTGCCCCACGGGGATTTAGAGACTAAATATTTCATTTCTTTTGCAGAAATGACCATGGTGTTTTCTCAGGAGCTTGATATTGTGCAATGGCATTCATCTTGTAGGGTACAGAGAACTTCAGCATCCTAGGCTGCTACCATTTAAAGTGCTTTGAGAATCAATGAAATGCACTGTCTGTGTATCACCTGTTACCATGGACTAGAAGCATTCATTTCCAGAAAGAGGAACAGCTGTAGAAAAGTAAAAGTTTTAGTAAATACACAGCACACTATATTAGAACCGCTATGAAAAGCAAATCAATCACATCCATTTCTTCCAAAACCTCCTGCTATCTGCATGCTAAACAATGATCTAATTTCGCTGGTGGCCTGGCAGACCTTATTTCTCTCAAATTGGTGGGGCTGCACCTGCTTACTCAGTGCTAGTGAATTTAACTTACAAGCATAAAATTACCTTTGCATCTCCAGGTCTGCTTTCATTGCAGTTCTGGACTATGAATAATTAACTACAGTCATCTGCAACAGAGGCATCTGCTTTGGCATATGAATTCAGGTTTTTTGCTTCAGCTGAATTCAGCACTTGAAAATCATTTTTCCCTTTGATTCATTTTGGGAATATAAGGAGTGATGTACTTAGACTTCTCCTTTAAGTTCAGTTCTTCATCACTTCTTCTTGTATTACCAATATGAGTCAATGTGGGAAAGGAAAGCAACACCTTTTGTTGCCCTACTAATTCTTGTGGATGCTAAGTTTGTTTAGCTCAGAAACGTTATTTTTTATATGTATTTCCTTCTGCCTTCTCATCTATAACTTTCCAGTTCTCTTTGATCTGGTCTTTAATGCCCACTAAGTGGCATGATGGTTAAGGAGAAACTGGCTGGCTTTGAGCTGTTCTATTGTATGCCAGGGAAAAGTAAAACCCACTGCCCTTCCATCTGCATCTGTGTTGTGTAAAGCCAGTAACCATGTGAACCCACAGTAACGTGACATCAAAATCCTACGCTATATGTGATCATCAAGAACAATGAATTGAAAATGGAGAGTGAATAAAGAGCCAGGTTGGAGTACCAGGGAAGCGCATGACAAAATAATGGGGAATCTGACAGAGATAGGAGAGAAGTGGTCCTTGAATGGGTAAAGATCTTCAATTTGCCATTTCTCCTACAGTCAACAGATGGAGCTGTGTGGAAGAAGAAACAGGAAATCTTGATTTACAGATGATTATCCCCAATGAATGTCATGGGATGCAAATAGGAAAGGCTCCTGGGTGTCCAGTTCAGGATGTTGTCAGAGCTATTTGTTTCCTAGGCCAGTGCTTTGTTTCTCACGTTTGTATGTCTAGATGTACTTTATTCGAGAACTATTTTCTCGACATTATTCTGCTCTGTTACTCCTCTCATGCTAATCTTTGTACTTATGCTCTTCTTGGTCTGTGTTTGCCTAGCATTCCACATGATTTGGTCTGGTGTGTTGAGAACTCAACTGCTACAACTATAGAAGCAACCAAATCTGGAAGGAGGGATACTAATGGAGTCCAGGTTTTGTTTTCTTTTCAGATACGGCTCCCAAGATTAAGCTCAGATGTCTAAAGAAAAGAGCTCATAATGAACAATTTCTTCAACTGGGGCTTTATGTGCATTATTGGAACATAACATGCTTCAGAAACTATAACTCCTTGTCAAATTTGGATGGAGTTTGGTCAGCAAATAATTAAAAGAAGAGACAGATGGCTGGATAGAGCATGACAGAATGACTGGGGGATGGGAAATGAAGCTTCCTTAAGAAACCAGAATCACAAAGGCAAGAGACGTTCGGATTCGTGAATTTTTTCATTCTACATTTTTTTGTGACAGTTCACACTTTTCCAGAAGTATCTCCCCTTATTGTTTTTCCCATATCAATTACACTTGTTTTTCTTGTGCAATTAAATTCATGCTTCCCAATTTCTTAGAGACAGAATTACAGTGTAAAAAATAATGGACTACGTTAATGTGAGATTAGAAAAGCACATTTAAGACACTGTCTCAATAATAAGCATTATACTTCAGAGCCCTTGCACATCCAGAAAAAAATCTTCTACACTATGATTTTACTAGACAAGTTCTTTAGATTTTCTGATTGTATACCATTTTATTACACATTTTTTGAACAACAGCAGTTCCGAATTCCACATAAACCCATGAATTACCATTCTAAGCATCCCAAGTCCAGTTATATAGGATCACCCCTAGTACTAATGTAAAGAGAGTTGCCAAGGAGCTTGCACAACCCCTGCTGAAAGCTCTATCAGTGTATCTGCCTTGGCCCTTGCACCAGCTGGCCTCAGGGCAGCTGTTTCTCCATCACCCTCTCCACCAGGGTGGTTGGGAGAAGCATAGGACAAAGCCCTGATGGGAGATGCAGCCTTTGGCTGTAGGGAAATACGGGACCAGGTGATGGAGATCAGCTGACTGCAGCACTCCTTTAAATTGCAAGCCCTAGGTTTGGAGGGTATGCTCTTGGGTGAGAGGGAAAACTGCTCAGGAACTTGTGAGGTGCAGGTTTCTGTGAAGTAATTCAATATCTGGAGATGAAGTAGTAAGCACGATGAAAGAATCTACATTACTACAAGGTTGCTGAGGAGCTGTGGCCCCTGTCAAGCACTTCCACTCTACTATCTTCTCCTGGCAGACCTAAATAGATCCTGCTGCCACTTTGCTTATTCCATAAGGGACAAAACTTTTGGTTTGTAAAGATGACTGAAGTGCCTGGTTGTGTGCCTGAAGTGGGAGCAGTGGCCTGCCTGAGGGAGGATAAGGACTGTGGAGCCCTATGAAAGCGGTGGGAGACCTGCCTTGCCTGCACCTTGATTCATCCTTGAAAGAGTGGAATTCTGCTTTGGCTGGAAATAGATGGACATCCCAGTTACCACAATGGGGATACAAGGTCAGAAAGCCAGGAAGGAGTCACATGACAAACTAAGAGCCCTGCACGGAAACCAGGAACTGTGGATGTTGCTGAAGCAAACAATGATTTTGTGCCTGGATACGCAACAGGGATTTTCATCTTCCTCACAAATCAATCATTAATGTAATACATGTGTAGATAGTGTAAAGCAAATAAAGAAGAAGTGAGAACTCTTTCACATTATATAATCTTATAGGAGGGAACTCAGGGAAGGTTCTGTCTTCTGTCCAGAGTTAAAAATGCAAAGCAGAATCCCATGGGTAATTCAAACTTGACTGGCTGGGGCAATTTTTCTGCTTTGTATTTCTTGGGTAGAGAGCTGCTTGAAAAATTTCCAGACAGCTGCCTCTTTTTTTTCCCCCCTGGAAAATGCCAATTCATGAAAATGAAGTTTCATGGGAATATGCTGGGTTTTGGTTTTGTTTTGTTTTTTTAATATTTTCATTGCACAGAAAAGTAAAAAGTGAATGGTGATGACAAGGTCAAGAAATGTTCTGATATTTCACTTTGAGCTTGTCAGTTTTAACATTTCATCTTGCATGAGGTTTCAAACAGAGGCAAAAATGAACTATGACTTATTTAAATGAGAAAATAATTTTATGGTTAACTTTCATAATTGCATGGAGGTGGAAAGGGGATGTGCTGAAAACAACAGATCCCTTGTGTGGCTCCAAAATCTACTGGTGTTTGTTTCTGCTAGGGAGTTGTTTCCTGGGTCAAAGGACTTGAAATGGGAGTGGGTAGGGCTGTGAATGCCCACTGGTTGTCCATTTGAGAAATCAAGATCCTGCTGTTACTGATGATTTTAAAAGAGGACGTTGTATCATTGTGTAATTCTAAGCATGGGACTTTAGCTTGTTGCTAGTGCTTTTCATAAAGCTGTGTTATACAAGCGTTCTACATGTCTGGAAAATCTATTCTAAAGGTTTAATTCACACCTATCCCTTTCAAATACTGACATCAGATTATTTGTATCTTGTAGGAGTGTGACTTTAATATATCCTTAACTGTGACCAGTGAGGTTCCAAAACTATTTTTGTGATCAGTTGTGTATTCATCTTGCCTTCTAATGTCATAACATATAAAAGCACTATATCCTCAATTTTGTTTTTGATTGGTAGTCTCTGCTCAAGAATGTGACTAAGAAGTTCAGGTGCTCTAGCAGATCTCTTGGAGGGTTTTTTGGCTTTTTTTTTGGTGTGGAGCAGGAGTGAATGGTGTTGCAGGGGTTGAATGTTTTTGTTTTTAAACTGGTAACAAATGTTAGAAGACTTGCTTTTTCTTGAGAACAAAACATATGTGAACATGAAACATTTGTAGAGAACAAAGTGGTTTTTATTAATTTAGACATTTATGATCAACTTCTGGGCTAGAAGTATTTCTTTTTCTGGTGTTAGTCTAACTGAAGCAAAGGAATCCATTTAAACTCAATTTAATGAACACCTGGTCTTGAAATATGGCTTTTATACAGAAAGTGTCAATTTTGTAGCACAACTATGTGGACTACTTCCAGTATGCAAACTAACTATGTTCAGGCCAGAAGTGTTAGATTCAGCATGTGCCTCTTGTCTGCTGATGGAAGAAGAGCAATTCAGAGCACACTGTGAGGCTGTACGTTGAAGCTGGCAGCCAGATGCCCTCTCTGATCCCTGATGGAAAGCATTCATACCCATTCTTTTATATTCCAATAGACAAGACTGATACAAATACCTGTTTGAACAGCATGGGATCAGACCTTTAGAAATCCCATTTCAAAGGCTTCTTCCATCATGTAAGTCAGGCATTTTCTATTATTTATCTAGCTCCGCTCCCAACTTACTTTATTCATACCTAAGGCTCCAGATAGCCTCTTTTATGGCTTGTTTTCCAATGCCTTTCCTACATGCTTTGAGAACAACATGAGTCATCCAATCTGTGTCCATGTTCACCCTCACCATTTTAAAGAAAATATAGTCATGTGGGTGTCAAGCTGCTGCTGTGGGCAACACTTCATAACGAATGTAGGAACAAAATCAAACACTGAAGGCCATCAAGCCTGTCAAATGGGCACCTCCTCCTCTAACAACTTTCATTCAATCTCCAGCCCTGAAAAGACTGGAGTTCAATTAAGCTGCTGCCCCCCTCACAAGTCACAATCACTCTCTGTGATTTCAGGGGCTCTGCTCTTCCATCCCAGGCTGAATCTGCTCTCTGTTTCATCAAAGAATCATAGAAGATCCTGAGTTGGAAGAGACTCCCAAGGATCATCGAGTCCAGCACTTCAGTAAATGAACCATACAGGGATCTAACCCACAATCTTGGTGCTACTAGCACCAACTGAGCTAATCTCAGGGTCAATCTTGATGGAGCATTAGCCTGGCAGGCTTGCTGCCTGCACATGCTGTTTAAATGCCAGTCTGCTCTGGATGTAAGCTCTGGACACCTCCAGAACACAGTGACTAGACTCCTTAAGTTCACTTTATTTCCTAGCTTGGAGATTAGCTGTGCCTCCACATCCTACAGATCTGCTGCAGACTCAAAGGACTTGTGTAGAAATCATGAGCTGTGTATCAAAACATATAAGCAACTTCATCCTAGTACCCACAGTGCAAAGAACTAAGATTTTGGTGTACAGTTCCCCAGGCATGAGGGATGCAGTGCTAACATACCAAGGCAACGCTTTTCTGTGCCCCTCTCTGGGGCTAATTAGGCTGTACCATCTGTTCCTCTGTGTGCTGCACATGGCACAGGCAAGTATCAAGTAGAGCAATGTGGCCTTTAAAACTGAGAAGTGAGGGTGAATGAAAAGGAGGCTTCAAGCAGGGCAGGGAACAGTGAGACCAGAAAATGATGAGCAGAAAGTGAAATATACAGGAGTGGATAAACAGTTGTCCTACTTGGCTTTGCATTGCCCGTGCCTAGCTTAACGTGACTTTCATGACAGTATCAGTGGTAGTTCCAATAATAAGGGAGTTCAGGAGAGGACCAAAATTAGGAACTGAAGAGAAGGCTTGAGGAGAGCAATGTCAGCAAGGGAAGGTATGCAAGAAGACTCCCAGGTGAAGAGATGCAGCCCCTACTACAGACTAGCCTTTGCTTGTCTGACCCTAACAATATGCAGGTCCTAGGAAAGACTGTAGTTTTAAAGGGATGTGAATGATTTGATGCAATGAAAACAGAGGTGGTATTTGGTTACTGTCAATGGAAAGCACGGAGAAAGCTTCCTAGGTAGAAAATGTTCTGTACTGAAGGCTTGGTATTTGGGCCTGAACTAGTCAGTGAGTTTTTTGCTGTTTTTTTAGACTTTTGGCTTGGCTCATTTTCCAGTGGCCCTTTTCCAAGTAAAATGTTATGCTGTTTCTATGGGATACACAACAAGTCAAAGTTTTTTTCAGGATCTGATAATCCTATTTTCCTTGTATGCCAGTGTATCCTACTATCCGATCTAGCAATTATCTGCTAGTACTATATTTTGATCAAGCAGCTACCAAAACCACATGCATATAAACACCACATGCTATCTAGAAAATATGGACAACCTTTAGAGTTTAGCACCATATGAATTCCCTAAAGACACAAAGTCTGTCTCAATAATAGTCTTGGTGTGCTATATATAGATTCAGTCATACATATGGTAGAGAAGTGAAGACCTAAAGGATGATACAAGATGGATGATACAAGGTGGTGTGATAGGTCTCAAAAATCAATGTTCTTTTGCCTTGCCTCTGACACAGTATCGTGTCTCACTAGGATCAGTGAAAAAAACTTGCTCTTTTAATGAGTTCAGTCTCGACACATTTCAGTGTCCACCCTGACAATTTCAGTGACATTACCTGAAGCAATGATGAAGTGTAATCCTATAGTCTTGAACTCTAGCTAAAGAAAACTTCATGTCATTATCTTGAACCATCCCTGCAAATTCTGTTGCAGAACCTGTAAAAAAAACCTGCATAAGGCATTGAAGCCCCTTCAGGTAGGAAATATGATCCCTGTGGCTTATAAACTAGGATGCAAAACTTTGATTTGACAGTTCCACAAGTCATTTGATACTACATGGGCAATACTTTAAGCTTGTGTTTTATTTCTGAACCCCTTATGTGGGAAATGAAAGACATACAGTTTGAGCTCTTGGAGCTGTATTTTGAGCAAAGACAAATACCTGAAAAGAAATTCAACTAAATCATAAAGGACTACATTTAAAATCAGAACAGTTGTACAGAAAAATATTCTAGAATAGTCATTATGCTCCAAATTTCAGAGAAATTTCCTTCTCTTCTGGGAATGCCAGGATGGTTCTTTGCAGGATGTGCTCATCTCAGAGCTGCCTGTAATTGCAGTGTGCTGAAGATGAATTAGGTTTAATTTACTTCTAAGATTGTGCTAACTCATCTTTGTCCATTAGGAGTAGAAATTCCACACATCATCCTTGACATACCTATAGCTGCAAAGTCAGAAGTCAGAAATACTGGAGGGCGTTGGCAGCATATTTAAATTTGTCATCTGTCCTGACTAAACTATGTGGAATAGGCTGTATGTATATAGTATTTGTTACTCATAAAGCTTCATACTTAAGGGAAAAGCATCACAGGTTTACGGTAACTCCTTGCTTTGTAGTGACTTCTGACCAAATTTCTGTCTATAGCCACTGTTCTTGAAAGGAAGTATTCTTAATTCTTACTGCACCCTGATGCTTATAGGCAGGTTTAATGTCTCAACCTACCTGCTTGTCATAGGAAAAAGGCATCAGGTATGCATTTAGGGGCTAGTAATATCATTGGGGTATTGCATGAAGATGTTCTCTCAGCATCACTCAGAAGTTTATACAGGGGAGAGCTATTTCAGATGAGTAAGGGAAACATAGGGAGAGAGTTTAAAATGGACTAAGAGGAAACACATTCTCATTAAACCAACATGCTGAGTGTCCTACATTCCATTAAGAAACATTTTCTAACCTCTAGTCTTTTTAAAGCAAGCATGTGAGCCTGTCCCTCACCACACAGAAGCAGAAGAACATTCTGCTCTCCATTAGAAGCCAACGTGCTCCATGCCCTTCGGAAGGGTCCTGGTGTATTTCTGGGTCAGGTACCAAATGTGTCGACCCTCTGCTCCATGGCAGTGTGAACTGGTGTTACTGTCATTACTGGTATTTTGTCTTGCTATAAACCCCAGTGCAAATTACTGATTTAACAGTAACAAAAACTACTATAGTAGGCTGCTGTAGTATCCAGACTGTTTGCACAGGGATCCATGGATGCTGATCTGCTCTTTAACACAAACATGCTTAAATTGGGAACACAGATGCACCATATCCAACTGAGGCTAAAAAAATATTGTGTGGTTATTATTCATTTTGGGCCCTAGTGATAGCTCTTTCTTTTCCGGGAACTGTTGTCTTCAAAAGCACCATGGTCCCATCCTCTGAACTGCATAGATCTCCTAGTAGCAAAAGTCCCTGTAATTTTTTCTGATTGCGCTTCTGGTGTTTGATTAGATTGTTCTATGAATGTGCTCAGTGAAGGTACCTCAGGCCAGCATGTCCCAGCCATGTATGGGCTTGTGTGCCTAATGACTTCAGGGGAGGGGGGAGTTAAAATGCCTCAACAGTCAGGTGGGAGGAAATGCAGGAGCCCAGGGATATATTCTATAAGACACAGTGAAGGTATCTGAGTAGGGGCCTCTGGTTGGTCCAAGCAGGAGCACCCAGAGTTAAGGACTCCTTGAATCCTATTGTCTTGGAGATTCCTTATGGAGAACACACTCTGTTGGGTGCCCAGTGAATGGACACTGGACTTTGAGGATACTGCCACAGATGTTTCAACAAGATGGTGAAGGTACAGATGAAGATACAATCTCATTGGTTAAAAATACTCTTATCAATGGCTTTTTCTCCCCTGGGAAAGGGGCATTTCCCATATTCACACCTCCAAACATTTTTTTCATAGATGATCTTTAAGGTCATCTTTCTTTTACAAGTAAATTATGTTGACACTAAAATAACTTAAGAGAAAACTACTCTGGAAGCCAAGGAGGTATAGCAGTAAAAGAAATCTAATCTACTTTTTCTCCCAGTTAATGAACTTCCTCAGCAACCCTAAATACACTCTGTTCTATGATATATAGCCATATACCTTTTATTTCCTCCAAACCATTTTTACACAATTATAACAACAAACTGATGTTCCTACGTGTGGAGCCACCCACTGATGCGATATTCAACTATTCAAAGGTCTAAAAGCACTTACCATCCCTAGGCTTTGTTAAAGTGCACATCTAGTCTAACAATCAGAGTTGAAGTGACTGACCTAAGGTTGTACAAGATCTCGCTAACAGATGCAAAATTTGGGTTTAAGACCTTACTTTTCAAAGCAAGACATCCATTCCCTAATGACAATTATGTCATGAGATATAGGTAACCCAAACTAATTCAGGTAGACACTACATTATCCCATTTACTTTCACTAGCTTCTGCTTGCATAGTATTTCCCAAGTAAGAAGGAAGTGCACCCCCCATTAAGGCCACCTTGCATCTTTCACAGGGTTTCTTGCAGACAAAAAAGTGGGAGAACCAACCCATTCAGCTGGGCTGATACTAAACCCTTCATTTGGTCTTGAAGCCAACCAAGATAGAAAACCTGCCCCCAAAATCAGTGGCCCATAACATTAGTACAAACAAATGGCTTTCTGCTGACATATAAAATATAATCTGTAGAAGCATGGAAACTCTACAAATGGTTTCTAAGAAAGGTGTCAAAGAAAAGTCCTCACGGAAAGTGCATTTAATTTTAAGGACAAACATTCCCCTGAGTCATAGATACATTTAACTTCCATATGTTAGAGGAGGAGGTGGTTGTGTTGTAAAGGAAATGGGAGTTTCCTCTAGTAAAAACTTCAGATGAGCAGTTGCTTTTTCAGGCACCTGCTTGTAGGAATATGCCAGATGAAAACTTTGAATCCATACAGTGCACTGCAAACAAACAAGGCACTCGCTGGTATACAAACATAAGCTGATTTTTGCACATCTTTTATGCTTGCCTAATGCAGATAATAATGTGGAGGATCAAAGGACATCACACGACGAACCAATGTGGTTTTAGGTAGAATGCCACCTATTGATACACTGCAAGCAGTTTATATAGGGTCAAAGCTACGTGCTAATTGGCTATAGTAAATTTCACACCATAAAGCAACATTTCTTATTGGTTATATTCCCTATCTCACAAGCCCAGTGTTTTGATAAAACATCCTACTGGTTCCCAGGTGAATCTCAAGAGTTCTGTGAGAAACTTTCAAGAGTTTTTGTGTGAAAGTCTGGGGAGTTGCCGTGTGAACTCCTGGGGAGTGATTTCTTCTTTACCACTCAGCAGCAGCTGTGTCTTTGTTTATTCTTTACTGGTAGCTGCTTCAATCTCACAGAGTCCATACAGTCTGGATCGCTCACATGGCCATTTTCTGTGAGAAATTCCTCTACACTTGCCTTCTAGCAAACAGTACAGAATATCCTTAGTCTCTGCTGGGTCTTGCTGGTTCCTACCATAATTAAAGAGGAAGCAGAAAATTAAAAGTTACTGTACTTCAGGGGCTGGGAGAAGCTGAGGTAGGGAACGATTGTGACTTGCCAAGACCACACACGGAGTGAGATAAACCCTCAGGCTTCTGTTTCCTAGTCTGCAGCCCTCATTAGGGGCTATGGGACTTTTGCATTAAATTTCTACATAAAGCATCATGAAACTTGGAAACTGGATCATGGTACACCCACTGGATGTCCAGATAACCTCCGGGCTTCCTTACGGTACAAGGGGACACAGGCAAAGAATGACTTAAAGGCCAAATCCTCAAAATAAGCCACCCTGTGCTTGGCCATAAGTAGGCTGCACACCTTCTTGCTTCAGTGACTTAACTGTAGTCCTCTTAACTGAGGGACTCAAAATTATCAGGACTGCACGTTAAGGTTGGTAGAGCTCTTTTGACAAACACTGTAGTCCTACAGGGCTTTCGATAAGGATGTTTAGAAGCACAGAGGTATAGCTCAACTATTTGTTTACCGTGAGACAAACCTTTTTTTCTGCTTGATTACAGATAGATTAGGGTTTTCATGTTTTAGAAATTACTCCTAGAAATCTGTGTAACTGTTTAAAAAGAGAAATAAAAATCAAAACAACAGAAAAAATTCTAATCAACAACAACAACAACAAAAAAAACCCAAACAAAAACCCCAACCCTCTCCCCCCCAAAAACCAAACAAAACCCACAAATCTGCAACACTGAATATCTCTAACTTGAACTGTGCCTTCCAGATAAAGTGCCCTTGCAAAAGAAAGAAGCCAGGCAGAAGCAGAATAAAACACAAGCCAGCAACTTAATATTTACATTAAACTGAAATGCAATCGGTCAGATTTTGCTCTGCATTTCACTGGTGTTGGTTTGTGTGGTCAATCTGTTGGCCCAAGTTTCTAGATGATAGACACAATTCATCTGTTCAGCCTTAAGAATACACACCCCATAATGCTGTGACTGTGGTTAAAGGGGTCCTCTGTCATGAAAACAGTCTTTTTGTGCCTTTTTTGTTTTTTAATACCTGTGCTGAGACCTAAAGTGTCACTTGTAATGGTTGTTTTACTTTGATGTAGACTTTTGAAATAGATTAATTTCAGAAGTCTTTTTGATTGGTGAAGCTGAGTGCATATAAAATCATCTAGATGACTGACAGACATCTGCAGTCTTGTTTAGTCACAGAAGTATTGCCATTGTGAGTATCTCAGCTTCGTCTGAAAGCCCATGGAGATTTGTATTTACTCACCCTGATTATGCCGAGGAGTTTGCAAATGTTATGCAAGTGTGCTCTGAAATGTCACACACAAATAAATGTTCTTAGTAGTTGAAATGTAAGTTTTTAAAAACCTGGAACTTCCTTTTTAGGGGTAGGCACTAGTAGCATATGTCCAGGGAAGTAGTTATCTCTGATTTATGATATTTACAAGTCTGGAGCTAATAAGAAAGGGGTGGCTCATAGGAAATACATCAGCATGTGAAGTTACTGCTCTCTCTGTGTGATTTGTCCCCCGCAGCACAAGAGCACATGAAATGTCCTTCTGGGTCAGACCACCAGTCCATCTTAGCCAAGTGCTTTGTCTCCAATTGTGGCAACAGGAGATAATGGTTTGGGAGAACATTCATGTTCAGCTTCTTCCTGTGTTCCACTCCACTCCTTGAGAATCATTGTATGAAGCATGTTACAGGGCACATCCCTGCCCTCTGCTTTCAAAATCCATTTGTAGATCTGATATCTGTGAACTTTTGTAAATCCTTCTTGAACTTGCTGATGCTGCCTGTGTTTTAAACCTCTAGCACATAGCTTCAAGATTTCACTACATATTCCATAAAGAAATATTTGCTTGTATCTGTTTTAAGCCAATCTTACACTAGTTTCATCAAGTGACCTTATGTTCAATGAACTTTCTATTCCTTTTTCCCACCATTTTAATGATGTGTTAACTTTCATCAGATATTCCCTCTAGTTTTTGCTTTCTAATTGCAGAGTCCCATTGTTTCCAGTCTCTCATTGTAAAGCTGCTGTTATACTCCCTTAATGTCTCATTTTCTCCTAACCGCCTTAATTGCAAAGCAAATTCAGTCACAAACAAGCATCTCTTTGGCTCTACACAGGTTTTGGGCAGTCATATATCCTGCAGAAGCCCTTGCACAACTATGTATCACAGGAGTGCAGGCACTCTCCTCCACCTTCTCCTTCTCTTACACTATTCCCAGGGAATTTTCTCTACCATCCCCACTTAGCACTTGTAGAGCTCCTTCTAGTCAATGACTTTAGCATTTCTCTGATGTTAATAAAGTATTCACCTTGTATCTCAGCGTACAATAGTGAGCAAGGAAATCCAAAATCATGAAAGTTTTCTCAAGTTTATATCATAAATAGCAGCAGAATTAAGAATAGATGCTGGAAAGCTAGGATCAAAGTTTCTTGCTTCAACAACAGCTCACTGTGGTTCATTCTGAGACACAATTTCTGAACAACATTTTAATATGATGTTACTTCAGATCTTTACACAACCTGATTTCAAGGTTAAATATTGGAATGTATGTATTTTTTCTGGATGCTAATTAACTGTTGGTGTAGACACACAAGACTTTAGAACTTTCATTCATTTGCAAAGTGCATGTAAATATGATCCTTGTATTGGTATTTATATTAAAACTGTTTCCTTTGGCAGTTGAAATTCACCGAGAGTACCTTTGAGCACTTATGTGAGCTTGTACAAATGACACTGCAAGTCAGATTATGATTCTCTAGAAGGTGCAAAAGAGCAGGGAGAAGCTATCTTCCTATCATAGGACAAAAACTACTAATTCTCTATCAAACTAGTAAAGCAATTAACTTTTTTCTTTTTTAAGCAGATTTTAAGCCTACGGCTCAAAAAGGTTCAAGATCTTCTCAAAATCACCTGTACGTTTTCCTTATACAAAAATAGAGACATATCTGGAGGGAAAACTTCCATAAAGAAGTAGAAAAATAATGTGATATTCTGGATCTACAGGTATCTCCTGATCTTTGCTAGAGATCAGACTTCTACCACTCACTATAGTTGCAAAATTTATATGCCTCCAATTAATATAAATACTGGTTTCATGCCCCTGCAAGCCACAGTAGAAACAGTGAATAAATACAGCTTTCAGAAAGCTCTGAGCAAAGCAAAGGCCTAAGCAGGAAAAGTGTGACACAAAGGCACCAATTGTGAAAGGATATGCCCCCAAGAAAGGTAGCAGAGCTGTATGACCCCCTTTCTATTGCCCTTCAGTAAAGGGATATCTTGGAGAGAATAGGAAAAAAAAAAGATGCTGAGGTGAGACAGTAGAAATCCATCAAAAACCTTCTCTGTTACAGTGTGTAGAAAGCCCAGGCAAGACCTAGGGAATTTCAGACCCTTAAATTCCTTTGTACAGGGACAAATGCTTGGGGGCAGTTTTGCTTCTCCTAGCAAACACACTTGGCAACAGTCAGTGACCAGCTTAACATTTCCCTAGGCAAGTGATGCTACCCTAGAAGTAGAACTTGACTCATTTTTCAGTTCCATGTACTTAGGGCTTAAGCAAACAAAGTTACAGTTTAACTAAGTTATCATGGCATATAGGATGAAGTGCTACATACGTTTCTTTTTTCCTGGTTTTCTCTGAGTAATGCACAAACAAAATTCCAAATCTGGCTACACTCCCAGAGTTTTAAGGTTTTGCTGAAAAAAATTATTTGATTTTCAAGAGTCTGCAAAATTGGCCTCCTCCTCTCTGGGATAACAGATTTTTTCTCATGAGTCTGCAAAATTGGCCTTCTCACTGGGGTACCAGATTTTTTCTCATGGAAGTTTTGGACAAGGTGGCAAATGTCATTCAGACAGCTTGCTTTGGTACGGAAGCAGAAAGTAGAGGGAACTGAAGGGAATAGGAGAAGTTACTTTATAAAGAAATTGCATTAAACTCACTTTCTGAGTGAACATGTGAAGTTGCCCCTACATGAATTCTTTTCCCCACAGCTTGTTTCAGTAGCAGACGAACTCCAGCACACTGATTTCATCCGCATGTTGCATTGCAGGAAAACACACAGCAGAAGAGATGATGATCTAATTGTGTATAAGGCTCTGACTTAGGCTAGGTAATACCAACTACAAACCCATGCCTGTGTTGCGCTGTTCACTGCATGTACTTAATGCTCATTTGTGATGTGTTCTCACACATTTTTTAACATAAATTACCTGGTTAGAACTGCATTAATGGTGCATATAAACTGCATTAATAATGCCTATGTTGATGGTAAATGTGTTGAGCTGTGAGGGTGAGATATTAGATTAGGGGTGAAAACTAAGGCACCAGCAAATCCATCAGATGAGATTTATCACACTGCTGCTCATGCTGCAGTAAAACAGGCTATAAAATTCCAGCAAAGCTAAATAGCAGTGTGCCACTGAGCTGATGTAAATGCCAGTGCACACAGTGCCCTGCACTCATCACTTGGGGCAGCCTACACTGGAGTCTGAGGATAAACAAAAGCTTCATCACTGTTCTGCAAGAGCTAAGTCTTGGGGAAGGCACGTGAATCACTGATATTTTTTAAGAGCCTTGCAGGCATTTAACTAAAACAAACATCTAGAAGTGAGGTGAACACCTAGCATTAATTTAATATACAGACAGTGGCATCTGGGGCTACTGCTTCATAGTATACACTCAAGAGTATTAGAGCTGCCTCCCAAGCTGTTCAGTGTCCTCACTTCAATATGGTATTCCAGCTCTGCACTAAAAAGCCTGAAAAAGAAAAAAAAAATCACTCAAGGCCACAGGGAACTGATGAAAAAATAACTCTTCTGGAATGGCTTCTATCTAGGACAGTACACAAAATAGAAAAACAAATGATACTCTGATGTCCCCTCCGTGTCCTGTGTTTGAGAAGAGGTCTTACAAAGGTAAGTTTTTCTCTTTTGGCAGTGCTTTAGTTTCTTAAATTCATAAATAGCCCAGATAAACTCCTTGTTCTGTTTGAAGAGGAGAACTTCTTTTGCAGGATTGCAGGCTCTGCCCAGGCTACTCAAAAGACAGTGGATATGAGGCCATAAACCCCCGCTGCCCAAAGATAATTGAAGAGATACATATTTGTTTGTGTGCATGTATATCCATTTCCTTACATGTTTATACTTACTGTATTTAAGTTAAATTCTCTCCTGAACCAGTAAGGTGTAAACTAAAGGACAGGGCTGAGGGGTTTTTGTGCTGTTGAGAGATACTGGTTGGCCTGACAGCCCTTGAGACAGGAGATCTCCATTTATCCATAGTAACTACCCAACAGGCAGTAGCAGGAAGGAAACATCTTGCAACACTGCCCAGTAAGGAAGTGTCTTCAAGTAGCTGAGGGAAGCATCTCTAAGTGGGAGAGTTGGATTAATTCTTTATTTCTATTTGCACTGGATGTAAAAAAGATACAGAGCACAAAAAGCTCCATCAAAGACCAAGCACAGAAGAGAGAAAGGTTCACACTGATGTGCAGTCTTGGATGCCAGATGAGGTAAAGCAACTAAAATTTTGCCACTGACCTCTGAGTCGGGGAGCTGCATATTTTAGTTTCCAGAACTGCTTTCTGAGTCAAATCTGTTTCAGACAAACTAATGGAAAGGCAGTCTTAATCCTAAATTGCTGTTTGCTTTTAATCTATTTGGACATTTCTCTCCAGTGCACTTCATTACTTCTTCAGAGCATCTCTGTGCCCTCAAAAAGGGAAATGCAATGCCAGTGTGCCCACCTTTATTCCTTACACAGCTCCTTGAAAACATAGTGTCCTGTATCCAGAGCTGGAATGTTTTCCAGCAGGATAAACTTGTGAAGAAAATTTAACTTCCAGCTTCAGCACGTGAAAACGCAACTCAGAATTTCCAAAGGCACTGGCTTGCTACCAAAGACAAGTATACTTTCAAAAGCATAGAAAAAGCATACCCTTGCTGACATACTAACCCCTCTCTTGTCATATTTTGTGTTCGTGCTTTGGGGAATGATAATATTATAATACCTGGGTAAAGTAGTTGCAAGAACATTTCTTAACACAGACACAACCTATCTTTTTTTTCTTAATCTTGTTCTTAGAAATGTCTGTATTGCTTTCACAGACATCTTCCAGGGGAAAAAAAAAACCAGCCTGAAGCAGATGCCCAGCATGGAAATATCCAGACTGAATAGTTAAACCTAGGCAATGTCCTAAGAAACTGTCAGACTGAAAACTGAGGCTTAGCCTGACAGGTGACACTCATCCTTGTCAGAGAAAGAAATGCAGGAGCCACAAGTCAGCTTTTTGAGGCAGCATAGCAAAATAACTCCTGTTACTGAACCTGTGATTCTGATACTTAGTGTGCTAGTCACCAGTGTTGTCTCCTCATCTCATTATTTTAATTGCCAAAGCTCTCAACAAATCATATTGGGGTTTGGGGTTTTTTTCTGCTGCTCTAAGCAGCCTGCACCAGGTTCAGGTACAAGTACCACATCGTTGGTACCACACTTCTGGTTTTGCCTTTACAATGCTTGCTTTGGAATTTGTATTTTTGTCTTTAAATTCAATTCATTACTTTCTGAGAGAGTCTGCTAGCACTGGGTGTGGGGACACCCCAGACTCCTGCTTTTCTTCTTCAGAGGAAATGTCCCACAAAGAGACAGTGGGCATAGTTTATGCCATAACTGACCCGGCTCTTAATGACCCTGCTCCCAAGTCCACAGAACAAACACAGGCTTTTTCATTTATTTCCAGACTTTGGATTGATCTCCAGATGCCTGTCAGTGCTTCTTAATGTGGAAATACTGCTAAGTAATGGTGGCAATTCAGAAGAGATCCAAGACAGGCTTTTTCTGGAGGACTGGGGATGCTGCATATCAGTGTGTGAATTTTCCTGAATCACTTCTGTTCAAGCCCCTGGAGTGTCTAAGGCTGAGGAAATGTACTCTTAATCTAGAGATTTTTTAAAAAATTCCCAAAACATCTACCTTCTCACCCATCTCAGTGAGAGTATTTTGAAACTGCTCTTTTTCAAATTTCTAGAGCTGTCCCTGAATAGAAAGAACCCCTTTTAAACTGGGACCTCCCTAGCAGATTATCACCTCTAAGGATGAGAAAACAGTGCAGAAGTGGTGGCATCAACTAGCTGAAATTCAGATTGTCTGAAATAACAGTATTATCTTTATGTCAACCTCCTGTCTGTAAGGGCCACAGCATTTGCTCAGGACCTGTACCAGGTTATTTAGTCTAGCATTTTGTGGAGCCTTGAATTAATTTACATAACAATCTTTAATTTTTCATAACTGATGTTCTTCAGCTTTGAAAATAATCCCGTGAATTTTTCATTCATTTTGGAAGAGTTGTAAGAAAAGCACACCTTTCTGTGACTTTTCTTTTTCATCTTCCAAGGGTGTTAACTGGGATTTTTCTGTCTAAAACTAATTTCTAGCTTTCCTTCTCAGGTACAGGATCTCATTTGTGCACGCTCTTAGTGTCTTTGTCAATGTGTTTTCAAATCTTACACCCTGGTCAGAGCTAAAAATATTCATGTTAGCATGTCAGCAGAAAGCTCTGAATTTTTGTTTTGACCTTCATATGAATTTACAGAAGAAATTGCATCTGTATTCTGCTATGCCACATGTTCCTGTTAATCCCTGTTCTTGCACATAGGGACAAATTGTGCTGTTCATTTTAATGAGTTCAGATGCATAAAATTTGCAATTGCTTATTAATGCCTCTGTAGCACAGTCCAAGTATTGACTCGGCTAATGCTTTCAACTTAGTGCCATGAAGTTGTAAGTTAAATAAAACAAATACAGAAAGTTACTTTTTTATCCTTAAATACTTAATATTCTTAGAAGATATTTCATAACAGAATTATAAAAGTCATCTGCCTCATAAAATGAAGATGGGGCTCAATGTGCAAGAAAAACCAGAAACATAAAATACAAGGTCTACTAAGAAAAAGTAAAGTTCAAGTGGCCCAGAGGAGAGGATCATCATTATAGCAGTTTTAGCTCAAGGGAAAAAAATAAAGCAACTAAGTACCAGGGAAAATTCTTAATTTAATATACTCATGGTCAACAAGATAATATTTTTCAAGTCATAAAAGCTTACTGCAGTCATCTGACCCACTTGCAATTAAGGATATAAAATGTTTGTCACTGGGTAAATTATTTAATGAGGAATAAAATCCTAGAGGGTTTACAAGTTACCTAAAATTGGACAAGTTCTGCACTGCTGAGACTGACAGGCTAGAGAACCCTGCACTGACTGCCTAATAGTAGAGATAGTCCATGCATACATCTCACACCACTCATCTTCTTCATGGTCACTTAATGCTAAGTATGGTAACAAAAGCACTACTTGTGTGACAATATTTAGCCAATAGTGTTTTGTTTCAAATGCATGGTTTGAGGAACCTGCTGTGACTCAGCTTCTGGAGACACAGATGCTGTAAATCCTCCAGTAAGGTGGTAAATAACCCTTGCTTTAATGCATCCCTGGAAACATTCAAGGCCAAGTTGCATGGGGCTCTGAGCAACCTGATCTAGTTGAAGATGTCCCTGCGAATTGCAGGGGTTGAACTAGGTGACCTATAAATGTCCCTTACAACCCAAAATATTCTATGATTCTATTCCTCATATGAGAGGTAGAGGGATAATGTTGGGGCATGGCTGATGGAATCAGGCCATGGCATCCTCACAGAAGCCTCTATGCACAACCCCTTGCTCCCTACAGACAGCCTGGTCAGGACACCATGTCCTTGCAGGTGTGATGGTTGGAAATGGAACTGTTAGGCTGGAGAAAAGCGATTGTTGTTGGTTGCAGTTCCCCATTGCTGTCCACGTGAACACCACCTGCTACCCAATCAGCGTCGTGGCTTGGGCGCATGGACAGCCACCGTTAGCCAATGGCAAACCGTTGTTGTGCACGCCGGTACCTTGAGAGGGTATAATAACCCCACTCGCCCTATAATAAAGTTTGAAGCATTGACCATATCTCTGTGAGAAGTAATCAGTGACTTCCGTGCCGAAACCCGGGTCTGTGCGCTGGGGGCATCCCGTTGGGCAGGAGGGAGCCTCCTGGTTGAGGACTCTCTCACCTCATTTTCGCCAAACAGGATAAACTGAAGGTGAAACAGTCATTAGGCATTATACAAGAGACAGTCCCCATTCCCATAGTGACCTAACATCTCTGTGCATTCATGTACTGTCTAGGCTGTTTTTGTGAATTTCACTGGGACATTATCCTCGCTCCTCAGAAAGCCTGCAATCCAATAGGGAACTAGAGAATGCCACTCTGTGCTCCAACCTTCAGCAGGTAAGTTTTTCTAAATGTCAATATTCATACTAAAAAAACCCCACCAACAAAAAAAAAACAAGAACCAAACAAACAAAACCCAAAACAAACAAACAAAAAAAACACACAGTAATGTGACAAAACCCATCACATTCACTTTGTTCTCCCAATACAAGAGCAACATCATTAAGATTATTCTTAAGACCCTTCAGAAATCATAGAGTGCAACTGGACTATGCCTTACAAAGTGACCAAGGTGCAGAACTACTCTTACTGGCTTAGTACTCTGGGAGGCACACTGAGCATCCTCTGTTTATGACTGACCTCTAAACTTTTTTTCTGAAAAGAACAGTTTGAGATCTGAGAGCACTTTTGCAATCAGCACGTTCAAAGATTTCTGAAATGTCACACGAAATATGCCTTTAGAATGTCACAGGAGTGTAGAGCCATAGCTTCTTAAGAGTCAACCAAAGTGACTGCTAAAGTGGACAGAGAAGTTCTGGAATTGCATAATGATTTAGTACTTTTGACACATGATGTCAGACTGCCCATGCTAGAGAATAAAGAGTTTTTTCCATCTTTTGTCATGTTATCCATAGAACACTATAGCATTTCAACCTTCACCAAGAGCAAAAATATGGACGGGAATAAACAGAAAATGACAGTGCACAATCAAGCTTTAAGGTGCTTTCGCCATAAACATGTTTCCCTAACCCTTATTCCAACTCCTTCTGCTGGTCATCATATTCCCTACCTGTCTGAAAAACACGCATGTCAGCTACCTCCTGTGCAGAAACTAGAGGTAAGATCTAAGGTGACAAGGTACTGTTTTAACTTGGTTATGAAAGTCATCCTCTTCTGTTGAGTCCCCTGCTTCTATCTGCAGCCAGTCCCTGTCTGTGCTGTGGCACTGGGAACAGAAAGCAATACTTGCAGCACTCTGATGCACAACAGAGTTCCTCAAACTTGATGATATTAATTTTTCACAGCTTATTAGAAAGCACCATTCAGCAAATGTTTAGCAATTGAAGAAATGCAATAAAATGAACCATGTAAAATTATTTTAGGTGATTAAAAAGTCTTTTAGATACAGACCTAATGTGAGCTGAGATATATCCTACATACATGATACATATGAACATGAAATTAGTCTTAAATGATGCTGAAATTTTGTCCATCTGGGTCTGGAAACCTGCAGGCAAATCATGATACTTTTCATACATGTAAAATGCTAGAACTTAAGAAATTGCTCTAAGGTTCTTCTGCATTTTCCATGTTCTATCTCTGGCCTCATCTTTACAGGGATGCCAAACTAGCCTTCTCCAAAGCTGATGCATATTGTACGATGCATATCAGTATCTGCACATGATTTAGACACACTTTGTGTATGTTAGAACTACTTAGGAAAGAGGCAAATTCACTGAGTCTTCTTCATGAAATAGGATAAAGAAATTCCTATATATTTTGGTGGTTTATTCTGCAGAGGGAGACTAAAAAAAGAAAACAGGCAAAGCTCCTTAGTTCTGAATCTAATGTGTCTGCCTTTTCAAGCAAGACAGAGTGGAAATAGAGCATGATCATTTCCACAGAGTCCTAGAAGTCTGCAGGACTATACATAAGACTTGCCTAAGTACAAGTATTTCTTATAGTACAGATTCCCAAACTCCTCCCAATAAAAACTCTGCTCTATGGGAATTTCTACCATAGTGAGGCTGAGTTAAATCTCAGGGGCCTCTTTCATTATAGATCCTGAATAGAAAATTAATGAAGAAAACAGTCATACTGATTATGTTTAAAATAGAGGTAGTTTGTTTGCATGAGAGACGCTTGGTTATTTCAGATGCCAGGTCAGAAACTGCAAATAAAATCCACCAAGAAATTACCAAAGTGATACTGAGGATGCGTGGTGGTCGTTGGTGAGAAACAGACGGGTTTAATTACACCACACACTAAAAATGGAGTATTCTCACATGAGATGTAGTTATTTGAGATTACCCATGCAACACTGAAGATTAATTAAAAGCAAAGTTTTGATTTCTTGCCTCAGCCTGTGCTTGATTTAATTTCAATGAGACAGAATCAGTTTTAGGAGAAGGGTAGTCAGCTGGTGCTTCCAGGACTACTACGCCTCTCTACAAATGGGTCTGAAATGTCTGGGTCAGGCCCCTCCTTTCAGGCAAAAAAGGAGCCTGTATTGCTTTATGTCATTTTCTTTTCCATCATTTACTTTTCGCATCTTAATAGTACAGCTCATAAACAAATCCTTTTTCCACTGACACTTAAAGGGGAGAATTTACATTTTTCGTTCATCAATTATTAAAAGCATGTGTTTCTTCCTGCTCAGTTTGGAATGTTTTCCATCTGTGGCCAACCTATGTTTGCTAGTCTCTAGCTAGGTTATTGACAGTCCTATGCCCAAGCCTATTTCTTTAGTAACAAAGTTGTCAATAGGACAAGTCCATGAATGTTTGATTATCCAGAGCACAGCTTACTGTATTGTTGCCTGTCTCTTGTTGTCTTCAACCTTTCTATTTACAGCTCTTCGGAGGCAGGACTGGGCATATTTATGGGAAAATTGCTGTGCTTCCTGTTCCTGTCATTTGATCAGAAAGGTAAACATAAATAAACAGAAGGAGTGGATTTAAGTGCCACATCTTCAGTTGCTCTTGCTAGATATGAATTACAAGACCTCTTGATCCTTTTGCTTTAGGAAATTTTTAGGCTATGGTCAGGATACAAGGCAAATTTCTCACCTTCCTCCTGCAGCAAGGGGAAATGTGAGTGTGTAAGCACACCACAGCAGTGGGAGGTAGGCAGCCCACTTCCCACTCCCAGCTTTGTAAAGTTGTTTATTTGGCCAGATCCTTAGTGGGGGTAAGCAAGCACTCATTGCCAGAACAGACAACCCTGAAGGATACCTTCCTAAACAAATACATTAATATGGTCACTGATATACCTCTCTCCTCCGCTTTGATAATCTCAAGACCTACTATGCTCACTGTAGATAAAGGTCAAATTTTCTTAATGGAAATAAATTTTTTTGAAACTTCTGCCTGGAAATAGATCTAACAGACAAACTTGTCTTGTGGATCACTATTAAATTATTTCATGTTGGAATTCAGCCTGGAGCAGAACCAACTCCAGTGCATGTAACCACAAGAATTCAGTTGGGTTAAGCGGCAGTGCTTGGCTTCACAGATATTGCCACTGAGGTCGGTTAACACAAGGTGTTTGTTTTGGCACTCATACTCCCATGCCCCACATTTTGCAGAGCATGGGGTTTGGTGGGCATTTTTTCTGCTACCCATGGGTCTAATACTGCATTCTTCTATGCTGACTCTTCAACATATTCCAACATATTCTGTAGTGAAGAAATAAATAGCCCACTGATTTTTGGCTTCTAATTCTTTCTTGCGCTTTCCCATGTTGAATGTCAGATTTGAAGTTCTCACTCACTTGTAAAGCTCCTAAAGGGCACAGGTCGTGCTCGGTAGGTCAGGAAAAGATAACGGTCAACAGCTCTGTATAACTGGCTTCTACCTTTGTAGGGAGTGGGATCTGTGTTTCTCAGGGCAGGCACAGAGATAAGCCACTGACAAAAGCAGCTCTCTAAAGTAGGGTTGTGCAAATCTGTGATAGATTATACTGTAGTTAGACTGAGAGTTGGATGGCAAATACAGCAACATGAAGCAGAGAAAGGAAGTAAAGACAAGCTCCTTTTGTGCTTGTGGTTCTATGGATCAAAACGAAATTAGGTCCTACTGGGAAGCAGTGAAAGACAGGATTGCCAAATATATTTTTAATGAAAATAAATGTTACTTCTGTGCTTTATTTTGCTGTCAATAATTAATGTCAGTGCATGAGCCATAAAGGGTCCCAAGATGATCCCACAGGGCTGATAGGGGTTGGGTCTCAGCTGCTGGGTAACTCCTGCCAGCCTGGGAAACATCCATCAGGCTGGATCTCAGCAGCCCTGGCCCTGAAGAGAAACCATGGAAAGGAGCTTTTGTGCCTGAGTCACAATTCCCTTGTTGACTTGAGACTATCAGGCTCTTCCTTCCTTCACCTCAGTTTCCATATTGGCTTCTTGAGGACAGACACAGGGGCATGTCTTCCAGGAGGGTCATGGTGGTGGTCATTGTTCCCTCAGCCTTTTGAAAGCTACAATTCTGTTCAACCACTAAAGAAATTCCCTTCCTGGAAATTGTCTAGTTGCATCCTTCCAGCTTGAAAACTTTTCAAGCTACTTATCTGAACAGTGGTAATGCATTGCTGCCCCAGGCCTCTCCTCTTGCTCATCTGCAGCTTCTTTTCTACTGACCCCAGAACAGCAGCAGCAAAACAACATGTGAATGTTGGCAGCTTCGTGTACTTTGAAAACCAGGCTTGATGTTTTCAACATATTCTCTCATTTTCCTGTGTGCAGACTACTGTCTAACATTTCTGGAAAAGTAGCTGGAGACTCCAGCCAATTTCTATGACATTTTAAACCTGCACATATGTTTAATATATCTACTACTTCCTTCCCCACGGCTTCAAGCTTGTCTAGCCATTCATCTTTTCGTACTGTATGCCCAGACTGTGAGTTATCTATAGCGTCACTACCATAATATATGGCATTTCCCAGCACCTACCTGGCAAATCCATTAGAAACTGTAACAGCTGCAGACTAACTCCAGCAGCATAAATGCTCTATCTGGTGGGAAACAATCATAAAAAAGACTTTTCCTATTCAGAATTATGAAAAGGCAATAGAAACAGATGCACCTCCCTTCTCAGTTATTTTTCTGTCTCCAGGAAGAGATAAGAGACAATAAAAACAGAAGGGAAAGAAATGTGGGTTCAAACAGCAGGCTAGGTTGAGAGCTGCTGTGGTGGGAGTCCCACAGCTACTGGAGTGGCAATGGGGAGTGCTCTGGAAGTGGCCCATAAACTGTGTGTGGAGAAGCAAGGAAAACTGAGGGGTGCCTTCACCCAAAGTTGTAACTACCTCTGCAGCAGCAGGTATATAAGACTGTGAGTAAATGCTGAGCAAGCGCAGACTTGGAATAAAAGCAGCAAATGGATGAGCATGCTGTAATTTCCTTGCCCACTGCTATCATACAGCAATTCCTCCACTCTATTGCTCACCACAGTGTTGGGAGTGCTTGTCAGGTGTGTGGTTAGCGGGTAAAAACACCTTCAGTCAACAGCAGCTAATCACAGCCCTGTAACCAGGGCTCAGCTGAACCCTAAAGAGTTTCATTGATCCTCCTACTTTAAGACAGTGCTAGTTTTTCATGCACCCAATGTACTTATTTTTGGGTGCCATAAATGTAAAAAGCACAAGGGTGGTACAAAGACAAATGCAGAAAAAGAAAGTTTACTTGAGAAATACACACATAAGTTTTTTCTCCCGCTCTGCCACAAAGCCAAATTAGGTAAATTTACCCACTTGGTCATCACATATCATGTAAAGATATATGCTGCTTCCCATTTTTAACCTGTGTAAAGCTGGCTTCACACAATGACTGCCTGGAGAAGTCAAAGCTTGGAACATCCTCAAGGTCCAAGCCAGAGAATGGGTTCTGGGACAGTAGGAACCATTTCAGAGTGACTGTTCTTTGCTGTGTCACATCACTGCTGCCAGGATTAGCTCATCTGGATCTCATGCCCTGAGCCTTTAATAATGCACGATGCACTGATAGTGTGGACAAAGAGTATTGAAGGAGCTGGAGATGAGAAACAGAGACAGCAGGAAGCATAAAGTGAGGAAGTTGAGAAGGCAACTGTAAATACAAAGTTTCTATGTAAATTACAAAGCCATTTCACCATATGCAGGCCTTGGAGAACATTTACTAAACCGGCAGGGGAAAAGGCAGGGATGACAGCTGAGCTGAAACGAGGCAAAAAAGGTATGCAGGGCAAAGGGACTCCAGATAACAAGTTCATGGAAGAATCAAAATCTTGGAGTTTCTGAAAGGACCTGTTAAGGTCAGCAGCCTGGGAGACACCAGTGCCCTTGTGGGGAACAGCAGACTGACCAAAACACTGCAAGGATTCCTGGGACTCCACCAGGAAGCTTTGCAGTTGTCTTTTGCAAAATTACAGGAGACAGAGGTGGGCATGACATCTATCTCATCAAGGCAAGAGCTACAGGGGGTGGCTGGGCACAGGCCTAGAGAAAAATTCGTGCTGCAAACATAAATACTGAATCCTGGCATTCCTTTCCTGGTAATCAAACAGCAGGCTATATTTAGCCCAACCTAAACAAAAACAAAGAACAGCAGGACTAGTCTTAGCTCTAACAGCTGCCACCAGCTGCTCAGAGGGGATGCAGGTAGAGCTGATGTCACATGTAGTTAAATGAGATGGGACAGGGGAGGCAGCCATGCCTGAATGAACAATGTTTGCATTTGTTCAGAGAAATTCTGCACTTTGTTATCTCATGGTTAGACGGAAAGAAGACCAAATGTCAAGCAGAACACGAATGCATTCTACACCAAGGGTAAGGCTATAATGAACCATGGACAGGCAAATAAGCAGAGGAAAGGAAGAAGGCAACAGATGCAATCAGACGATCTTGCCACTCAGAGCAAACACTTGTATGTCTAGCCCAAGTTCCTGAAGTTCCTTCTTTTTAGTCCTAGCATGACAGAATTGACAAATGCAGTTTCAAGAAAGTCTAAGACTGTTGACTAAAATCTTGTGTCTGTGTGATAGGGCCAGTGTGGCTTTTTCAAGCAGTATGTGAGGGGGGCCAACAGGTACCGCTGGTCACAGTAGAGCCCTGCACATGGTTAATGTACACCCTGCCTGGCCCCAAAACTGTATGTCTTGGGGCCACTACATTGCCAGCATTGAGACATTCATGGGTGACAGTTACTAGTTGCACTGACCCATAAACCTGGGGCTTGCTCTCCATAGAGGAATCACAATCATCCACAGGACAGGAGCATGGAAAGGTCATATTAATGCAACTGGTTGCTTGGAATATTACCTGCTTCAGAGGGACATATTTGCATTCTTGCTGATGAAGAAATAATCTCAAAAATAGTGAACTAATTACTGTTATGTTTCTACTAGTTTATATACATGTCCATGTGCAGCACCTTTAGAGAACCTGGAGCTGGCTGAAAAATGTAAAACCAAAGGACGCAAAAAGTGCAAGTGTTTAATCAGTACTTTACTAGCACAATAATACATAATATAATATAATAATATATTGAGTGCTAAACCTGATCACTGAATAATCATTCAAGCATCTGATCGTCGCTGCTATTCTTTAAGAATGAAGGAAAAAAGGCTATTGATCTATTCCACTAGTGTAAGGGAAAAAAAAAACAATCCAAAACCCACAACAGAAAAATCTAGAGTCTCTTGCCAACTACATTTCTGGATTTCACAGGCACATTATAGCAGTAACCCTCCCTCGATACATCGGCTGGTATAGCATGGACTTCGAAGCTCATGTGGTAACTGTGAGCTTGATAACTAATTACTCTTTAATAACTCATGTTTCCTCCACAAAAGTCCCTGAAATGAAATTAGTTGGGGAAAATATATGAGCAGAAATTTGTGAAGTAGAAAAATTGCTTTGAGCTTCTTTCCCAGTAACCCATATAATTTTTTGAATGGTGGGTGGGGTGACGCTGAATTCAATTCTACTCCCCACATGCCCAGGCCCTGAAATTGGGAAGTGATCCCTGGTAGTATGTTTCAGACATATTGCCAAATAACGAAAACAAAACACAGATTTGTTGAAGGCCTCTCTGGATTGGCTGCTGCTTGAATTTGTTCTGTAGGAACTTTCAAACTTTCATCCCTGGTTAAAAGGGTGAAACAGCACAAGCCAACAGATACATATATATGTCTGCTCAGGACCTTTCCAACTGTGACACTAAAATGACTGGAGTTGGTAAGATCCTAGTTTCTGTGATGGGATAGGCTCTTTGCCAGATGATACTTTTGCCACTTTTGCCCATATTCAAACATTTGAGCTATTGCTGGATTGAAAGGTGACAACAGCCCTATGTCTCATGTAGTTGATTGCATAAGCAAATTACTTGCAGAGCTGCCTAGAAGCTGACACATTTACTGGGGGAAGCCTGTGGGATCTTTAGTATCTTCCCTGTCACTTAAGTACCAGTAGAACCCACACACACTTTCGTGTCCCATACCAGAGCTGCAGCTGTACAGCCTGTACAGACACATGAGAACTGCATCTCCCTGTGGCTGGACAAACCATACATGCTAATGCAGAAACTTGCAATATTCAGCCTGGTGGACACACAGCAAAAAGGCAGGTTGGATAGCACATGCTGCAACCGGACATTGCCTCTGTTTTGGCCAAAATATAAAGGCTCCTAAGCAGACGTATTTTGAGCATTCATAGTCAACTTAGTAATGAGCTGGAAAAGCATCAGCCATACAGTGTTATCCAATACATGCCCTGTTTTTCTCTTCCTGGTTCATACATTTTCACTCCTCTTTAGTTTTCTGGGCACATACTGTACTTTGTGGTAACACTGAAAAACAAGGGCTTTGAGTCTTTATTAATTGCTACTATGGTATTTTTAAAGGGAGTTATTTAGGAAATTTAATTTTTATTACCATAGGAATGAAGCTGTAGGATTCAGCAGAACAATTTAAACAGCAATGTTTAAGTAATTAACTTCAACTTTAACTCTCCACTCCATCCAAGCTCCTCTTGGGCATAAAGAAAAAGACTTTAAAAGCTCTCTCCTCCCCAGTGCCACTTGCCTCTAGCCCAAATTAGGAGGTATAGCCCTGTTATCTACAGCAGGCTTAGCAATATACCTTCCCACCCACAGAGCATTTCCTTCTCTCCCTGAGTAAAGTGCTCCTTGGCTCAAGCAAAGCTCATCTGGGTTTTTTCAGCTAGTTTAAAGTAATGTTTATGCAACTTCTGTACATTAAGAACTGAGTGAATGGAGGAGCATCTAGTCCACTGTATGAGAGCATGATGGGATGCTCATACCTGACACTACTCAGTGTAACTCTGAGCTAGGGACACTCTTGTGTGCCACTTTCTGAGGTGGTTTGCTCCTCTTTTTCTGTTTGAAAGGTTTAGGTCTACATTAAGCAAAAAAACCCAGACAGAACAGGTTAGCCATTCTACTGGCCTTCTCCAGCAGGTGAGAGAAGACAAGGGGACAGGGAAAAATGACACTCACACTTGCCATTGCCTCCTGGGGTTTTTTTAAACCTTTGAACTGTGGAAACTTGACAAGCAGCAAAAAAGTGGAGAAAAGTTTTATCTTCACTGGCTTTAACTCTTTTGAGATGGTATTACTATTCACGTTTGTGAACAGTGTTCTGGTTTCCCACCTCATGTTTGGAAGAGTCTTGGAAGGGACTACTCTGTAGAACAAGGAATCTTGCACCCCTTTAAACAGATGTCTAGCAACAAGATTAGGATATTCCCTAGCTCTCAGTAATAGTAACAGGTCTAATGACTTTCACAGTGCATGAGGCACAGCTTTAATTCTCCACATGTCCTGAAGCACAACACTTCTTTCTTCACAGCTGCTTTGACTCAGTCTTCCAAAGTCAGACAGGAAGTGGAAGAGGAGCTGTGCCTGTAACTTCACAGATGCTGTCAGGTGGTGAAGCCACTTACAGATTAAGAACCTAATACCTAGCTCTTCCTTAGCAAATGAAGATGAGCCAAGAAAGCAAGCCAGTGACCATATTTTGGAATGACTTTCTGGCAATTATAGTGGCCTCATTTATCACTCAACATCTCCTTTTCATTGCACATTTCTAGTGTGCTCCAGCGTCCTGCCTTGCGCTCTTGCTTCTAGAGTCTGGCTTATCTTTCGGCTATTCCAGTAAGATATTCACAGGATCCTGCCTCAACAATCCTTTACAAACTGGTCACAGGGATAGGGAATGACACAGTTACATTGACAATAAAAGACAGTATCAACACTAATCTAGCAGGGTATTATCCGCCAGACCCAGTTTTCTGGAGACTACTTTGTGTCCAGTTCTGTTTTTAGTAAAGGTGTAAGGGCACTTTCACAGCTCCCACTGATGTTACTGCTGGCTACAGGAAAATAAGTATTTTCAGACACCACCCCCCTCACACCCACACACCTCCACACCCTCCCCTCCCCCTGGCCCTATTTCTCTGGAGTTGGCCAAGCTGTTGAAACTGGATCCTTTTATGAGAATGTACAAGAAGGGTTTTCATAAGCAAAATGGAGAATCTTAGAGGCACAGTTGCCACACTGTTGAGGTAGTTGAGGCTGAGGTTGAGATAGTGCTCTGTGGTCCCTCCACCCCCTTAAAATCACCTTGTTGTGCTGCCCACTTATTTGAATCTTCATTGCCACCCAGATTCACATACGTGGTCACAGTCAAAAGGGGGGACCTTAGTCATATTTTATGTAATATTTTCTTACATGTCAAATGGGAAAAAAGGAAAGAGGAGGAGGATTCTGAAGGACTAAGATGTTTTTATTGGCTTTTCATTTCTTTTCTCTCTCCCCCACTTTCAGAACTACAGGAAAACATTTTTACCACAAAATTCTAGTCTATTGAAATCTACAAAAATGATATAAAAAGCAATAAAGACTATTATTGATCCTATGCAGGTGTAGCACTTTAAGTGAGCACTTAACAGGTAGTTTTGTATTTTTTAAATATAAGCTTTCAAACTATTAGGAATACCAGGGTGATGGGACTCTTTTTTAGTGTTTCAGGTTTCCTGCAAATACTTTAACATTCTTATGCATTATTTTGAATCCTGTCAAAAGACTGGACAACCACAGAAACCATCAACTAAATGTAAGATAAACTGAAGTTATTTGCAAAACTTAGGCATGACAGTGAAATGCGAATACAAAAGATGGGTGGGGTGAGCACAGCAGGGAAGAAGGAACAGTTTAAACTTATCCCAGTATATTATCAGCATTCCCTCAGGTATTCTGTTCAAAAAGGTAGAATTTAATCTGCATTGCCTTTGAATAAGCAATAAAGCCTCCAGGAACTTCTGCTTCACATACGCCTTTTCCCCTGAGGGCTGACAGAGCTACTTCACTGATAGTGTTCTGGTAAAATACCTTCTGGGTAAACATGCTTTTATAAACAACCCATTCCAAAGTTAGCAAAACTATAATACATTTATGGGACAGAACCTTGGTATGTCTAATATAAAAGCCAGTTTGGGGAACTGGAGCTGGTTGGCAGCAGCTGAGTCTGGCCTAATGTTCCTACCAGTACATCCTACCTCCTAGCTTCTCTTGTGCAGATTTGTTCTAGAATGAACAGTATCTTACAGTTCCCAAACTGGCCCAAGAGCATTATTAGACTAAGTCTCCTTATTTCCTCATCTCTGTGGGGCAAGGATATGCTAGAGTGGTCATGGAGCTGTCAAGTTAATGCAACACCACCGAAATACCCGAGGAAGCTTGCAACCCTCACATTATACAACTTACCTTACCAAAGGAAAGGCTGTCTCTAGAAATGGATTTTTAACATTTATGCCTCCCCCTTGTGTTTCTACCATATGAACTGACCAGACTATGTTTATTTCTCAAAAGATCTCTAAAAATGCAAAATTTGCACATTGTATTTTCTTGGTTTCCTGGCAAATATGTAAACCTAGGAGAGCACTGAGAATAAAAATTCTTTGAGTCCTTGAGTCTAAAATTTTCATGGATATCAACTAGAATTACAACTATTACAGAAGTCATCTAATATTTAACAATGGATCTGATATTAAGGGAGAGGCAGCATAATACAAATGCCTTCATCCAGCAAAAAATATGAAGAGACAAATTGAATGTTACTAATTCTGTTCCACTGGAAAAGAGGAATATTGCCATTCACTTCATGAAAAGTGGGTTTGTTTTGGGTTGGGAAGTTTGTTTTGTTGTTGGGTTTTATCTTAAAAAGTGATAAAAGTATTTTTATCCTAGAGAATTTGGAGAAAATAGCATAAAAAGCCAAGAAATTCCTGGCCTGATCCTGACCACCCTAAGAAGAATAAGGTCACATATATCCTTTTGTACAAAGAGTTTGTCTGCACAGAGGAAGGGAAATGTTGCCTGTTGACAAGCAGAGGCAAAAATCAGAAGACAAACATACCTGACTTGCCCACGCCAGCTCGACCAAAGATCGCCAACTTCACTTCTGCACTCTTAGCCATGCTGGAAGGAACGGAGTCGTAGCAACCTCCCTCAGTCATCAAAGGGGAAGCAGAAGAACTGTTCCCAGCTTCTGTCTTTGGCTTCACCATGTCATTGTGACGTCAATGCAGAGCCTGGGGAAGAATACCACAAGGATGGAATTGCAAGGAGCCAGGCTCTCCCTTTCTCCCCCGCCCCCCTCCCTTTTTTCTTTTTTTAAGTAGTCATGATAATTGATGTTCCATTCCTGCTTTAAACACTGCAGTAACACCACTGACATATTTGGCACTGTTTGTGCAAAACCTAATTTCAGCTTTCTGGCTACTGCTGTTTCCATCATGCTCACACTGTAACATTGCAAAAGGTACTAAACAACACAAAGTGCTCACCTTACAGGGCTCCTTAGTCTGTCTTTCTCTTTCAGCTGCAATTGCATACGTTTATTGTATTTGACTCAACTGCAATGAATTACTTCTTGTAGAATATTTAACAGCTGTAAGCACTCACTGGTAGTGCCTGCACATAGTTAATCTTTCCTCAAGCCCTCTGGTTCCAAAAAGGTTTCAATTATTCAGCTGCAGTTGCCTAAAAACCTCTGAGCACTTGTACCTTGCCCATTGTACTAAGCAAATCTGTACCCAGAAAGTTCTCTAGTGCTCCTTTCTAAGGTGCCTCAGCTCATACATAAACATTCAGCAAAGCATGGGGTTAGCAAAAGGATTCTAGATTTTCTGGTAATTTACTTTTAACAGGCTGCATGGAATTACCTATGTTCACAGTTTTGCTGCATTACCTTGAGTTAAGTCATCTGACACTTCATCTCTGATTTGGTTTCTCCAACCGGACAGTAAAATATATAACCATATCTGTCACTGTAGAATGTTTTCAGATCTTGAGTGAAAAAATGGCAACTTGGATGACGTTGAAGATCCTCATCCCTGACTTAAACATCAAATAGTCACTACTTTTAAAACGTGGTACAACTTTACCTGTGAATGCAATGTGAAGGTTTGCTATTGTACTGAAGTGCCCACTTCTAACAGTGACGTAGGAAACTCTCTGTGTCTGCATTACCCTCTCTACAGCAAAATGCATTTCAGACATGTTTCTCGAAATAAAAGCCTGAGGCTTTTTCCTATGCAAAAAAAAAAGCTTATATAAAGAAAGAGTAAAGACACTGTACACAGAGAAGGGTCCCGATCCATCTCTGACGTCTTAAGTGCTCCTGATTCCTTTTGCCTAAGAGCAACTATCAGATCACTCTCACTCTTCATGCTCAGTTAGAAGCGCAAATTGTTACAGGACGCAGCAGGATGGACGCAGCGCGTTGTGGACACTGGTGTTTGCCTCCTACGAAAGCTCCCGGCCGCCCACCCGCCGGTACCTACCCCCGCACAGCCGCCTGCGGCACGACCTGCTGCCCCGCGCCGCCACCGCGTCGCGCCCGCAGGTATATTTTACACTTATATGCAAATATTGATTTACCAACACGTGCCCCGTAACTCCCGGTGGATTCTGCTCCCCGGCTGGTCCCGGCAGGTGCCTCCCGCGGCTGCGGGAACCGGCGCTCTCCGCATGCCCAGCTTCGCGGCCCCACACGCTGCGGGCACTGTGCCTCCCCGCACAGCCCTCCTCACAGCGCCCTCCTGGCTCCTCCCTTCTCCCCGCAGCGGCGGGAAAATCCCCCACGAGCGCACAGGTCCGCGCCGCACCCCCGGTGCTCACCTCTTTGCGCGTTGCCGGCAGCGCGGAGGGGCCGCGCTCGGTGGTCCCGGGCGCGGCGATCGGCGAGGAGGGTAGNCTGCGCCCCCTGCGGGCCGCCGGGCGCAGCGCGCCCAGCGAGCTGCGGGCGGGATGCGGCGCGGAGCGACAGGCGGGGCACGGAGGGTGGGGCAGTGCCGTCCCCTCCCTGCAGCGCCCCGAGAGTGAAAGCCGCTGCCAGGCGCGGTGCCCCAAAGGAACGCATGCAGCCCTGTAATTCGGGGCGTTCGGCGGTACCGCAGCCTCTAATTATGTGGAAGAGCGGCTGTTGTTCACTTGCGTAAGTTCCGAGTTCCCACTTACTAGTGGGCCCGGCCAAGTCTGCTCCGCAGTTTATTTTAAAATCTCAAGTACTCTCCTTCGCCCTCTCTCACTCTCTTAGTGCTGCTCACCAGTACCAGTCTGTGCAGCTCTGCACAGAGCCAGTCTCCCCTGTCCTGACGCACGTGACAGCAAAATGACAGCAGGGCTGCTGCCCCATTAGGCTGCTTTCCAGTAGCACTAACTTTTTACATGGAGCTCTTCTGACTTCCCCACGTGGCTAATGGCAAAGTGTTGTTATTTCAATTTGCAAATGTGGAAAACGAATTATGTAAATACATCAGCCTCTCCAAGAGGTTCATGTCAAGAGTCAGGGACCAAGTTCTGAAATTACAGGACCAAATTCACCAGACAGCCCTTACTTCCATGTTTATTAAACTATCCAGTAATGTAAAGATACATTGTAATGTAAAGATACATTAATAACAGATGTGAACTAGAGTTGGAAAGCACTTCAGAGTTGAGTGTATGTTTCTCGTCTGTTTCAGTTCCAGCCGAGTTATGAATGAGATACAAAGAAAGTAAAAGAAAAGCTCTCTGCTCAGTGTCTTCCTTGATGCAAAATTAAATAGGAGTTGGATTGGAAAAGGTCTTCCATGGACCAAGTCTCTCTATAGGAGCATGATAAACATTTAGGAGGCAGGGTGGCAGATCTGAGGGGAAATGAGTACCTACTATTCCCTCCAAGATTTGCCAGCTGCAGGCACTCAGGAAGAGATTGTAAAATAGTTGCACTGCATATCATTGAAGGGGAAAGAAAAAGAAAAGGAAAAAGAAAAGAAAAGAAAAAAGAAAAGAAAAGAGAAGAAAAGAAAATAAAAAAGAAAAGAAAAGAGAAGAGAAGAGAAGAAAAGAAAAGAAAAGAAAAGAAAAGAAAAGAAAAGAAAGAAAAAAGAAAGAAAGAGAGAAAGGGCACATGCAAAAAGTAGTAGTGCGTTTAATGCTTTACTTGTTAGAAGTAAATGCTGAGTCTTTAAGCCTTCACTCTCTGTTTGGTTTTCATAATTTAGAGGGATTAGCTTTTTCCATCTTCCTAAGAGAGCAAATGGTGTGTCTATTTTGCATCTGGGGAAATGTGCACTAGTCTAAAGGCCTGACATTTGTTTTGTGTCTATGGAATTCACCCTGCATAGGGCTGTCAAATTAAATATGATAACTGGCTTTTCCAAAGCAGCAGATAATTTACTGGTCATTAAAAATCCTAGCAGCTGTGCAGTCAGCCTGTGCTGAAGTTCTCTTACTGGTGCCATGGCATAAGAATTTAGTAAACACTAATCATGGACACCAGGAAAGCGTTTGGATGATTCAGGCCCAAGGCTGATACAGGACTGCTTCAATTGCTGTTTGTTTTCTGTGTACTAACTGTGTTGCTCATATATAATGTTGGTGAGTTTGAGTGGAATTTCTACCATCTAAAATGTGTAGTAAAGCCTTAGGCTTTAGTCCTATAGACCAAGGGCCACCTTGTTTTTCCATAAGCAATGGGTTTTTTGTTAGTTGTGGCTGACATGATGTATTTTCTCAGTGGCTTTACCACTCTTGGTGATCAAAAAACATGCTTGTGGATATTATCTTGGAATGGGTAATGGGATCTATGAGACCATCACTCCACTGACTGCCTGAACAATGGAGAAGGTTCCTTTTCTGCCCTTCCATTTTATGAAAATTATGGAGAAAAGAAGCAAAGCTGAAGGTACATGGAGTCTGATCCCAGATGGTAGGTGTGCTGTCAGTCTGCTTTCAGCCTGATCCATCATAAGTCAGGAGCAACCCCTTTTCACCCACCCATGTGTCTTGGATTTCTTCCTCATTTCCATTGCATCTTTGGTGTATCCTAGTATTTCACAGCTTAATTCATTTTTAAAATAGCACTTTGATATATTTAAAAATATTCTTGTTTTACCAGGAAAAAGAGCAGTCCTAGCACAAGAATATAGCTGGCTTATGGGAATTATTGGCTGAAATGGAGCTGTTAACTCACTCCTTTTTGTAGGTCCTTTTCTACAGCTGTCATAGCAGTGGCATGTTTCTACCCACAGTCATCAGTGAGTTAGTCTGTGGCTTTATGACTCCTAGGGGCAACAGTGACCCTTGTAATAGGGCAGAGCAGGCAACCTCCTCTCCCTTGGCGAACCCAGGCACTGCAGTTCTGTCACCACCAAAGAACTGGGCTCAGCTAGGCTGAGAACATTGAAACTGTGGCTTCAGGTCCATGGCTGTGGGTCTGTAACGTGGGCCTGCACCTCACGATGCAAGGGATATAGCTGGCTTAGCTTCCCTGTTATCAACTTGAAATGCTGATAAAGCTACATACTCTTAAGTCAAAGCAGAATGCTGTTTCAGGATTGATTAACACAGCTCCATCTTAGCAGTTACAATTTACAGAAGTATGTTAGAAATACAATTAATAAGTAATACCTAAGTGCTACCAAAGCCCAGAGTGCTCTTTCTCTCTGATATGGAGGTGTTACTTGTTTAAAGTCAAACTTCTATTGGCTTATTTTTTTCATTCTGGGTGCTCATGGTGTGTTTACTGAAGGTGTTTCTGTTGTAAAAGCCAATGGCATTTGATTCCTGAAACACAGGAGACAGGACTGGTGTGACCCTGCAGGCCTGACAGCTAACTTGTGAAGAGCACATATGAGCAGGAAAGGAATGCTGAAGTTGTGGAATGTTTGGGTTTTTCCTTTGGAAGCTGGACATTCCATCATAGATGACAATTTTGTAGGTTTCAACAACTTCCAGAACAAGATTTGTGCATGAGGATTGTAAAGACACACGAGAGAAGAAAAAGAATGACAGATTTTTGGAGGTCATTTAGAAGTCTCTGAATCCTATGGAATTGGTGGCATTTCATCTTCTGACCACCTTTTTGCAACTGAGTACAAGCGTCTACAAACTGTAGAAAAGATCATGACACTGATGACATCGCCAAGGAAACAGATTCCTCTGGTACAATTCCTGCAGTCATCATCTTCATGGCTAGGCTTCACAAATAAAGATTTTTGGGAAGGGCTCTAAGACATGGGTGTATCCTTCGAGCCTGTGCAGTGGAATTTTTTTTTAGGTGAGGCACAGTATGCTCAGAACTTGCCCCACCCTTTAACTCCTAAGGTTCATCTGCCTTGGCCAAGCGAGCTTGGATGGTCACAGTGAAGTCCTCAGGACTGGAACCTGCAGCACCCGGTACTCCCAGGAGGTCTCCCATCCCAGGCCTGACCCTGCTTAGCTTCCAAGATCAGACGAGATCCAGCATCACGGTGGCATAGCTCTAGTGAAAAATCCTACAGAAAACGCATAATTTAGAATAATTAATATAGCTGCAATATCCTTGTGTGATTAAAGAACATTGTGTACAATGGTACATTGTGGGTTTTTTCATTTGTTACTTGAGTGTTCTGCCTCAGGAATGAAATAGCACATTTTCTGTAATGTCACACAACACTACAGTTCAGCCACTTCATGAATACAGCTGCAGTGCAGATGGGCACTGAGAAAGAATACTTCAAGTGAAATAGCTTAGTTATAAGACATTTTGGCTGGTGGGGGTTAAATTTATTCTAAACTGTGAAATCTTAAACAAAAACACCAGTACTTTTTCCACAGTCAAACTAAATCTATGTACAGAATCTCTTTACATCTGGTTAGGGACAGAGTTAATCTGAAGTCCTTGTAGCAAAGAATGAAAGATAAAGACTTTTCTGTTTTGTTCCAGGTGTATACATCAAAACAACAGCTCATCACTGACTTTGAAGCAAAACAAAGAGATACCAACATATTTGAAAGCATTGTGTACCAGCAGAGAATGCAGGGTATCTCTCTTTGGGAACACTGACGAATATAGTAGAAATGCTTTTAAGTATTACTACTAATATGAAAGTTCATCAATTGCTTACCTAAAAGTTTTGATAAAAAATGTTAGAAGATAGTTGTGTTTCAAATATTTTGATGTCTGTTTGGCAAGTGTTTAAGAGGTCATGATATTAATGAAGAATTCCTAAGCATAGTTTTTGAGTTCCCTGTTGCTTTGAAAATACCAACTCTTGTATAAAATACTGTTAACTGAATCACTATTTATCTTTTGAGTGATTTAATTAATGCATGTGGAATGTCTCAATACCAGTCTGATGTTCAGAGAACAGAGATTCAGTATTTTGTAGTAGTTCCATACTAGATGTTTCCAGGTGGGCAACTAAACCGAGAGAGCCCATACCATCCATCTTGCAAATGATATGGATATTTTTCTGTGTATAGGTTACTCTAGATTGTTACCTCTCATGATTCAGTCAGAAAACAGGCTGAGAGTCCAGCTTGATACAACGTTCAGAGAATCTGTAACTAGTGTCTCTATTCTCAGAGTTACTACTAATGGTATCCTGTTAAAAACAGCGAGAGGTGGGTGGGTTATTTCATCCATCTTTAGCCGTTTAATGCACATCTAGTTTAAGCTACTGATGTAAGTTTCTGCAGCCCATGGAGTTACCTCTAACAGGCAGTTCATCTCTTCTCTGAAGGTATGTTTGAGGCCACAACATTTCAGTATAACCTAGTAATTTACTGCTGGTATAATCTACTTCCAACAACCCTTCTCACCTAGCTGGAAACTGGTCAGAGACATCCTACCTCCCCTTAGAGTCAAAGTCATCTATTTTGGTGAGATTAATCAAGTTTAGCATGATCATCTTTTTTTTTTTTTTCCATTGACTGTGAAATGATTTAATTAAGTAGCTCAGAGGGAGCCATTTAACTATAGGTCAAATAAGCCGTATTTACAGCTGAAGTCTGGAAGGTTTGAGTCTCAAGGTCCATCCCCATTTCCCAAGGAGTGGCTGACCTGCAGCTGGAGTTATAGGACTTCTCTCCAGGAGTTCAAAATTTGGCATTCATATTCTATGCAATGTGATTTACCAGGCAAGTTTGTGGCTTTCATTCTTGCTTTTTTTTTTTCAGAAAAGAAATCTATTTATGGTACAATTTTGTATATAATTTTGGTCTATTTTTTGTTTTCCAGACCACATCAGAAGCATTCTAGAAAACTTCATATGTGTGATTCCTGAGAGCTTTTCACCCAAGACACTTTGCTCTTAACTCCTGGTTTTGTCTTCCTGTAACTTTTACAATCAAAAACTTACACAGCCACTTTAATTATGAAATAAAATCTGTCTCCCTTTATTATAAGATCTGAAGCCGTCACCATCAACACCTGCAGCTAAATAAAGCACTTGATTGCACCTTCTCCTGACCTGACTGGGTTAGACAGCTCGGTTTTAAGGAGGTTCACTATTGTCCTCAGTGCTAAACTTCACTGTTACTCCCCTGGGAATGACAAGCTTTTCAGTAAAATGACCACATCCCGATGCACACAGCCATTTAATGTGGGCTCCAGGGTGGCATCTCTTAAAAGGCACAAACTAGCAATCTGTATTTAGGAATTTGAATACTAGGCTGAATTTCAAATCAAACAAAGATATTTTTCCCTTTTAGGTTTTCTGGGGATGCCACAGTGAGAGGATGCCATTTTATGTCTTTTTTAAGGCAGGCAGCATGTACATTCCATGGCCCTGTGCCATCTGCATCATTAAGCCACCTTCTTCCATGATTTATATAAATCTTCCAGCTAACTAAAAACCCAGCTAACTATCCAGCCAAACTAAAAATAATCTTTGAAAATTATCCAGTATAAAAATTTGCCTTCCAAGAGAGAAAGCAGTTTATTCTTTACAGCCCTTCTACTGTTAAAACACTGATTAAGTTACTGGTTACTTATGGTACCAAGAAATTTAAAACAACTACTTGCTTGTAAGCTGCTTCTGAGTGATAATTAGAGAAACCTGGTGTAGGTGTTGGTTTGAACTATTAAAATGCTTAGGTTAATATACCGAGCTCTTAAAATTACACTGTTTATACATTGAAATTTCCCTAACGGAGTGCAAATTTATCCCTCCTTTTTTATTTGTGCCACTGTTGAACACTTAACCTATATTTTTCAATGTTTTCCTGATTGTGTTTGTTTTTCACACAAATAATAGGAAAGTTGTATTAAGTGATCAAAAATTTGCAGAGCAAAATCAAAACTAGCAGTGGGGCTGTTAATTAAATCCTGCTTTCCATGTATACCAGCTTAAAAAAACCCTAATATTTTAACTATCCTGTAAACAATCAAAAGCTGGGGATGAGATTTAATAATTTTGAAGGGCTTTTATTTTAGGAAGGGAGGTTGGTCTATCTGAGTGCTGCTCAGTTCTCAGTATAGAAAAGGAAGGATTCCTCCAGGTAACTCAGGACACCTGCAGAGCTTGATTTCTGGTTCATATAACTCTTGACAGCTGCATATCCTGATCACTGCTTACAAAGGGAGCAAAGATGTTTAATCTTCCTGTATAAAATTAATTTATTGGAATTAATTCTTTTGCTTGCTAAGACTTATGGCTCTCTTACGTGTCTTCCCACTCCTGTGCCAGGTAAGGAGATGGTATGTAGGGATGCATACTTCTAGAATTATTTATTTACGGCTACATCAACCACAAATGGTTGTTACATACGAGCTCTGAATTTATCAGGAAAGGTTCATTGCATACTACGTGTGGTGTAAGGCTTTGAAATGTGATAGCAAGCCATCTCCTGCCACAGACAGGAAATATCTAAACAGGGACCTTACCAAATTTCTTTGAATATTTTTATTTAATACAAAAGAAAAAAACCAAAAAATAACAAAACAAAAAACCAAAACAATCAAAAATCCCACCCCAGACCATAAATGCCTTCTTTGTAATGTGTTGGATTTCAAACTGCTGAGACTGTAGCACAACAGCATTGGAGCTCTGTAGCCAAATCACAACAAGCAATTCTTTCCCTCTATTATTATCACAGTAACGCTGTCTGAGTGAGCATTTCCAAAAAGAAGTGGGATGGAGAAGCTTCAGATTATATATCTGCCCAGTTTTATATTTGAACTCTGAAAAGCTTTGTCAATCCCATGCAATGAATTGGGAATATCTGAAAAAAGTGTTGGAGATGTTGTTTCAGTGACTGGGTTTGAACTATATTTACTGAAGGCCTCTCTGATGCTCGGTCTCAGGCAGAACATTTATGTTTAAACACCACCTTTAAAACCAAGGTCCTACATAATCTCCTAATATTTCCTTCTTTTTTTTTTTTTTTTGGCAGTCACTGAAATGTAGAAATTATATGTTTTTATTTCTAGCCTACCTAGTATATTGTATGACAGGACTAAGTTACACATTCAGTGTTTCAGAAGGTAACGGTAGTTTTATCCCCTGTATATTTCACAGACTAAATAAGGCACAGTATCTGTTAGTCCATGTTTAGGGGATGCAGAGCAGAGAAGGTGACTGCTGATTGTGGCTTATTTTGGTATGCATATTTTAAACTTGGGAGAGTATAGACATTAGCACAGCCCTGTGCAAGGATGACAACCAAATTTATGAGTTATTTCTCATCATATGGTGTAGTCACATGTCCCTGAACACAATTGAGCTTGTCTGACCTTGAAGCTCAACAGGGTTACACCCCAAGAGCCGTTACTGGGTGCAGGCATCCGGCTTAACATAAAGGGGAAAAATATCACCCTGAGGACAATCAGACCTTGGAAAGAGCTACTTAGAGGGGTTGTGGAATCTTTTCTTGGAGAATTTTAAAACCCAGCTGAAGAAAGCCATTGACAAGCAGGTCTGTATTCAGTGTTGAACCTGCTTTCAGCAGGAGACTGAGCTAGAGGACCTGCTGAGATGGCATGCACCATGAATTATTCTAGGATTCTGTGGTCTGAGGTTGAATTTTATGTATTTCAATGCCTTTATGTAATTTTTATTGTTAAAGTTGCATGCTTACATGAGTTGACTGTAATGATAATATTCAATAATCTTGATAATTGTATTATAAAAAAGAGGTCATGCTTTCTGGCAGGGATAGAGAAAAACTGGTTGTTGGTTTGTCTTTTTTTTTTACAGATTTCTAAACATAGCACTGATTGCTATGAGGCTTACTTTGTTTATGCATAGGAAAATCTTGCACCGATTGCTAATGACAGGCTAAGATAACAGCTTATAAATGGAGTAAATAATAAAAATAATTGCTGTATAGTTTCTCAGGATAAAAGTTTTTTTTTATTATTTTTCCTCCTTAAGAAGTATACATGACCAAAACCAGGGGCGTGTTTGTGATAGAAGCAAAGTAAAGTGGAGTATTCTCAACTCAAAGAAATTGCATCATTCAGATACCACTTAAAAGTTTTTCTTTCCAAGATTCACCTACAACTGAGCTTCTTGTTTATCTAAAAACATACTAGTTTTTCTTCCAGATGGAAGAAGAATTCCTAGGTCTTTTGAAAGGATATGTTTTTTGTTTTGGTAGCATCATTCAAAATAGTTAACTACTTGTATGTGTCCAAAGTTTTCTATTTCTTCATTGTTGAAAAAGATCAGGCAGTCAGCAATAGGACAAGGGGGCACGGGCTCAAGCTCTGCCAGGGGAAATTGAAGTTGGAGATCAGAAAAAAATTCTTTGCAGAGAGAGTGCTCAGGCATTGGAATGGGCTGCCCAGAGAGGTGGTGGATTCCCCATCTCTGGAGATTTTTAAATGCAGATTGGCCGTGGCACTGAGTGCCATGATCTGGTAAAGGGACTGGAGTTGGACCAAGGGTTGGACTTGACAATCTTAGAGGTCTTTCCCAATCTGCCGACTCCTTGGCTATTCTGAAGACGTGGATGGCAGTTTTGAAGAGTTTAAAAATGTGAAAAGTCTGATGTTTTCCAAATATTAGAAGAATATACTTTTCTGCATTGCAAAAAGTATTGACTCTTTGTTTTTGTTGTGGCAAAATTCTTTTTTTTTTGTCCCCTCAAACTTGCTATCCAAATTTGTTAGGTTAGAATTTTGAACCACAATTAAGCATACAAGAATGCTTCCACATTTGTTCTCTGGATGTAGAGGTTGTTTCTTGGTTTTCTTCTCAAATAAATGCTTCCCATGTCCATCTAGTTATTTGAGCACTATATATAACTCTTCTTTTTGGAGTTTAGTGGTACACATATATAAATGGTATATGTAATATATTCTTATTATCTGCCATCAGCACACTGATACAGCCTATAACATAACCCATTCCTTGAGCTGACATCTTTATTGAACCATTTAAAATATTTCTTCCATGGTTCCTACTCGTTTCAAGTAGACAGGAGAGAAGTACTTAGGCTGTGGGGGGAAAAGACAGGATCTGAATGGTGAATTCCTTTCCATAAGGCAAGTGATGATGGCTAGACTTCGCAAACGAAGATTTGGGAAGGGCTCTACTCACCTGGGTGTGTCCTTTGAGCCTGCACAATGGATATTTTAGGTGAGGCACAGCGAGCACAGAACTGGCCCCACCCTTTACTCCCTAAGGTTCATTTGCCATGGCTGAGTGAGCTTGGATGGTGTAGTGGTTTTAGCTAGGCCTCAAATTAGCAGGACTGTGGATTGGGAGAAACAGGTATCACCTGACTAAGTAACCAGGGAGACATTTCATACCAGATGACACAAACCTAAGATATGACTGCAGGAGTAGCAGGTGTTAGTCCAGTTCCATCATGGCTGAAGTACAGGCAAGACTTGCAGCTACTGTCTTGCTGGAGTAAGCCCTGCTCATGCTGCCGCTACTTGCATTTTGTTTGAAGTCAAAGAAGTAGAAACATTTTGTTGTTATACTTTCTGTTTCTTGATGGGTGTCTTTTAGAGTGCTTATGGATCTAGAGTAATAGACTTTGTATTAACTGGGGAGTGGGAAGTTATTTCTTGTTATATCTAACTTGTGTAAGTGTGTGTTATATTGTAGTTTCCTCTTAATTTTCCTCTTTTCTGTATAAATATTTTTAACTGCCTTATAAGGCAAAAATTGTGAGCATGCCTGCCTGGCATAAAGCATGGAAGTAAACCAAAGATGCCTCTATGCACCTCTGGCTTACTGTGCTGACACACAGAATTTGAAATATATGTAAGAATGTATTGGATGCAGCATCAAAGCATTGTTTTGGTCACCATCATCCATTCACAGTCTTGCAGAGTGTAGTAATGCATATTTTCTTGCTTATGCTTAGATTTGTATTTTGACTCATGAGAATTATTTTAACTCTTGCTGAGATTGGGGAAGTAGACTGACTACACTGGAGCTCTGATGTATTAGCTGATTAGAGCTTCTGGCAGCCTTCAGGATGGAGTTTCTCAGCAGCAAATTCTCCAGAGGATTTTTGAGGGGAGAGATCAGTGTTAAGTTTGTTTTCCTTGATCACAGTCCTGTTGCTAGTAGAGTGTGTGAAACAAAAGTTCAAATGTTGGCATATTCTGCTATGGGATAGCAATATTCACGGTAGATAAATTCCATATCTGAAATGAGCTGCCCAATTTTTTTTCTAATCCATAGTGAATTCTGATGAAGCATAATCTGTGGTTACTAGTATAGTTATTAATGCTCCTTTTTGCTGATGATGCCGCGCTCATTGCTCACACAGAAGCAGCTCTGCAGTGCTTAACATCCTGCCTTGCAGAGGCTGCTGAGCTTTTTGGGCTGAAAGTCAGCTTGAAGAAGACAGACAGTCTCTACCAACCTGCACCTCAAGAAGTCTTCCATCATCCTCACATCACCATGGGCAATTCAGAGCTTAAGTCAGTCCAGCAGTTCACTTATCTGGGAAGTATCATTTCCTCAGACAGATTTACAAAGAGATAGACAACAGGCTGGCAAAGGCATACAGAGCCTTTGGAAAACTCCATAAAAGAGTCTGGTCCAATAAACACATGAAGAAAAGTACAAAGATCAGTGTCTACAGAGCCATTGTACTGTCTACTCTTTTATATGGGCCTGAATCATGGGTCATCTATCGCCACCACCTGTGACTTCTCGAATGCTTCCATCAGCGCTGCCTCTGCTCTATCCTAAATATCCACTGGTCTGATTACGTGACCAGTGTGACTGTTCTTGAACAGGCAGGGGTCACCAGTATCGAGGCCATGCTGATGAGAACGCAGCTGCTCTGGGCAGGACACGTCTCCAGGATGGAGGATCACCCACCGCCTCCCAAAGATTGTGCTCTATGGTGAACTCACCAGCGGCTGCCGCAAGAGAGGAGCCCCGAAAAAGAGATACAAGGACTCCCTGAAACAACACCTCAGCCTTGGCCGTATGGACTGCCATCAATGGTCCACTCTGGCCTCCAATCGGGATTCACGGAGACACATCATTCATGATGCTGCTGCTTCCTTTGAGAACACACGCAGAGTCAGTCTCGAGGAAAAAAGACAACACAGAAAGAACCATTCCTCACCAATATCACCTAAAGAAACGTTCCGCTGTGCCTTTTGTGACCGGACCTCCCTATCCTGTATCGGCCTTTTTAGCCACCAGCACGCTTGCAGCAAGTGTGGGTAGTGCCCTTCCCAAATCTTCATTTGCCAAGCCCAGCCATGATGATGATGTACTACTTTCCTCAAGCTCATGCAAATTAATGTAGAAAGAAAAAAAAATCATGGAAGCTATGTCATTGATTTTCTATAAAACAGGGCATCAAGAATTGAGAAATTAGACATTCCTGATACCTCATATGCCTGAGTTAGAAGTGCAGTCACTGTTCAGCACTGGTACAGTCTTTATGGAAAGTTTAACATCTGAATTTCCTCTGAAAATGCTAATTCTCTCCAATGACTACAGAAGAATCCTACCATGCCTAGGTTCTTAAATTTGATACTTACGTTTAAATGGGATTGGTTCCCCTCTCAACTGCTAGCACCTTTGAGGCTTACTTCTATATCTCTAGAGCTTTGAAATATTTGATAGAAATATAACTGTCATTTTTTTCTCACCCTTTTTCGAACTGATTCTGGACCTTACAGGGTACATATTGGTAAACCACTGGGAGACTATCATGTGATACTTTTGATCCAGGCCTTCCTTAGTAACCAGTTGTAATTAAGGAAATGCCCATTTCCCAGTATCCCACACTGGTTTTGGTGTTTTTACATAACAAGGGAGTAACTGGTATTTTTTTTACATAACAAGGAAGTTTCTTCTTCCGGGGAGGTTTGGGAGCAGTGAGTGTCTGCATTAGTCTCACTTATCAAAGCCTGAGGCTTGTTGCACCGACTGCCATTATCTGCCATGCAGGAGGTCAGAGAGTGCTGGCCTTCTTTTGAGGGAAGTTGGTGAAATTGTATTTTGCTAGTTTTGTATTGTGCTAGTTCTTGGGGTTTTGATTATACTTATCTGTTCTGTTTTGTCCCTCTTTTGTCCCTGTTTCCCCCCTCCCTTTTCCTTTTTCCCCTGGGAACTCCCTATTTTATGTACAAATTGTAAATATAATTGTAAATATCTGAAAAAAAAATATATTATGATATAATTCACTTTTGTTCGGGCTTCTTTGGGGCTTTTGGTAATTCAGTTGGGGTTTTTTTTCCTCCCTCGTTTAAAAGAGCAGGAGAGGAGGGGGGCAGCTTGGCCTCAGCAAGGAAGCCAGGCCAAACCAGTATAAATCAAGAAATAGTATCTTTCAGACAGTTTAAAACAGATTCGAAGTAACCAAAATGCAGAAGATGCAGTGTATCCTTTCACCAGTCCCACAACAAATGCAGGTTAATTGAGCAATGTAAACTTATGCGTTTCATTACACATGTAATATTAGATTTAAGGAAATTTTAAAAGTACTTAAGAGATTTTAAAATAATCCTTTGCTTGCTGCAGTAGTTAATCACAAGCTGCAAATGTTGGTTTCTCTCCAGTGCTTCTACTAAAGAAGGTGGAAATTTCTCTCTCTTGTCTAGATAAGACAGCTGGGATCCTGAGATGTGTAAGATCTTTTCGGCTTCCAGAAGAGATGCTACAGCTGAGCAAAAATTCCTTTCCACTTCCTGGCTGTATATTCCTGATTAAAATATTTTGCCAACATTTATGCAGGAATTCACACTGTTGTCTTCCCTTGCTGCTGTTCTGAGTCTTGCCTACAGACTTTTAAAGGAAGAAATGTTTCCTTTCTGCATTCTCTCATGCCCAATTGAGCAATCAGGTCCCAGCCATGGGCATCGCTGAGTTGCTTCTGTCTGCCTTCCCAGCCCTTTGAGCCACATCCATGCACCATCCCATGCAGCTGCCACTTCATTGCAGGTCCCTGCTGCAGCAGAGTATCAAACCACAAGAGGGGCTGCTGCCTTGGACTTCCCAATTACTCTCTTAACTGCATTTTTTGTGTGGCTAGGAGGGAGAAGAAGGAGGAAGAGCCCAGAAAAGATGAACTTAGTGCTTTCTCTGCCCTAGTCTGTGGGTCCAAAAGGCTCTGGACTCCCCAAGTGAGGATCATCCAGTATGGTGTGATAAGGTGTGTACACAGCCACGTTGCTGCATTTGCCATTGAATTTCTGTACCTTTGTTTGGCATGATGATATATGAGGCTAAACCCATATGCAGCTCATGCTATTTTATGGGTTGATAATGAGGTGTAGGAGGACTTAGTATCTGCCAGCTGCACATTTGTGGAGAAAAAAAGAAAAGGAAGAGAAATTATGAATACTTTCTCTTACTTGTAGCAGTACTTAAAATGTTGAGGCTTCTGGAGTAAATCCTTGGTCCAAAGGAATCTTAAATGTATTGAGCCTGGAGTGCTTATTTATACCTCCTTCGAGCCTATCAAATCAGACAAGTGCAGGCCACAGAAAGCATCAAGCAGAGAATATAATGAAACCTAATTCTTCCAAAAACTTTATCAGTCCAGAAAACATATTTAGGAAACTTGTAAACAGGGAGAAATTAAGCACAAGTATCAGCAAACTGGAAGTGAATTCAACACTGGAATGTATCTTACAGTGAGTGCCCAGTGTAGAATGAAAATAAATAAGTGATCTATGAAATGGAAAATACGAGCAATGAGAAGAAAACTGTGTTACATCTTCAGGCCCCTGCGTGTAACCCAATCCTTAAAAACTGATCCAACATTGCCACCTGCGGGTCGTTTTGGTGAGAAACTGGAGGGGCCACGGCAGCCCTGCCCAGTGAGGGGCACACAGGCAGAAACCTAAAGGCAGGATGGGAGTGTGCCCTATGCAGCCCGCTGAGTGGTGAGCATTTGGGCAGGGCATTAGCCAGCAAAGGTGAGTGATTATATTCATCAAACGCAAAATGCAGTGCTATTTTGAGACACTGGTAATTAAAACATTCTACTGTAAAATACAAGTTTCACTGATTCAAGAGAGAGGAATGATTAATCACAGAATCATTGAACCAGTTAGGCTGGAAAAGACCTTTAAGATCATTGAGTCCAACCATTACACAGCACTGTCAAACCTACAGCTAAGCCATGTCACCAAGTGCCATATCTAAACGATTTTCAAATCCCTCCAGGGGTGGTGACTCCACCATTTCCCTGGGCAATCTGTTCCAGGGCTTGACAACCCTTTCTGTGAAGGAATTTTTCCTAATATCAAATCTAAACCTCCCCTGGCACAACTTGAGGCTGTTTCCTTTTGTCCTTGAGACAAGAGACGTGGGAGAAGAGACTGACTCCCATCTGGCTACAACCACCTTTCGGGTAGTTGTGGAGAGCAATAAGGTCTCCCCTTCCCCCAGGCCTCCTTTTCTCTTCGGTTCCCTCCTTAGGTCAGATAACAGTATTGGAGATCCAGCTAAATTTCTCTTTGTGGCTGTAACTGAGTATTTGCAGTCACACACCACTCTCTTTAGCAATGTGTGCTCCTCAGTAGCTTCTTTAACTTCCTTGGGTTATACTTGCAGAGAATTTTGGCCTCAGGTGAGGTACACCAGAAAAGAATTTGCCAATTAGCGGCAGGTCTCTGGTTTAGTGCAGTCACTGACCATTTAAAAAATTATATTTAAGGGCAATCTATATTTCAGCAAAGGGTGAGTTAAACTGATAAATATGCTTATTCAGCAGTATTATATTTAAATGTAGATTTAAAATATATATTTCTATTTTGTTATAGTTTCTTTCACTAATCATACATTCTGATTGTAGTGCATACAGTAGTTCTACGCCTTCATTCTTATGAATGAAAAACAAGAATGAACAATGAAACAAAATTGTTATAAACCAAAAGAAAACACTTCACTAGTGTACTATATATATATAAGTATTTACTTAAAAGATCTGTTATGAATGTGTTCATGTCTATAAAGAAGCCAAAGTAAAAGCATGATGATGCATCTGAACACTCCAAATTCAAGAAATGGGCATCATTGAATTAACCTGTGTTCTGTTTATGCAGGTGCTGGGTTCACTTCAGAGAGACACTAAAAAATGCCACTTTTCAGAAGGCTGTGTTCCCTTCATGAGATGTGCAGAGAAAATAATAAATATATGCATTGTGTTAATTTCACTGAGTCTGTGTGTAGTGGTTTTAGCTAGGCCTCAAATTAGCAGGCTCAGAGAATCTGTGTGGATTGGTAGAGACACCTCTCACCTGACTGGGTAACCAAGGAAGTATTTCATACCAGATGATGCAATACTAAGATACGGGGCAGCAGTGGGAGGTGTTAGTTCAGTTCCACCTTGGCCAAGGTACAAGCCGGACATGCTACAGCTCTTCTACTATCCTAGGCCTTGCTCCTGCTGCAGATGCTTGCATTTTGTTTGAGTTTCAGGGAAGTAGAAATATTTTGTTGTTACTCTTTCTGTTTCTTGCTAAGTGTCTTTTAGAGTACTTGCAGATCTAGAGTAACAGACTTTATATTAACTGGGGAGTGGGACGTTATTTCTTGTTATATATAACTTGTTTAAGTGTATGTGTTACATTGTAGTTTTCTTTTCATTTTCTCCTTTCTGTATAAATACATGTAGTCAGTTTCAGCATAAACCTAGTTTAAAGGGGTTTTTTTCTCTCCCTCTTCTTCCCTTTTCACTCTGTCTTGGACACTTGGCATTTTGCCAGCTCAACCCATGACACTGTGCCTTCCATGAAGGCTGGCTAAGAGTTGAGGTTGTTGAGCATGGAGAAGTCAAGTCTCCAGGGAGACCTTATAGCACCTTCCAGTACAGAAAGGGCCTCCAGGAAAGTTGAAGAGGGACTTTTTACAAGGGCACAGAGTAACAGGGCAAAGGAAGTGGCTTTAAACTGCGAAGAGGGTAAGGTTAGATTAGATAAAAGGAAGAAATTCTATAGTGTGAGGATGGTGAGACACTGAAACAGGCTGCTCAGAGAAGCTGTGGATTCCCCAGCCTTGGATGGAGGTCTGAGCAACCTGGTTTAGTGGAAGATGACCCTGCCCATGTTAGAAGAGTGTTGAAACTAGATGATCTTTAAGGTCCCTTCCAACCCAAACAATTCTATGATTCTGACTTCTTTCAAGTGAAGGTCTGGAATGCAGCATAAAAATCTGTATTTCTTGGAAGTATTATACTAAAAAGGTTTTTCTTCTGGAATAAGCAAATGAAGCAGATGGAAAACATACAGAGTGCATTGCCTGAATGCAGGACAAGTGGTCAGCTGCAACAGGAGAGCTGCTGGTGTGAGAAAAGTCAAGATGGAAAGGTGACTCATCTCTGTCAGTGAGCACTGTAAAAACAACCCCCAAAAGTTCTTGCAGTATTACATACACGTGGCTCTTCTGAGAAAAATTAAGGTAGAAATATGTCCTGTTCTGCCCTATGGGTGACAGCATACCTGCTGTATAGTCCAAGAAGGGGTGGGAAAGCTGAGAAACTCATCCTTTGGTAGTAAAAGCAGCATATTTCATTTCTTTCTGAATTACCTCTTACTCCTGTAAAGGTTCTGCACAACTTCCTGCAGCAGTTGAGAGGGAGTCTGTAGGTCCAGGGCTTAGCTCATTACCTAGAGGGGTGTGCTCCCCCTGCTGCCCCGACCATGTAGCCCCCAGGGAGCTTGCAAGGACTACACAGGGACTACAGATGAGGGACAAGAGAGAGAGCCAGAGCCATTTATTGATAACAGAAGGGGGTATTTATGGATTCAAGGAGGATCAGAAGATAACCAATAGGAATCCTGAGGGACTTTGGACTTTTCACCAATAGAATTCAAGGGTTAAGAACCAATAGAAAGGATTAGATATAGGCCTATGAGAAAACTTTCTGAGTCTTCATCAAGGACACTGCAGGCATTCCAAAGAGGGATATAAGGGTAACTCAGGGGATTTTGGGAAGAAGAAGGGTGATTTAGGAAAAAGAACAATAGACTCCATCTTGTACATTTAAATAACATTAAACCCCTCAGTTTTTAAGGCATTAGACTTAGTTTCTTCATTTTCTTCACAAGTCCACTTCTGACAGGACTTTTTCCATTCTAGATACTGTTAAGTCGAATGCCACAACTTCCAAGTCTATTATTTTTCTTAGATGAAAGTCTTATAATAGTATATGGCATATATTTTTGAGAAATATTAATTAGGTGGGCTAATTTTTTGCTATTTTTTCAGATGCAGCTGGGAATGGGAAAGGATGGTCGACTGTGCAAGAAGGGAAGAACTGTATTTCCAACACTGTATTTTAGTCCAAATGTAATACTGAATCTCTCCACCTTGAGAAGCTTGAAAGCTATTTTTTTTTAACACATCATACCTAATAGAACATAGAGCTTGTATGTTATGCCAAATGAAACTACAACTGCTTAAACTAGTGATTTTGTGTCGTGAAAAACATGAATTCAAGTAACTGTTCTGGACTATAAGTGTGTGGGACAAAATGAAAATTAACTGAATAAACTCCTTCTAAAATAATTGAGAGCCTCAGAACTATTTGATGTTCCTCTTTCTGTTCTCTCTGGCTAGTTTCACGGTTGTGATATTTGTATTCTCTCGGGGACTTGGAATATTCCTTGCTTAATTTCAAAGCAAAGACATCAGATTGATGTAGGCTATATCACTTGCAGCTGTACCTTGATAAATTCTAATCAGATTGTAGGTTTTTTTAGAACTGGGCGCCTGAAATCTCTTCACTCTCTTGATTTCTTTCTCTTTTCTTCCTTGGAAAGCTGTGTTGTGTTCATAGCCTAGTTACACTACCATATGCCAAGGAGAAGCAAATGGGGCCATACTTCAGCCTCTGCTTTAGAGTTTTGCTTCTGCTGCATCCTGTGAATTGTGATATGTAAACCTCTGTCGACCATAAATCCCCAGTCTTGTCAGAATGAACACAGATCATGAAAGGGAAAGGAAGGGCAGGATGCATTTTAATGTTTTTAAGCTTTGCTGAGGACATCTGGCCTGCGGTGATTTGCTAGAAGAAGATTAATTGTAATGCAAACTCAGAACAAATGGGGATCCAAGTGGCAAGTATACAGCAAATGTATTGTTTATAAGAGCCAGTGGAATCAAAACAGAATTACATAAACCTTTCCAGGATCTCCCCGATGCTTCAAAATGTTTCTGAGAAATCTACTATATTTGGAGGATTTCCCCAGCAGGAATTCATCATGTAATAGAGGTTTGTCCGCAATGTCTCCTGTTTTAATAAAAAACTTCTTTGAAATCCAAGGTAACAACAAATTAAGTGAAGGCTACACTGTGTTTACCTCATGCAGAGAAGTGCTTTGCGAAAATGCAGTTTTGTCAGTGAATAGACTGATTTGGGTTGAATGAGTTTGTGCCATGTAATGAAAGTACAATGTTCGGACTTTTTTGCTGCAGATGGACATCATTCTGGACCCTCAACTTTATTCCTGTGGATGAACATCTCAGCCCTACAGCCTTAGTGTCAGAAGAAGGACTCACTAATCCAAAGATTCAAGTGGGAATGCCCAGTACCTACCCCCAGGGAGAGGAGTTTCACAATGGGTGACTTACTCTATGGGTCATGGGATATTTTTTGGAATCCTTGATGGCCCACTAGCAGACACGTGCCCTCAGGCTGGGTATAAAGGTGCCAATGCCTCTCCAGAGGGGAGTTATCACAGCTGAGTCACTGAAGACAGGAACACCCTCCTATCTCACAGGACTCTTAAACACCCAGCTTGTAGCCTGAGGTGTCAGGCGTACCCTGTGCAGCTGCTGCAAACAGTCCATTATTAAGAGTTCATCAGTGTCATGGGTTCACTTAAGTGGGCCTAAATTTGAGTTTTTGACATTCAGACCAGGCCTGAAGCTGTCAGCTGACTTGAGCTGAGTTGAACTACCAGCTGACTTCTTCTAGCCAGTAGTATTGTATTCTATACCATATTACGACATCATTTCCCGGGAAGTAGAATCAGTGTGGGAGTGGCTTGGGTAGTCACCCCACAGCTCCCTCGGGAGAGGATGCACGATGCTGTCCCAGAGGAGATGGAGAGGGCCAGGCCCACCACTGGCTCTCGGGGAAGTAAAATGTGTTGCTCTGGCTCTTTCCTCTCTGCTCGGGTTTTGTTTCTCTGGGGACTGAGTCTTCTGAGGCGATTTGGGGTTGAAATAGTGAGATTTGTGTGTGTACTGAAAAGTGAGAAATTGTTCCTTGCTGTTTGTAACTTGTGTGAGTGTATATTTGTAATTTCTTCTGATTGTCTCTTTCTTTCTGTAAAAATACGTGTAGTTTTAGTATAAATGTAGTTTGAAGGGTTTTTTTTCCTTCCCCTCTCTTTTCCTCCCTTTCCTGGATGTTGGGGGGGAGGCTCTGACCCTGTACTTGGAGGGTTGGTGGTTTGCCAGCTCAAACTAAGACAATCAGAAATTACAGAGAGGGTGTAGAATACACAGCCAGCCCCTACCCAAAGTATCGAGAGTTGCCCCAGAAAGGCATTGACACCTCCACACCCAGTCTGAGGGCTCATGTCTGCTAATTGGCCATCACAGATTCCAAAAACATCCCATGACTCACAGATTTAAATCACCCATTGTGAAACTCTTCTCCCTGAGGGAGCTACTGGGCATTCCCACTTGAACCTGAGCATATATAGTATTGCGGTTTAGGGACTTCTGGTACTACTCGTCGGATCCAGAGGAGGACCAGAACCTCAACAGGACTGTGACTGCCACTTTCGACCAGACTGTGACCATCATCCTCACCAAAAAGTTTTAATTTCCTTTTACTTTGGACTTATGGGAACCACGTGGCGCTCAGCACAAGGAGCAAATGAACACCATTCTGTTCATACTCCAGGGTGCTGGGTTCTACGTCTGTTCTTCGTGGGTTAAAACCATTTTTTCTTTGTATCATTGCATTTATTCTAATCTTTTATTAAGTGGTAACTCTGACTTGTAATCTCTTTTGAGTCAGGTTCATTTCTCCTGCTGGTTTACCTCTAAACCAACATAGTCAAATAATAGGCTAGGTTAAAAATGCCAACTGTTTTCCAAAGAAAGTTTCTCTTCCTGGACAAGAAAAAAATACCTGTTTTACTTCCAATGTAAAACAACCAACACACTTTGCATTTAATACTTTTTTAGATATAAATAGTGTGACCAGTTCTTTGTATTTGACAAAATACACAACATCAAAGCAACAAGGTAATCTGCAATCATCCCTCTCCTTACTTGTCTTTATAACAGCAAGGTATTTTCGAAAGCTCTGTGCTAGATTTAGTTCTCCTGTTTCCAGCTTCTGAATGTTACCTAACTTATTGTCACACTGGTATAGCTTTTCATGTTTACTTTGCAACCTGTCATGTCAAACAGCATGATATCCAGCGTTTGCCTGCCATGCATGGGATTGGACTTTGTGTCTCTGTGGACAGGAGTAGCACAGTTTCTCTACTACCTCAGAGATTAAATTACTTTTTCTTACTTCTGAGAGATCAGCAAAACATTTCTTTGAATGAATTATGCATTTGCAATGTTAGCTAAGTATGTGCATATTCTGGGATTTTCCTCAAGATGGAAATTTACATTCTTTTATATTCTTAAGATATACAGAGTGTTATTGTGTAGAAAAGAGGAGGAGAAAGGGCGAAGATTATTTTACTTCATTCTGGGAAAAAAGCTAAATGAGGTTGGTTTGATTTTTTTTGTTTGGGTTTTTTAAATTTTTTTTTCTCTGTTTGCTTGTAAGGAACAATATTGTCAGGAGAAATAGTTAATGTGATCCTCTCTAAGCCTAAAATGGGAACAACTCTGTCAGCACTACTATCTGAATTTAAAAGTAATTAAAAAGAGCCCCACAATCAACAAACCAAACCAAACGTCTTTTCTCCTGATTTTTTAAAAAAATTTTTTATTTTAGTGTCATTTCATTTCCAAACTCAAGAATGTTTTGGAAACTGTGGGCTTCACAGCCCACTAGGAAATTAGACCTGTGTGTGCTGGGGGTTTTTTGTAGGTTTTATTTGAGGAATGTGTGTGTTTGGTGTGGTTTGGTGTTTTGGGTTTGGGTTGTTTTGGGTTTTTTACCCTATAATAATGGCACTGGTGGGAGGAGCTGCTAAAATCTTTCTACGAAATTTAAAGTCTGCACTAAAATCTTTCTCATTATATCAGTAAAACTTAAAAAATATTCTCTCTCCCTAGCATGTCTCCTTAGACATGTGGATAAACTGTTCTTGGCAGTGGGGTGGTTAACCCTTGGTGATTAGTACAGTAAGAATTGCAGCCTCCATGAGGAAGGGTCTGGAAGGGCTCCATGCTGTCTGTAGGGTGCTTGCCCCACACGAGAGTCAACTGAACCCCTGCATGACAGCTTACTAAAATCTGAAGAGCCTTAATTAATAAAAAAGTAAAGTGTAAATGGATGTATCTGCCTGCAATGAGACCTGTGGTAATACTCTCCTGTCCACAGTGAGGTATTGGTAAATTCTGCCTGCCTTACCTTTGAATATGCCATGGCGAGAGGCACATAAATAATAATAATCATTAAAAATCTGCCTTGCATGCCATCAGTCAGGAGTATAAAACGACCATTTAATCTTTTGGACTTATACTTACTAAGATGCTTAAAACTGGCAGTTGGTAAGTTATGATAGTATAGTATTTGTGTAATACACACTTGTGTAATAATTAGTTTTAAAATACCACAGTAACTGGTCTCAGTGATGTTACTAAAGTGTCTGAAGATCACTGTGATTTTGGTGCACCTGGTATTTTAGCTCTTCAGTTTGGGGAGTGGGGGGGAGGGGTTGGTGGTGTTTGTGGGGGTTTTCTCTGTCTTAGTTGGAGCTATTTCTTTGCCAGAAATCTTTCTCTTTTTAACATTATCTGTCATTAAAGTTAAAAGCAGATTTTATAGCAATAGAAAACTGTCTAACAGTTCAATAAAAAATTGAAAGTCTTATACTTTCAATTGCCACACTGTGGCAATGTTTCAGAGAATTTAGCTAAAGTCTGCTGACAATATAGTCAAGCCCCAGCAGGGCTGATGGTGAAGCAATTCCCTGTAACCCTCTGTATTCTGTGTAATTCAGTGTAGCCAAGACAAGCACCTGTGTCAAGAGGCAGGAAGAGGGTGGAGGGATTTGATTACATTTTTAAAAAATTCTTTATTTCCAGTCGGGGTCTGGGTTATAAGGGTCCTGACAGGGCGGGGTTTGGAGGGGATTGGACAGCACATCTAGGGGCAGGGTTAGGCACAGGTACTGGGAGAAACCACACGGGGACATCCAGGGTGGGGAAGGTGAGCAGGGGGCGCATGGGCCCCAGGAACACCTGCTGCCCTGTGCCATCCCAGGAGCAGTGGGATTTGCTACACCTGCTGCCCTGTGCCATCCCAGGAGCGGTGGGATTTGCTACAGCAGGGCAGGGAAGGGGTGCAGAACTCTCCCAGACCCAGAGAAACTGCCAAGGCACCTTCACGGCATGAAAAAAACCCTCGGGAAAAAACACACAGAGAGGGAGAAGGAACATGGGGGGAAGGGGGGTGGTTTTGGGTGTTGACAGCGACAGTTTTGGATGCATAAAGTTATCTTTCCCTGGATCTGGTCCCTTTTCCTTCTTCTTTTGCTTAATCTTGAGGTGGAGCCCCAGGGCTCTGCTAACTCATTTGCCCTGACTGAATGCTCTCCATCAGGTAAAACTACTCAATACACACTGGTCAGGATCCTCAGCTCACTAGACAATTTGTCAGCTATGAAACTGAGCCCTAAAGAGAGATTAATAAAATGTGCAGGTACTGAGAACACCTCTGAATACAGGAGTACTTGGTTATGCATTTTATCTTCTGCACAACTGCTCTGGAGTAACAGACAGAAAGGGAGAGAGCAAGGTATGGCATGAGCAAGTGTTGCTGTGAAGCTGCTGCAGGGCTTCTGCTTATAAGAAAAGTAAGAACAAAGTTTAAGAGAACTGAACTAATGTTTTTTTCTGGCCATATCCCTGAACTTCTTTACCCTAATAAGTAAGTGAATAAAGAATTAGAGGTCTTCAAACTTGTTTTCTGTGATGTAGATGATTATGCTCAGTGTTTAGCTACATTTTCACCTGCAAACACGGTCCAGGGGGACATTATGGTTGCCGCTGTGAGATTTAGACTGTCAGTGTCAATTTTTGTAGCACTTGGTGAATGGATTGTACATCCATACCCTGGTGTATTTGTGTTCCTTCTGTATCGAGTAGTCTAGTTTATCTCCTTGCCCCATCCCTCTAATTTTAGAGGCAAATCTCTGAATGTCTCTCTCAACCCATGGAATAACCTGAGCAATAGGAATTAATAGATGTGTCCTACCAATTCCATGATACGCTTTTGAAGTCTTACCAAGTTTGCACAGGCATACTTCAGCAGCTCTAAGTTTCCAATGACATTCACATACCTGTGAGTTTTCCTTAAACACTGTAAGGTATTAAGCAATAGAGTTACCTTTGATAACAATTTAATTAATTTTGCTGCAAGGCACTAATATATTCAGAAGGCTACCACAGATATTACACGTGCACTGTATCACTTACAGCTAGTCTAATTTAGTGTGCTGCTTGTATTGATTTTTACTATGGCAAAAGAGAGTCAGACAATAATGCATGGATTTGAAAAAGCTTTATAGTTCATAAACATTGGCACATTCATATTTGACTTTGTCAGCAAAGGAAAAGTAGTTCAAACAAGGTGCAATGATGCATTCACTGCTTTGGGAGTCTCTAGTTCAGAACTTGACATTGATAAATTGTTATAATTAATTCTTTCCATTTAATGAGATGGTTTACACTATCAGCAAATGCAAGCTTTGATGTCAACATATTATACTGACCGTCTTCCTATATTAATTAGAACACGCCTTGATGGAGTTTTTCCATGTTGAAGACCAAAAGGGAAATGCAGTGAAATTTGTTTACGAGCCCAGCCAACGACTGATATTGAGGCAGTTTGTGCATGCTTACCCAGAGTCAGAGGATGTTTTTTGGTGATAAAGCAGAAGGAATTGGGGAAGTGGAGTTTTTGGCTCTATTCCTGGATTTGTCATTTAGTCTGGCAAGTCATTAGGCACAGTTTTACTCCAGCTTACCTATCTGTTTAATGGAGATAGTAAGATTTTCCTGTTAGGGAGAGGGATTTTAAGGCTTAATTAATTAATATTGTGAAGCTCTTTGCCACACTAAAATGAAAGTCAAAATATTGCTTGGTGCAGGTTAAAGTGTATGAAAACAAAGTGTAATCTCATAATGCTTTAATTTTATGCATTTTTGCTGAAAATTTAAGTAACTTGATTACATTGATGCTAACATTCAAGTACTTTAGAGTTATTGGAGAGCTTGTACTGAAAATGAGTATCATGATAGTTTCCAGATTTGCATATAAAGGACTAAGAATAGCTGGTTACCAAGCCTGTTTTCCTCAGTTGATTTTTGTTTTGCTTTTTTATTTGGCAGAGAAAGGGCAAGAAAAATAAAAAATTGCAGGATGTTTTGACATTAAAATACCTTAATAAGTGGTACTCAGTGGAGCTGCAAAGTAAAGTGATTAAGTAGGTCAGTTTGCTCAAAGAATATGCAATAAAAATAAGCTAAAATACATGTGTAAATAAGTGGAAACCATAAAATCCATAGACAACACCATATTTGTAAAGGTGTACCCAGATAATGCACTGGTAACAACAAAAGAGAGGCACTGTTAAAACAGACAGTCTGGCAAAAGAGGATGTTTGAAATATTTGAATTCCTACAGTACTGTAGGTGGGTAGGAGGCGCAAAAGCAAGTACTTCAGCAGCTGACAATGGTTAATCTCAACCTCAAACTGCTGTGCTTGGTGCCACATCAGCACTTGTGTCTCATTTGAAATCTGGAGGGTTTGAATGTGTTGCTACCAGAGGAGGCTTTTGCTTACTCCTGAGACTACCTGCCAGAGTCTTGCCTGATCGTGTTTTTTGTATGAGGATTTTCTCAGAGTAAACATGATCTTAAATGTCCATCTGTATGTATTCTCCATGGGTAACGATCTTACCAGTAAGTTTGCAATTGACTTCCATTACTATGTCTCTTTCCTTAAAATTATTTTTCAACCTTATTAGTTCCGTTCCAGTGATAAGAACATGGCCATCTTGTGTGTCTTTGTCTACTCTGCTCATGAGGCTCTGGAAGAAAACAAGCATTTTCACTGTCAGTTGAGCCTTTGTGGCTACACAGTCCAGCAGAAGTTTTTTCCTATAATTGCACCAGTGAGCTTGTACTCAGCACACTAACCAGCTTCACCAACTTCTGATTATTGTCATGTTGACTACTTGAATCAATATGGCACCATAAAATTATAAAATACCTTGATTCATGTTGAATGGATAAATGCCATGAGGATGATTGACAGAAATCTTGCAGATATGTCTCTGAGACTTAAAATGTCCCAAAAGTCATCCTGAAAATCTGTATTTTCATCTGCGTGTTGTCTGTCATTTTAGTTTCATCCTCTTTTCCACAGGTACTTCAGTTGACCTCAAAATGTTTTGTTTTTTCTAGCACAGTCTGATTTTTGTAATAAAGTATGTTGCCATATATAACAAGATCCCATTTCTCATCTCTGTCAAATGTAATTACTTTGATGGCAATGCATTCAAATCCACCTTGATATTAGAACATTACTTGTTTCACTCAGTGACAGGACAGAAACTGAAGACTTGGGGGGGGGGGGGTTAATATGTATCCTTTCACAAGGTCTTTCCTGTTCATACACTTGCAAAAACAGTACTTAAATTTGTGTCCTGGTATTCTGAACCTCAGCATGTATCTGTGCCTTTCTGCTAAGTATTCATGTATACTACTGAAATAATTGAACCCCCTTAATTTCAAGCTGTCCAAGGTCAGCATGCTCCACAAGTTAGAAGCAAACCTCAGTGAAACTCCTGGGAGCAAATATACAATGAGACTTGGAGAGCAGGGTGTGTTATGCTGCCCACATTAGGATGGGTGGGAAATGGGTGTGAACCCCTAAGTCAAAGAATGCTTGGCATATATTTGAATTATTTTCAGCTTGTGAATTCCGTGGACTGAGCTCTTAAACCTTTTACACTGGTATTTTCTCCTATAAACGGATCCATTGACTTGAGTAGCTGTTTGTTACAGGAATGGACTGCTCTAACAGAGTAAGCTGTTGTTAGAATGTAGTCACATCACTGCTCACATTTCAAATGGGGAATTCCACATTCTCACTTCCTTAGCTGGATAGAAGTGTAAGGTATATCAAATCTCATGATCATCACCCTTTATTAACAGCTTCTAGTTACACTCAGATTTTGAGAATTACTGTACCAAGGGGCCTTTGGTTTTGATGCTTTTTAGCCCTCTGTATGTATTTGGGTCATGTCAGCTAGCTGTCTACTTCAGAGGAGCTGTTGCCATGCACAGCCTGAGTAAAGCTGCACATTTAATTATTGCAACTGCAGCTATTATGCTTGGAAACACATTACCTCTCTCAAAGTCCCCATAATGTCATTTTGATGTTTTCTACACTATTGATCTACCTCTCGCTTTGTGCAGATTTCCTAAGCTGACAGAAAATGTCAGAGCTGTCTTGTCCAAAAGCACTGGACCACTCCAGCCATTTTTATCTGCCTCCAGTTTTACAGGGTATAACTGTTCAGCATATACTTGAACAGCTCTATATATGCCTGTTTGATGTGTAATGTGCAGCCTCCCAGCGCTCCAGAGTTTTACCCCAAGCTAATACCAAGGTTCTACTCTATGATATGGAAATGCCAAGGTAATTTCATGCTTTGTAAAGCTCTATGAATATTTTTAATTATGACAAAAATGCCATGGAAATGAAGATTGTTCTGGGTCTTATTGTTGCACGTAGTTTTGTATTACTCTAATTTCATAGCAATTTAGTTCATTTGGCACTTTGAGATTTGTGGGTTGTCTGGAAGCATAAGAAAGTGAACCCCATATTTGTCATGGATTTGATAACCTTGGTTAAACCAATGTAGGGACTCTTCTGCACAGTGCTAGCAGCAATGTATTAATTTTTTTTTTCTTTCTACCCCTTGGAGACTGATAGTCTCAAAGCCCCAAAATGCCTCTGAAGTACAATATTTCCCCACACTATCTCAGTACCCTGTAAGGACCATGTGGGTCAGGGTAGAAGACAATATGTTAGTCTTTGTCAGCTCACACTTTGGTTTCTCTTTGGAATCGGTGTGAGTTAAAATCCCTTCTGCTTTGTAGTAAACTTGGAACATCAGATGGTTTCCTTTAGGACACAGGAATTTCATAACTGAATAAAACTCCCTAGTTTACTGGGTTGATACCTGCACTGGATTTGGCCACTCTGTGCCTTCTTTTCTATTATCCCACTTTGAGCCGTGGAGTGGGCATAGCTTTTGGTGCTACCACTGGGACTGGATAAGGACAGCAGCAGGAATGTGCTTCATGGGGACAGGACAGGCACTTGGCTTCTCCCTCAGCTGTGCCAGTCTAACCTAGGTCAATGTCACTGCAATCAGCTCTGTCCTCCCCCAGCATTAAGTAAATAGGTTGACTGAAAACACATATTGTTCTCAGTCATAGTAAAGCTACTAAAAGCCCAGGCAGAGCAAGCTGTCACCCATCATCCCCTTGGTGTTGCTCAATGGCTGGTGGTGGACACAAACCTGCCTGGCATCCTCCTGATGGGGCTGGCTGGAGAGTGAACATCTTCTGGTGTTCAGGGACACCTGCAGATGTGCTCAGGGGACTCATGCTTACCCCACCTGAGCTTCAGCTGCTCTGTTGGAGGAAGAGGCACTGGTGCTGATTTCAACTGAAAACATCAACTAAGGTTCAGCTTCTCCTAATTCACCCTGCCAGTACAGCTACCTGGGTGACTTGCTCAGGTCTGCTGTCTTTCTTTTGATTTAAGGGGTTGTTCAAGGTGTCAGGGTAGTGACAGCAAACCACAGTTCTAGCATATTTTCACACCCAGCTCTTTCTATATGAACTGTGAAGGAATATTCCTGAAGGTGAAAGTCATGCTAGAAAAAACAGTTGGCTGACTTATCATACCAATCTCAACTAAATAACTAAAGTAAACAAAAAATAAATGGCGGAGGAACTGGACTTCATGCAGAGAATCTCTGAGATTCATAGTGAAGACATTTTATTACACATAGCACACAGTTTATATACGGTTAGAACTACAGCTTATTGGCTAAAAAGAGTTACACAACACCACGCTAGAAACTTCAATTGGTTAGAAACCCGTATCTCACAAGTCCCATGTTTTGGAGAACTTATCCTAGATGTTTTCAAGAACCTCTCTGGTGTGCTGTGAGAAACCTGAGGAGCTCCCATGAGAAGCCTCTCGGCAGTAGCTACTCCTCCAAGCAGCTGTGACTTTTTTATTCCTAGCTGCCTACAGTCTCACAGGGTCATAGAATCATAGAATCATAGAATCGATTGGGTTGGAAAAGACCTCCAAGATCATCAAGTCCAACCCTTGGGCCAACTCCAGTCCCTTTACCAGATCATGGCACTCAGTGCCACGGCCAATCTGTGTTTAAAAACCTCCAGGGATGGGGAATCCACCCCCTCTCTGGGCAGCCCATTCCAATGCCTGAGCACTCTCTCTGCA
>VWZD01013781.1:76482-161879 GCA_013396695.1 Sakesphorus luctuosus | reverse complement strand
TCCAGATCCCTCTGCAGAGCCCTCCTGCCTTCCAGCAGGTTGACGCTCCCTTCCAACTTGGTGTCATCAGCAAATTTGCTGATGATGGTCTCAATTCCCTCATCTAAATCATCACTAAAGATGTTAAACAGGACTGGACCCAACACAGACCCCTGGGGAACACCACTGGTGACCGGCCGCCAGCTGGATGCGGCTCCATTCACCAGCACTCTCTGGGCCCGACGCTCCAGCCAGCTCCTAATCCAGGAGAGGGTACACTTGTCCAAGCCATGGGCTACCAGCTTTTCCAGGAGGTCTTCTATAGATCTGAATTGTTCACTTTTGATTTTACTGTAACTACAAATAACTTCCAAAAAATAAGGTATCCTATGTCTGCTACAGTGAATAATGCACCAAACTTTGCGTTTGACAGTCCTTTTGACCCAGTAGATTTTCAAATGCTGAAGACAGAAATTAAATAGAAAACATTGTTGCTTTACCTAGTAAATCTACAGATTTTATTTCTATTTCCATATAAAGGAAAAATTCTCTTAAATCCTGCCAATCTACTTTCCTCAGTGATAATAATACATTTACTGAATCTTGTCTTTTCTCTCTCCTTTGAATGAAATTCACTCCCTCAGAAGTAAATTGTTAGTGAATGAAACGGGATTTTTATGAATATATTTATGGTTTCAAGCATTTTGACCCATTCTCACATAGCTGCAGGCTCACTTTCCACACTGTTGCTTTTGAAATTGTTTACTCCAAGTACTCAGTAATTGGCACAATTAATCAAAAAGTGTAACCAATTCCTTTAGTTGCATGTTGTTGCCTGATTGATCAGCTGGGGTTTTCCTGAAACAGAGGAAAGATGCCGAGAGTCCTCCTTTAAGCAGTGTCTCCCTTCAAAGGGGTGAGGAAGAGCATAGTGGGACGGCAGTCAGGGCTGGCCAGTAGTATCCCACCAGGCTGGGTCAGGGCTTCTCTACCATGGGGAAAAGAGTGGCATTAAGGATGATACTGTGGGAATACGGAGAGGGACTGGATAAAAGAACAGGGTATTAGAGCAAAATGCATGAAATGGTTCTTTTTTTCTTAATTAGGATTTCACATTGTTGTCCATTCATAGGTAACATCTGCTGAAGAGGCAGCAAATCTGACTGCAGACCACACAAGAGCTTTCTTTTTCTTCAGTTTTAATGTGAAGCTTTGATTCTGAGGTGCTACTGCTCATGGACTTCTGATGGTATAGAGCATATGAACTACGTACTTCCCTTGCCTGCAGAGCCAAAGTGGCACCTATTCCTATTCCTTTGAAAAATGCTACAATGTCTGTGTTTGGGAAGTAATATGTAGAGGCTTATATTATTATATTTGCATAGGCAAAAAATATTGCTAATGTAAAAAGGCTGCTTATTGAAGCTACTTGGGAAATGGGAGTGAAAAGGCACTGATTTAAGGTATGCACATTTATATTGGAATACAGTAACTCCATAGCATGAAGACAGAGAAAAAAAATTAGCATAGATGCCAAGGAAGAAAAGAAAGGTGTTTTTTGTGCAAAATTTCTGCTCCTAGTGCAAATTTCTGGGAAGAAAAATGTTTCCTCTAACTGTGACTCAGGTTTCTGTGAATCAATAGAGCCCCTGAGGGTCAGAGGAAGTCAGTACATTTTAGACGTGAAAAGTACTAAAGCCTGTGGCTGACTGGAGCAGTCTGGAACCCATTTTTATTTTTAGATATTTTTCCTTTTTTTTTTTTCAGGGCAGTAAAATGCTTGGATAGTCCACCAATGTAACATTCAGTTGAATTACTGAGGATTACCTCCAGAAAGATGTACCCAGTTTAAACAGAAAAGAATACTTGCCTTCCCCACCTCCCATCAACTTACATGGCTGGAGAAGGTGATAAAGACAGTCAGAAATTCCCAACCTCTCTCTTTCTCCTGTTTCAGTGTGTCTTCAGTGTGCTCAGTTCATAGAAAAATATGGAGGAGCAAGCTGCATCTGGAAGGAAATGCTGAGGTTATGATTCAAAATAAGAACATTTAGAAACTGCAGCAGGTTATCTGCTGAGACTTGAAGGAGAGCTATAAAAGAGATGGTTCCTGATAATATTTAATAGCTCACTAGAAAGGTAAACATGTATTAATTTTTTATATATATAAAACTATTTACAGAACTTGTTCAGTTTCTCAGGAATCCTGTAGCATCCAGATAGCCTAAGACAGATAAATGAAAGTGGTAAATGCTGTTTAAATGTTAAATAATTTCATTGGCCTTTATAGGTAGGTTTACTGCTTCTATTCTTGAAAAAATCTCCAAAAAACTAACCCAGTTCCTCTCCAGGTATTATATCAGTGAACACTGCACAGTGTTAAAGGAAAGAAATATCAGACAAACTCCTTCATAGGCTTATTTATGAGGAAAATATTCAACATAAAAGACAGATTTCTGCCTATTTTAGAAAGGGAAATGACCTTTTGCACTTTAGTTGGCTGCTTCTCTTGCATTGAAAGACTAAATAGCATCTGGAAGCTGGTCAGGTTGCACAGCTGAAGTGTGTCAATCATTTTTGTTGTGAAGAGACAGATCTTAAGGAAAAACCCAAACAACAGACACGTTGTTAGTTAGGGGAACTATGGGACATACTTTTAAAAGTCACAGGGCCTGTACTTCTCAAACTGGAAGGTAAGATGAATTTGTACTTGAATACGTAAATGCCAACCCATGTACATCATTCTAGACACCCTCTGCACTTGTTTCTGTTATTGTTTTATTCATTGCTGTCATTGAAATGAAAGGGCATTAGGTATGAATACATTTAGGAAGGACCCACTCTTTCCATAAGACCATTTGTCACTGAAAAATAGCTTTTTTTCTAAAACTTCATGCACTAGGATGACTTCTACCTACAGGGAGGGTTGTTTTGTAAACCTCATTTCATGGTTTATTTATCCAGACTTTCTAAGGCCTGTGAAGCTTCATATAAATTTGGGCTTATGCTGCAACTCAGAAAAATTGCTAATTTACAGTTTTCCTAGGCCAGGCAAAGTCTGGATATCTGACTGAGTGGTGCTTTTGGGTTTTCAGGGGCAAGGGAAAAATTTACCATAAACTTTAATTAAGTCCCTGTAAGCTACCAGTAGGAACACTTTCATAAATACTTGAAACCAAAAAACACCTCGATTTTTATTTTTCTCTGATAATCCAGGTTGGTATATGTTAATTAATACTGGTTTAGTTAGGAAGTTACGTTCATTAAATCACTCATTACAGGTGACCACAATTGTTTTAATTCATCAGGTCATTAAATCACTGATTACAAGTGACCACAGTTGTTTTAATTCATCAGGTCATCAATTTAAAGGTACCTTGTCAGTAGCATAACCTTCAAGAGGTTGATGAGCTACATGAGAAGCTCTTGACGTAGTGTTTTTGATGTGGATTCCTGTTTGTAGATGGTGTTCTTAAAATGCAGGAGGATTTTCTTTTAAATGTTTTTGTCTTCTAGTGATGTGTCCTATAATACCTTGCAATATCTTTTCTATGTTCCTTCATACTGTATGGCAGAAAATAATTCATCCCCAGATTTTACAGTAAACCTAGTGAGTACAGACAGGACTCTCTATCATAGTACCCTGTTATGTACCTGGCTGTCAGGTCCTTCTTCTCTAAATTCTCTGCTTCACCATAATTCTGCCAGGTGCACTTAGAGAGAACCAAAGTCCCTTAAACTTGCTCTGATAGGTATGTGCTGCAGCACAGCATGCATCATTGCCCGGGAAAAACTGAGGATGCCTTCCAAGTATATGCTTAGAACATATTCCAAAGGGAAAATGAAATATGCATGTTATGCAACATGCTCTTGTCAGGTATCCATGCAATAATGGAGAAGCTGGACTTTGATGATCCTTGTGAGTACCTTCCAACTCAGGATATCCTGTAATGCTATATATGACCTTTGATAAATTCTGGGAAAAGATGGCAGCTTTATATGAGTGAAGGGAACTTGGTGGTAGAATGAAAGACTCCCTGTTCAATTAGTTGTCCTGTATTGCAGAAACTCCACAAATGCCAAGGTCAGGTCTTTGATTTAGTCCTTGCTATAGGGTTGTCTTAGTAACTGCAGATATGTTTCAGCTTGTACTGTGTGAAGAAGGTTTTCTTCAGATTTCTGGAATGAAAAGAAGAGAGAAAAAACAAGTTTTATTTCAAATTGCCAAAATCCCAGTATCTGACTCAGAAAAAGCCCTGTTTAACTCCAGAATGTGTTCCCCATTTGAGCACTGTTTTCCTGACTTCTACTTTTTAATATTTTTTTCAAATGTTTGCATGGTTTTTGTTCAAATAAATGGGATTCCAGGCTTATTTGTGAGGTGTGCTTTAGAATGCTTCCCTCTTTTCCTCCTGATCTGATGCAGAGGGTTATACAGCTCTTCAGAAGCCTTTTGACTGTTGTCACAGCTTTGACCAGTGGATCAGGGCTTGAAGGACTTATGGAGCTTCTGGATTACTCTTGTATCAGTATCTTTCTCTAAGTGGTCAGTTGCAAATAGCTACTAATCCCTCTGTTTCTTTTTTCCATGAGTACACGAAAGATATCTCATTGTCTTGTTATTTTTAAAGCTTTGCTGGTTTATTAATAGACTCACTGTTTTCATTCTTTAGATTCTATAAACAAATAAGATTGCCCTTGTTTTCTTAGATCCTCAATTTTTTTTCTGCTCTGCATTTCTTTTCATTCCTACTCAGTAAAGAAAAAAATTTTGCTCACCCTTCATATCCTAACTTCTTGCATTCTTAAGAAATGCTTTGTGTGTCTTTCCAGGTTTCATTCATTGAAAAAGCCTAGAGCCAATTTTTGCTTGTTAGCTTTACTCACGTTGTACCTTCTTTTCCTGTGTGGGTGTGGGCTTTCACTTGGAGGAACTGTTCTACTGCCTGTGTCTAACACACCTCTGAATAGTTGCTAGCAGCTACCTTTTTTTAATAATAACAAAGTCTTAATTATGATTTTGTGAAGAGTTAGGTTCTTTTGGCAGATTTGAATCTTCCAAGGCACTGGAACTTCTTGAAAAAGTTGAGTATCACTGGGCCTCCCATAAATTAAAAAGAATGCACTCCTTGAATTCTCTTGGCTGCATTTTTCTTTGCTGCAACAGCCAGACCAGAATGCTTTACTGTCTTGGTACTTTACTGAATGTTTCATTCCAGAAACATTTCTCACTTTTTTCACCTATTCTTTACTCTAACTCTTTGATTCAGGTAGTGTTGTCCTAAGGCTAAAGTGCTACTAGAATTATTTCTTTTTCTTTGTATGTATCTTCGTTTTTTAAAATCTGTTCATGCCAACATCATTTTAATGTCTGAATATTTGTAAATTAGTGGAATATTGGGGTAGAAAGAAGCATAAAATGCAATCCTAAGGTCAAAAATGACTGACTGTTGCAGACCAATTTTCTTAATAAACAAGAGCCTCCTAGCCCAAAATTCAATCCACAGCTCTCAAGTCCTGATGACAATCCTAATTTCCTCAAGAAATTCACTTCTTTGTCTTTCAGATAACCTCTCTCTTCATCCTAAACACAAGTACTGAAGGAAATTTAGCTATGGTTAACCACTTGCATGCCAATTTCGAATAATGCTCCAAACACCATCAGAGTGATGGGTACCCTAGAGAGGTCCGTTTCCTTCACTGGTAGCATTGAGTAGGGCTTTTCTGTCCCCAGCTTCTTATAAATGAAGATATAAGTAGCATTTTCCTTTTGGAGTTCTGAATTTAGGCTTTGTGCCAGTATCTACACAAGACCTGAATTTCTCCTTCATTTTTTTGGATTAATCCCAATCAAGTGTGTCAAATCACTGCTCAAGGGCCTATTTCAGTACAAAAATAAGCACATCCCTCTCTAGCTTTGGCCACTTTGAAATCAAGCTTTTATTGACTGATGGTCCAAATTATAAGGAAATAAAAATATGCCATGTATAAGCCAGGCAGGGCTCTGAAATGCAGATCTGTTATTGTTGAATTTAGTAATGCTGTTATAAAACAGCTTTGCAATTGTTCAGTTTAAAGGACATTCCCACAAGTTTTTCATGGAGTTCATCTTGCCTAAATGACTTAGAAAATTTGAAAACAATCCTAGAATCTACTTTTAGCCATTACTTTCTCTTTGTAAGAAAGAGTGAGGTGGTGGCCCATTACTATGAGTAATGGAATCACACCTAGATCCAAAATTGCTCTGAAGTTTAACACTCCAGACACAACTTTATTAGTATGCTTAAACCCCTATTTTGTTCAGATCGATGTTTGTTATAGCTCTGAGAGTGCCACCAAGGGTGCATCCTAATTTATACTCGTGTGAGAGATGGTGTGATCTGTGACAAACCAGATTCTGATGTAGTCTCATTTTGGAAAGACTGTTTTCATCATGGTGGTTTAAGGGGGACATATTAAGGTGCTTTGGTCTTTCCACCCTTTTTTTCTGAGGACATTAGTTTAAGTTAAATTGAATAGCTTGCCTGTCTTTGAATTTGGAGATGGCCCTGATCAGGGCCTGATTGATTGCCGGATAGGAGGCTGGGGGAATATGCAACAGGGGATGTGATCTCAGTTTTCTCTGTGTGCCCCTCTAATTACTGGTCCTGAGTATGTTGTGGGACAGGGTAAGGTCTTCTCCACCCCTTGCAGATTCAGACCTATGCCTTGAACGTCCGATGAGCTGTCCACACGCTTAACCTGACTCCTGAGAGCAGCCGTGGGGAAGTCTGCGTTCTGTCTGCTGCCGATACCTGGACACCGGTTACTGCTCCTGGAGCTGTAGCTCCAGCAGTGTCGCCGCTCGGCAGCCGCCTCCCACCGGAGCCGAAGCCCCGTGCGGGGCCGGGCTTGCCCGGGGCAGGGTCTGGCCGGTCCATTCCCTGCCCCGCCAGCCGAGCGCCCTGGGATGCTCGCGGCATTTCTGTCCTTTGATTGCTGCGGGGAGCGGGGCAGGAAGAATGACACTGAGGAGGGGTTTGGTCTGCTTGGTGGGGAGCTATAGTGGGGATGTATTTTTGCCCTCCGCTTTGCTTCTCCTGCCCTACAGGGAGGAGATGCTATTGGGAGAGGGAGGGCCGGGGAGACAGGGCAGCGGCTCTCGGCTCGCCTTCCGACAGGGGCTGGTGCCGCCTCCTCTGAAGAGCTGGAGCTCTTGGGGTCGGAGAGCGCCGCTCCCCACCCCTTCTCGTGCGGCGAGAGGCGCGATCGCCCAAACTCCTGGGAGGGGAGACACCACCCGCCGCCGCCTCCTCTTCCTTCTCCTCCTCCTCCTCCTCCTCCCCCTCCCCGCCGCAAACCCCGAATAAAAGGGGCGGGGGGCGGCAGGATGCGCCGCTCGGCGGAGAGGTTGGCGCCGTCGCCGGCCGCCTGATGCTGCCGCAGTTCGCCATTGCCGGGCACGGCTTGGAGCCNACCGCCGCCGGCGGGGGGCCCCAGGGGCCCGCTCCTATCTCCTCTGGCTCTTTGTGTTGCTGAAGGTAAGTGCTGGGGAAGGGAAGGGGTGCGGGTCCCCTCCTCCCGTGGGCACCGAGGGCACTCCACGCTGCCTTTGTGTGTTGTCCTGCGGGGACTGCCGCGCCCGTGCACGGCCCGATGGTTCCGCCTGCTCCGCCTCTCCCGCGGGACGACGGAGGCAGAGGCTCATCCCTGGCTATCCCTTCTTTGTGCTCCCGCGGGATCTGTGTGTGGATTTGGGGGAGCGGCGGCGGGTAGCCCTCTCCGCCGTGCCCCGGGTCGAGATGCGCTCTCTCTCCCGCATCCCCCTCCAAAGTTACCCAGTTCCTAGCCGAGGTGCTGGGAGAGGGGCGATGTGGCGTTTTGGAAGCGCTGTCTCGCAGACCGAGCCGGGTCGCCGTGCTGTCCTTCAGCACCGCCCGGAAGGCTCGTCCACAGCGCCGGGCTCTCCCTTAAATCTCTTACCTTTACCCCCCGCAAGAGACCTGCTAACGAAGATGTAGCTAACAAAGGGGAGGCTGGTCTATCGTATTGGTTTTATCCTGGCAGAATTGAACGTTCTTTTCTGATCAGCTCTGTGCCATGTTCAGGCTCAGCCTATCTTCTTGGCAGATTAATTTTTCAAAGTTCTGCCTAATACTGCAAGCTTGGTTTCACATGACATTTTTTATCTTTGTACTTGCGCTCCTTTAATGGTTTCTCAAGCATATTTAGTATGCTTCGTGTAACTTCTGAAATAAAATGTATTTACTGTCTAGGTGAATACTGCTGACTATAAATGCCATTGCCACAAAGAACAGAGCTCGGCACTACTATAAACTTTGTTGTGTATTTGTCAGTCACTGTTAAGGAGAGCTCTGCAACTAAGGACCTGACCTTTCAGAGTCTTATAATTGTAAATGTTCTGTGGAAATCATCAGGACTCCCTGTGTGAATAAGAGTTTGCAGGATCATGTCCTAGAACAGCAGTGGAAATTGACATTGCATTGACAGAACTATTTAAAGGGAAGCTTTCACAGCATCTGCTCACATATAGTAGTCAACTGTCAGCTGTCTCATTTTCATAACTGCTGAAACATACATTTATGCAAGATAAAGTGATAATATGCAGGAAAAAAAATATTCCATAGAATTTTGTGATTAAAAAAAGTAAACCAATTATTTTATAAGAAAGTAAGAGCGGGGATATTATGGCCCAGCAGAAATATGAAGTTTCTAGTTTGTTCCCAAATATAGAAGTGCAGACAGTTTTCAATAGCTATTTTATCCCACAATCCCACAGTTTGCATTACTCTAAATCCCGGCCTTTTAAAAAAGAAATTAAGTTGTTTTGGTGGTGTGTATTTTTTACCAGCACTGCTGTGGTAAAGCAAGACAGAAAATAATAGTTGAAATTTGTAAAATAATATACTTGTAAAACACGTAGTAAATCTCAAGAAATTTGGTAAGGTGTGAAGGCATCCAAGGCCTCAGGTTTGCATTCTGCTGAAAAGTAACCATCACTTCTCAGTTGGATAAAACTTGAACAAGTACGGGACTGGAAAGACGAAGAAAGCTGATGAGCATTAGCAGAATGTTGTAATGTAAGAGAAAGTAAAGCTGCAGCTTCTGATAGAGGTGCATCTGTAATGCCTTGTGTGACTAGACTATGACTTTGTTAGCAAGTCCACTGTAATTAGTTATCTTGTATGTTATTATCAGACACTACAATAAGAGGAAAACTGTCATTTCAGAAGACAATTGAAGTAAACGTGGTTATAAGAGAGAAGCTGGGGAAGTAAGAGCAGTGCTTATTTCAGATCATCACAGTAGGACCGTTCTCCTGAGCCTGAAATTCACTGAGTTTTCTTTCATGTCTGTGTAATTCTTTGCAGTGACAAATAATTGAAAACAACTAATTTCAAATCAAGGCTTTCCCTAGTTTTGTGTTGTTTATTTGTTGAAGCAATACTAAAATTATCCAGCCTCAAGTTATTAAATTGATGTTTCACCTAGAAGTGACTCTTGTTGGGAAAAAGTGGCATTGAATTGATGAATCTGAAGACAGGCAAAACTGATGTCTGTGTACTTGCTTTTTCAATGCTAGCAGCCCAAATGTCACTTGCTAAGCTGAATCTGCTTGATGTGGCCTTGATGCCCATCTGGCAATTTGTAAAATCATTTGCACAGTGATAGAACTGCTCAAAGCACATTTTCTCATCTCTTCTGATTGTTGTTATTTCATGGTGCAAAGGAATGGTGCCAGTTTATTCCAACTCCTGACATTGTCTGAAGTTGATAGAGGGGATCAGATAGGGTTATTGCCCAGTACATGTCAGGTGCCTGATGTTGCTCACTAGCTATTAATATTTAGTTCCTTCTTTTACAGTGTGATGTGGATGCTTTCTGTGCTTCAGGGTAGCACCATAACATTGGTTTTGGAAATACAGTGATGTGATCTTGAACTTTTATCATTCTCTTCAGTAGTTTTCTTATGTCATGGCTAGTTTAGAAATCAGCAGAAGAAAGGCATTGTATGTGAGCTCCATATTAATGTGGATTTACAGTACTTTTTAGAGGAGCAGGGCTGTGTCTTGCTTCTGAGAAAAGACACTAACTATGCTGTTATGGGAATCTCTTAATATATTACCATTTTGCAATGGGTCTGGGTTCTCTGCTGTTTCAATCAGAATGGATGGAAGGCATAGTCTTCATCATTACAGAGATGCTCTGTAATCATCTCATGGCAAAGGCATGGCTGATCACAGCTGAAAGGAAAAGCTGTTCTCTTAAATAAAGAACAACAAAAAGGAGACACATTCCCTGATGCCCATGGCTGATGTTATCTTGCCCATATTTTTTAGTTGCAATCCAACAACATTTCCTTAGTCATACTACAGTGAGTTTTGACCAGTTGAAGTTCTGCTCTGGATTATGTGACTGATATGTCCGAGGTCCCATCCCATGCTGTTGGTAGTTTGCACCTCTATGACTTTATGCCTTGTTGTATTATTTTTGTGGGACAAGATAGGGCTTAGGAAGACAAAAGCATCTTGAAGAAGCCAAACCTGATGCTGGGACATGATTTACAATCTGTTACACCTCCAAGATATTCTGACAAGTGCTCTCAGTAGGAAAATAATGAGAAAACTGGTTGTCACAGTAGTTCCATACATGGACTAAACAGGAGGGATAACATTCTTCAGAAAAACTTTTTACAAATAAAATAATCCATCTCATATTTCCAGGAGACTGAGATGTCTGTATATCAGTCTTATATATACTCTTCATATAAAGCAGCAACACCTTCTTTCTTCCTCTTAGCAAGGACAGCTTTCTGTGTCTAGCAGGGTAGAATTCTATCCAATACTACATTAATTTATGGAGCTTGGCATCATAGTGAAGTCTTAATTCAGGTTTACATGGACCAAGACATTTAAGGAGATTCATATTCTGTAAGACTTTACTCAGCTCAACCTCACTCAACAAAGGAAATATGTTTCTACTGGTACAATTTTCAAGAAGATCTACATCTTAAGTTAGTAATCAAGCAAAAATCATACCACCAGGATACTGCCTCTGTCTGTGGGAGAAACTTTTTTAAGAGAAAGGCTGATTTCACAACTGGGAGCCGCAGTGCGTCACCACTCTTTTCTCCTAGCTGGGAAAAGCAATGTGTTAATGTGAATTTTGGTATGGAGTCCTTTTAGTACCTCTTCTCTCTCCAAGAGATAGTGGCTGAAGCTCTTACCAGGAAAACAAGTTTGCTTTCTTTCCTTATGATTGTATTCTACTAGCATCAAAATAAAATAAATTTAAAAATCCCAACAACCAAACCTGACTTACCAATTCATTTTTGCTTGCAAAACAATTTTAAGGGTTCCTCATGATGGGACAGGCTCAGAGGAACTACTGAGGTAAAACAGTCTTTTATGCTAACCACTCGTCTGAGACTATTCAGGCTGTATGGAAGGAAAAAAAACATCCTAGCAGAAAAAGCATACACTTTTCTTTTTAAAAAAAGTTTATTATCAATTGTCATCCTTAGACCAAAACTTCTACAAGTCATGTTCTCTCTCAATTAATAATTTTCATGGGTTATTTCTACAACGGGGTGATCGTAGAGGGCAAAGCTAGAGAATAGGATGCTTATGCCAGCTCATGTTTACAGAACCATAGTAAGCATTTGCAAAACCCTCTCTGCTGGTGGAATAAGAGCCTGCTTTTACCCTTTGGCAAATTTCTGATTTCATTGTGGTGAAATGACAAGTGGACCATTGAGAAAAGATCTTTAATGCCTGCAGGAGTTATGAGCCTCAGACTCAAATTGCACAAGGTCAGTAAGGCAATTTCTAAGTTCACCTCAGTCAGAAGCTGCACTCAAGGGTGATCCCTCATTTGGTTAAGACGGGGACTGTGCTGAATAAAGACTTACCTGTGGTGATCCCATAGCAATTGATTAAAGGGCTCTCAGGCAGTGTGCTGGCTGAACTTGAGAAGCCCACTTATCTCTGCATTTCTGCTGTCACCACACAGAGCAAACCAGGAAGGTCTTGAAATGACCTTACAGAGCTTCAGAATGAATATAAAACTGAACAAAGTCTTCTGTAATTTTTTTTTTCACATAGGCATATGGGTCAGGAAAATAAATATCAAAAAATAAACCTTTGAAAACAGGTCTATTTGCTGAAGGACTTAAAAAGCTCAGTTAATTTATAATCAAAGTGTTCTTTAAAATTATTTGCCTTTTCCATTGGAGAAGTAGATATTGTCATCCAGACCACTCTTATCTTCTAGTAGACTAGTGGTTCCATTTTTGTTAGACAGGATTTTAAAGATTCTATTCTTAAGGCAAAAATTAATTGAATGCAATTTAAAGAAATAATCAGACTTTAATAAATGTTAAAAATGCTTCAAAATTAAGATGTTTACAGAGTTTAGTACTTGGAATTACACTTATAAAATGAAGAGACCAGCTTATTGAAGGTTTTGCAGACAAAAGCTATTACAAATTATTTTTAATTGAATTTCTATCAATGTATAGTTGAAAAGAGGAAAATCTTTGAGAGAAATGTGGCAACATATGCTACCTGCCACATATGTAGGATAACAGGGAGATACTTGAAACAGAATGGTTACTTTGCTTTTTATAGCACTGTGTAATCTTGAATGAATGCAGCCAGTGAAGGGAGCAATTCCTAAGGAAGGTGTTTGGTGTCTTTATGGCAAGCCAAACATGATGTGTTCCATTTTGGGAACTCCTCTATTCTTATGCTAGGAAGTTACTGTGGTTTTTAAATGGAGTTCTAGAAACAAAGTGAAATACATCATGTCTGGTTTGCCATAAACATGATGCATTGTACCAGAGCAGAAGTAGGAGTTGCTGTGCTCGGATGACTATTGGCTATGGTTATCTCTGCAGTTTCTCTTCTTGCATGTGTTTAGAGAAGGAATGCTTTACAGTAAGCATCAGTGATGGAAGAATTGGTGACAGCTGATAGGAAGAGAGAAGAGAGCTAGCAGGAGATGTTTTTAAGGGAATTAAACTCAGCTTTTAGTATACTGATCTTCAGGTGGCAGCATGGATGTGAGAAGAGAGTATGTGGAATGGACACTGTGACTGAATAGAAAACGTAATATTGGAGATGGAAAAATTTGAGTAGGGCATTTAAACACAAGGACTGAGCACTTCAGAGGAGCTGAACAGAGATAACAGAAGTAAATAACTCAGAGCTATTATGCTATGTCAGTCAGAGATTTAACATGAGGTAGTTGTTTGGTAGATATGAACCTCTTGGGGAATAAAAATCCTAAATTTCTTTTTAAGTTCTCTGGTAAAAACAGATAAGGTTGCCTGTCAGTCTAACAGAAGTGATTTTGAAATTATTTAGCCCCTGTGTATTTTAGTTTATTGAAGCATAGGGTCTTCTAGCCATGTCACAAGGGTTTGAACAACTGTAGCTCCTTTGTGATCTCTAAACTTATAGGTCCTACAATTAGTTTTGTTGCCTTCCATATCATTCAGGAAGGATATTGATCATTCAGGAAGGATATTGAGGTGCTGGAGCGGGTCCAGAGAAGAGCAACAAGGCTGGGGAAGGGACTTCAGCATAAGTCCTATGGGGAGAGGCTGAGGGAGCTGGGGGTGTTTAGCCTGGAGAAGAGGAGGCTCAGAGGTGACCTCAGCACTGTCTGGAACTATCTGAAGAGAAGTTCTAGCCAGGTGGGGCTTGGTCTCTTCTCCCAGGCACTCAACAATAGGACAAGGGGGCACGGGCTCAAGCTCTGCCAGGGGAAATTTAATTTGGAGATCAGAAAAAACTTCTTTGCAGAGAGAGTGCTCAGGCATTGGAATGGGCTGCCCAGAGAGGTGGTGGATTCCCCATCCCTGGAGATTTTTAAACACAGATTGGCCGTGGCACTGAGTGCCATGATCTGGTAAAGGGACTGGAGTTGGCCCAAGGGTTGGACCTGATGATCTCAGAGGTCTTTTCCAACCCAATCGCTTCTATGATTCCACGATTCTACGACCACATGAAGGCCATGTCTTTGGGATGAGAGCTAAGTTGTCAATCAGATCAACAGCTCCTTTAAGTTTAACAGCTTTCAATAATTTTCTGGAGACATCACTAAAATCAACTGAGAAGGGACTGTTCTTCAAGGCCAAGATGAGTCCCCAGAACGACTGCAGGGTTTCCCAGTTGTCTTGTTCCCTTTGTGTAATCTGCTCTTTGGCTCCTGTTTGTTATCTGTACTGCAGCTATTCAGTATCATGTCTTCTTTGTTCATATGGAAATCATTTTAATATGCAAGTAATTTCAACATGGAAAATCTTTACTCCTTGCTGATCTATTGAACAATAAGGAATGGTCTCATTCTACTTAAAAACAGAAAGGAATTTTAAGTTCAAGTAAGAAAACAAACAAACAAAACATCAGACAAAACACCAGAACATCCTATTAAATGGGGTGAAGAACAGTGGAGAGAATTGGTAGGGGAAAACAATCCACAGAAAGAATGCTAATTAGTGTGCTCCTAAGGTACTGTAAGTCAGAATTAAGAAAAAAGAAATGAAGATTTGCCAACAGCAATGAAATTAGTTTATTTATTATTTTCTTAGCACTGCTGTGTCTAGCTTTATTCTGTATGTGAAATATCTGCAGACTCTGCCTGAAGTCTGAAAGACAGACACATCAAAATAAGGATGCTCTAGATAATGTAGAAATGATTATCATATATGCCAGTTGCTGTTATTCTCAAAGGGATGGTATACCTTCCAAACAGAAGTCACATTTGCTTTCCCCAGGAGCTGAGCACAGGGTTTTTTCTTGTTGTTGTTTGTTACTTTTGTTTTTTATTTGGTATTGATTTCTACAGGATGTTGCTGTTCAGAGCTTCTGGAAGTTTACATCAGTTTAAATCATCAAAAATTAATTAATAATCAATGTGACTTTTATCCCTTCAAAGAGAACCCATTAACCTAGGAAAAAATGCTCTAGCTCACAATAGTTTCATGAAAGTAACTGTAAGCAGGGCAAGAGATGAAAGAGAGAAACATCACTCAGATATTTTCTTTTTTTTTTTTAAGAGAATTTTTATTCCAAACACAGTACATAGGTAATACTTTATTGCAGTCAACTTACTGTAAATTAGGAGGTTTGGAGGGTTTCTTTATAATTTTATTTCCCTAACTTTGCTGCCCCTGCCTAATATTGTGCTGATATTATCCTGAGTCATCAGTGTCTGCTTCTGAGGTAAAGATTATGATGTCACAAAATCAATATCAGATGATCCTATACTGTAATCCCTTTTCAAGGAAGTCCATTAAATCAATGCCTCTCCTTGTGTGAGTAATGACTATAGAATCAAGCCCTCTAATTTCGCTGTGTGAAGGAATAAGCAGATGGGATGGGATTTTACATAATTACCTAGCAGTTATTAAATACAGCAAGAAAAACTATGACATTTTCTGAAAGATAAATGAATACATAGTGAATATCTAAGTGTATTTCAAAATGATCTCTGGTATAAAATTACTTCTCAGTTGCATTGCAAAATAACATGTTAAACCAGAAGTGCTTTTTTATTTTTAAACCTTTTGAAAATTAACTCAAGACTTCAAAGGCTCTGAAGCCCCATCAGGTTTCCTCAGCAGCACTGGGGGAAATCATGAAAACTACAGAATGGTGGCACCCTCAGCAGCACTGGGGGAAATCATGAAAAATACAGAATGGTGGCACCCTCAGCAGCACTGGGGGAAATCATGAAAAATACAGAATGGTGGCACCATACGATGTCACCAGCATTTAACTGAAATTGAGGCATTCTGGGAATAGCGATAATAATTATGTCATCTCACCTGTTGTTTACATGCAGTGTCAATGTCTGTTAGCTGGAACCAGATCTGATTCCTAGGATGCTGGGAGCTATCAGAGAGTCTGCTGTGCTTCTGGGAATGGATCCAAAGTCCAAGCAAACTCAATGGATGTTTTTATGTTGCTTTAAATGGGCTTTAAAGCAAGCTGTATTGGGAAGACCTGAAATCTCAGCTGGGTGATGCTGTGAAGTCTGACATGCAGCACAGAGCCAAGTGGGATGTGCTAGTGACCCTGGGCTCACTGCAGTGTCAGTAGGACAAGCTGGAGTCCGTGGCATTGTTCTGATTTTGAATCTCAGTCTGGTAGCTTAAAGAAACTCTCCATCAGATAAATCCTGAGCAACTTTCTTGTTTAAAGGAGTAGCTCTCTATTGGCATGAACTGGTGTGTTTCAATTCACTGATGAAGCCAATATAATAGGAGCTAATGTGAGTGCTTCTGCTCCTACAAGCAGAGCTTTTTTGGAAGGGAAATTAAGATTTGCAAATAGCACTAGGCAAAAAATAGGGTGCTTTTCTCCAGGCAGAGCCATCAGTCTCCTCTTTCTCTTCCTCTGCATATTTCAGGGGCTGTTTGAATAAGAGTTCAGATTTAAGTACGTTTCAACCTACAGCTACTTTTGCTGATGTTACAGCATAAGCAAAGATACATGGAGGGATGGAAATCAAATTCTACACCAATACCAGATACTTATTTGTATCTAAATCTGAAAAATACAGCTATCCCTGCTTCTTTAATAGGCTACCTGGGTCAAAAGCTGTAGCAAAACCCAATGACCATCTGGGCCCTTTGAACTTCAGAACATAAACTGCTCAGCTCAGGTGCATCCTGAACATAGCCATTATTTCCTAGACTCTTTCACTTACACTGTTCCACTTAATTGGAAACCAGTAGACTTCCATATCTGTGATAACACAAATGGAAATACTGATTCAGAATACGCTTTTCTGAAATGTAGAAATGAACCAAAATTTGAGAAGTAATTTAAGACTGATGTCTGGAATAATTTTTCTCAAATACGCCGTTAGATTAATAGTTGCAATGAGTCCAAGTTACCTATTGAGTTGTAGAACTGCTCTTGCTTGGAGGAAATCATGGTGAAATCAAACCCTCTGAACTATTTCCATGAAGAAGAGACAAATGGATGTGTTCTGAGATGTATAAGCAGAGCATTTGTGGAGATTAATGGAGCTCTGTTTCTGCATGGACCTGTTTCTAAGTTTGCTTTAGAACTTGAGAATTAGAGGGCTGCATAGTCAAATTAACAACAGCAGTAAGGAAAAAAAATTGGTTTGGCCCCCTGACTACGGTGCTTCACAACAGCTTTAAATGGGATCTATGTCAATATTTGCTGCATATTGTAAATATGCTTTAAAAATACAGAAATTAGGGTTGGGTTTTTTTTAAAATATTTTGTAATCAATGACCCAAACTTTGCAGGAGCCTTTTTGACAAGTATTGTGCTTGAACACCAAGCTGAGTATCCTGCCCATGGCACACCTAATGCACCTCCAGAAAGGAGACTAAGATCCAGGAGAGTAAACAGCTGCCTGTTCTGATCACAGGAATGAGTGATTTATTAAATACAAACTAAATTTCAGTCATAAGTAATGCATTAACATTAGTATTACACCATCAGCATTGCCCTTCTGCCCTTGGTAAAACTAAAGAAAGTTCACCTTTAAATTGTATTCAAATTTATAATTAAGCATTTTGAGTGATGGCTTCATCTACTGCCAGCAAAAGGGAGTGATTTACAATGTCTGTCAGTAGAATATTGTTATATGAGGAGAGATTAACAATCAGAATTTCAGACTCAACAGCATTTATAATTCTGAATTATCTGTTTTAATGCAAATGCTTTGTCTTTAAAGACTACACTCTGTCTTAATTAGGTAAAGCAACCATTTCTTGTTTGACTAGTCCCCTAAATTAGTGACCAGTCTAACACCCTCAGGATCATGCTTTTGCATTGTTTAATCCATTCCAATTTACAAATTGAGAGAAAAAGAGAAGAAACTGGTCTCTTATTACATACAAAGCACAAGAGACATGGCTTCATATCTAAATGCCTCTGGATTTATTTCCACATGTTCATTTGGGGGTGTGGTTTAGTGGTGAACAAGGTGGTGCTGGGTTATTGATTGGACTCGATCGTTTTAGAGGTCCTTTCCAATGATCCTGTGATTCTAAGAGGAGACTCCGGTAGGCATCAGTGAGCTCAGATAAGATTTTTCCCCATGTCTTTTGGGAATTTCTGCACTGTAGAAGTGGTGTCAGCAGAGAGTTGACCAAAGTAATGTCAGTGTGACCCGGTGCACTGATGACATAACGAACAGAGTACACTCAGGCAAGGAGGCAAGATCTGGGACTGGTCCCCTGTGCTGGTAGCAATTACTCACTGGTCCTTTGGCTGGATGGGTCTACAGTGCAATTGGGATACATGATTGTGTCTTAGGTACATGTGCATAAACTGGTTTTAATGTAATCAGGTCAGCTACAGTTAACAACAGAGCGGTGGTGATGTGGGCTTCAGGTGCTGAGTGTGCAGCCTGCACTGAAACTGATGTTTGCATTGCTCCATAGCTAGTGGGCACAGGGCCAAACTCCCTTCCCCATGTGTAATCCTGTTAAACTAAGTGGGAATGCTTACATGAGGGAAAAGTAGCAGAATTAGACTGTGAAGCATAACCATATTAAAATTGCTTGGCAATGGACTGCAGCTGGATTTGCAATAGGAGTGCCTGAGAACGATGGATAACCAGCCTGTGTTGGCATCAGGGCCACCCTTCACAGGAGAAACTGCTTTCTGTGCCTTGGCCATTGCAGCTGAGACCCATGTCTGGAGTGAGATTTGTTTTACCTCATATTAGCTGTTAAAAAGATGTGCATAAGCTGGGCATGAGCTGTATATTTTGCTGTATACTCAATGGAGAGGAGTAGATTATGTATCCCAGATGTTTCATATAGGTGCAAAGGTGTGACAACTTACCCTCCAAACACAGTCACAGATAGCATGAATTCAACTTGCTCAGACCAGGTCCCCCAATAGTTTCAGCTGGGAGTGACATAAATCCAGTGATGAAATGCCACATTTTCTGCCAGCAGCCAGCACCTCTGCCCAGAAGTGTCTTCCCTTATGGCTTGTATTGTCCATATGCTGGCTTTTCTTGCCCACATGACAACACAGGCAGAGGGATTTGCAACAGATTCCAAATAAAATGTAGCATTGGAAATTTCCTGGCATCCTTGAAAACTGAGATTCGAATGAAATTTCATTTAAAACCTGCTTGTAAATTGTATGGCAAAGTGAAAGGTACGGTTCTTCCAGTAGTGCATGGCAATAACTTTTGTGGGTCTTTTGTGCTACAAAAAAATCATATAATTTTGAAACTGACACCAACTTCATTAATAGCACAATTGCTCCTGGGGATTTGGTACATGGTGCTGAAAGAATAGATGTCTGGAAACCTTGTACATACATTGCCCACTCGTTATTCAAGAAAATCTTTCAGATAGTGGAGAGAAGGATCATTACTATTTTCTCGGTACCATGTTTTCCTCAGGTGGTGTTTTTGTTTCTGCCCCCTTTAGTATAAGGGGTTGTGTAGGATTGTGGTTTGTATCAGTCTACAGCATTGCCAAAACCTGACATAGGATTTGCACAAATTTCAGAGCTGATATGAGAAGCAGTATCTGTAATATTTATTAGGCATCACAGTGAAACCTGCCTGCCCTCTGGTTCCACTATAATTTTGAAACTCCCATTAGACTCGTTGGATGTTGTAACTGAAGTTCCTGTCTCTTAAATGCGCTTTTTGGGCTGCATACGATATGCTGCATAAAGCAGACAAATTTCAGTATCTCTTGTTCATGAAAGCTTCTGGGTAATTTCAGCAGTTTGGAATAAAGTCATTTGGATAAAGGCTTTCAAAGCTCCGGTAGAGATTTAGAACAACATTAATGGGAGGTGAATATCAAAGCATCAGCCCAGTGTTTTAAATCTAGAATTGATTTCCACTGCCATCACAGAGTTAGGATTTCACCCTGAAGTCTTAGTGATGAAGCTAGCCTGAAACCTAGGCAGTCCTCTTTCCCTTCCATATATTACAGGTTAAGCCAAGAAAGCATGGATGATACAAAGGAATAGTTATTAGTGACTTTCTACTTGCTTTTTTGGAGATGGAGTTGGCCAATATTTTTTGGATGCATTTCCATTCCAATGAGCACTTCTCCACTTAGATGTAGAAATACTGAAGAAGCATGAGAGAAACATACAGACTTCAAGATGGTTATCTAACCCATTCAAAGATTGCCCATGTGATAGTTTGATACCATGCATTCAAATGCAAGGCTTTCTTATGCAGAAGAAAACAAGGCCGATGGCTTGTATCTAGGATATGTCATAATGTAGTTTTTCAAACTGTGTTGCATTACTCATTGAGAAGTAAACAGGAGGCATCTTATCCAATACTAGATTTCTTTCTCTCCAAAGCATTGAAATCTTTAATTAAATGTAAAAAAAAAAAAAAAGTAACTTTTAGGGTGCATACAAAGCCATATGATTAGTCAGTTCTGACTACAGAAAACATAACCTATGTTGGATCTTCAGTATCACAAGACAAATGCATAAGGCTTGAAGTACAGTCATAAGGTAATTTACTCCATCAGCCTCCAGCTTTTGGATCCCCACAGACTGTAGAAGTTTTCCAAATTGTTTGTGCTGGTTATTGTATTGTTATCTATAGATTCCTACTTCTTGTATTAACCTCTATACAAGTAGCTAAGAAAATTTCACTTCTTTTGGCAAGCAGTTTGTTAGATTTCTTGGCTAGCTTTTAATTTGTGTTAGCCAATCCATGAAAATGACAGGAGGTGGCCTGGAGATCTTATGTTAAACTGAAGGAGAAACAGTAACATTTATTCTTTTTAAGCTTAATCTGCTTATTAAAAGTGACTTGAACTCATATGAGATTAATTTATAAAACATCCTTCTCACTCCTCATGGGTTGAAATATCAATGCTAGAAGTAAAATCCGCTTTAAAGTGCTTTCTTTTTCATTGAGATATTTATTTATATACATCTTATGGCACACAGTGAAACTACATTTTCTCACTTTATATTCCTTGCTGGGTTCCATTTAGTAGTTTGGAGTTTTTACTTGATTCTCATAGTGTAACATGGTGTTGTGGCAGTTCTTTTATACAGAAGAAAAAGTTTGGGGCATTCTTTGATTGTTTAGGTATGGTTTTTTATTATTATATTTTTTGTTTCCTTTTTTATGTTCATGTTTATTGAATGTTCTTTAAATGTAACAGGCATTCTTAAAGTATTTGTGTGCCAGTCAGGCTCTATAATATTTTTTCTATTAACTGACTGTGTTATTGTTTTACAAAACACAGTTTTGAGGCTCCAATTGGTAGCACCCATTGAAAGGTGGAAATTGGCCTTTGAAGTGTAGTGTGAAATGGATTTGACAGCTGTTTGAAACAAGCAAGGCTGGAGATGTGGTTTGCAGAAATCCTTATGGATGCAACCCATTTCTGGTGCCTGATTTCAGGGAAATGGGTCAGCAGATTGTGCCAGTGGATAAAACATGTGGATAGGATTGTTTGGTTGCTTTGATTTTGGGGATGTGTCAGATTTCTGTATCTTCTTTCTCTTTTTGTCATGGGAAATTTTATTTTCTAGATTTTTGGTTCAAGTGTCCTATTCCTTTTCAAATGAGAATAATACATTGCTTTTATTACAAGTTGTTCTTAATGTATGTATTTCTATTATTCATAATATGGCATGAGACTTCTATGTAAAATAGTATGAGTAGGAAAAAAAACCCCTCATACACTCCCTGATAATTAAACGTATGTCAAGACTCATAAGCTGTGAAATCTCATAAAGTAATGCCTGGATCCTATGGTAATATGATTTTAAATAAATATTTCTTGAATAAAATGTGTGGCTAGGAATGGTTTTTCTCACTCAAAAACTGAATAATAACAGCAGTGCATGGTAACAGTTAATACCCATGTGAATATTTCCATTTCATCTGCCAATCTTGCACTACTTTACACAAAAGAATAAGTAGCTTTTCTCGTTGGGTTTATAGGAGGGAGTTTGCTGTACTGCACACATACCTTACAGATGGTTATAATTTCTAGAGCCATCACTCAATTTATCTTGATAATAATTTAGCCCATGGGAATCCTTCTCACTTGTGGTACTCTTCCCTTTGTTAACATAAAAAAAAATCAAGAAATGGGCAACTGACGGCAAAGCCTCATTTCTATTGAAAGGCAGAATTTCTCTTCAACCCTGAACAGTCATTACACCTCCATGCAGACACAGCTTTAGCTGGATCCAGACTAGTGAAAGCTGAACTTTTCCTTAGCACATGCCAGTTAAATGTTTCTCTGACCTTCTCCTTTGCACTTCTGCTGAGGGTGTTGCTCCTGTTGCAGTTCCCCTAGTTTTTAGGGATGAACCTCGCAGCCAGGCCCATCTACTGCCACAAGAAGGCAGCAACATTTGCTCCCTAATGCCCTCAGAACTGGATTAAGTAGGAACCTATAAAGAAGGCCATACATCCACTTTCCAGTCCCTTAAAGCCATTTATTCCTATTAGCATAACTTCTTTTGCATCAACTTACTTTCATTCGCTACGATCATTATCAAAATGCAGTGAAATTAATTCAGAAAAGAATATCCAAAGGAAATAAACTATGCTAATCCCAGGGAATGACTTTTTCATGGTTCAAATAAAAGCAGCGTCTTTTGCTTTCTTTTTTCTGCCTTTCTGCTTTTTATCTCAGTTTTATGATTGCAATTTAGATCTTAGGCCCTCATTTTTACTGAGCAGAAGAACAGCTTACACGTTTCACTGGCAAGTGCAGAGGCCTTAATGTGACTATACCTTCACCTTGTCAGAGGGGTATTAAGAGACCTGTGAGGGATGTTCTAGTTCTACCAGCACAAAATTTTAAGCAATGTGCTAGTGAATATGACATGGATATGTAACTGGTTCATGCCTGGCTTATGTCCCTTCTTTTTATTTATTTGGTGTTTTTTCTTTGCCTTAAAATTCTTTTCTCACTTTCTTCAGAAGTCAGTGGTTTTGTAATTAGCTGGGCAAGATAGTTTTGAAGCTCTTGATTTTTGGAGGTTATAGGTGCTGGGATTTGTAAATACAAATGGAGACATGGACCAGCAACATTATCTGAATTGACAAAAATCAGACAAATCAAAGATATATCTCAGGTCATAATTTGAGTAACATGGAAGTCCTAGAGGATGTCAGAGTAGATAACTGGATTTTCATGACTTTTAAGACTGCTGATGTATCTTATTGCTTTGTGGAACACCAACAAAATTTGATTTCAGCTTCAGGAGAAAGGCGTCTGTGATTCCTGTTTTGCAAAAACCAAGCCCTGTCACTGTGAGGGACTATATTGTATGTCAGAGCCAAATTAATTTAATTCCCCTTGTGTTTACACATTGAGTGGGTGAGAGCAAACATTTCAGCACCTTGGAATTCTTCTAGTTACTTGTTATTTAATGCTCTTATCAGACAAACTGTAAATAAGAGTGTAATTAGTTGTTCTTTACTTACATGACAAGTTGGATATAAGTTCCATCTCCCTGGGAATGTATTTTTTACCTGATAGTGAGGGGAAATGTCTGCAGGGTTATCTGGAGACTACTAGGAAGATGAACATGAGTTTTGCATTTAGTCATTTGTACATCCATCCCAACCTGATAGCTAGGTTTTGCTGAAGATCCCACACAAAGAAGGAAGAATTTAGGAGACACCACTCTTATAATTGCAGCTGGCTTATATTCATTTGCCGGGAAGAATCAACATATGGCAAATTCTTTATTCCTAGCTAAACCTTCTGCATAAGAAAGCTGCCAAACTCATTGTTCTGCATTCTGTTTCCTTCTCAAACTGTAATAGAACTGCAGTCTATGTTTTCAGTTCCCTTATTTTGGCCCCTTTCTCTTTTCTGATGTCTTAAAAAAATATTTTAGGCATAAAATTGAAGTGACATAAATGTGGTTAGTGAGAAAATTCCTCCAAAATCTGACACAGGAGAGCTATTAAGGCATTTTCAAAAGAGAAAAGAAGGGAAAGGACTAATTAACCTTTTGTTTTGTAATTTTCATGCCTTTGCCTTGAAATTTTGTGCATCTTCTGAATTTCAGAACAAAGATATAATGCTTGCATAGATGCAAAACTATCTCTTCTGCCTGCCCCAACTGTAATGTTGAGGGGGAGGAGTAAGTCTCAATTTGAAGTGTATTTCTCATATAGTACTGTAAATTAGAAGGCATTATGAAGATACTATAGAAACCTTGATTAGAAACCTAATTAATAACTACTGTAACCTTTATACATGATTTAGGATGACCCAAGTGTTCAGTAAGTAAACCTTTGTAAAAACTTCACAAGTGAAGTCAATGGGAGCATTAGCACTGGTCTCACACTAGGTAAGACTTTATTCTGCAGCTTTTCCGTATGCAATCATTGTAATTCAAGGTTGTGTGACATAATTTTTCTTATCTTCCTCCCTCTATTCTATCTGTTTTGTAATTACATACTGCTTCTCCTGGCACTGGAAACAATATCGTGCTTCTAATAGATGTTGAGAGAGTTGGGGCTTTTCTTAGTAGAATATAGAAAGACACTTAACATGTTAATAGTACACTGTGATCTTAAAACGCTCTTTTAGAAATCGAGTTAACAGTTAAATCTCTGAAAGTGTTTCCATTTTGTTAAATTGGGTTTTATCTAAAAAAAAATATTGCAAACAGTAAGACTGATTTGTCAGTGGAATTATCATTCTGGTTTTCTTTTGAAAAGGAAGGCTATTCATTGACCATCTTCCTGAAGCAAGTGTACATTTCTCACTGTCCAAACACAGTCATCTTCAATATTTGAATGAGAGAGAGAAAGGCATTAACTTCTAACCTTCTCACCCTTAGCATCTTCTTTAACACCTTGTTAGAGAGGAGCACAGGTTCAGCATTTTATCCAACAGAACCACTCAATTTGAATGCAGGATTTCCCTTCCTCTTTCCAGTTAATTTTGGCAGATCACTAACATATTGTGGGGAAGCTGGCTTACTCTGGTCTGCTGTTTCTCTTAGTAAGCAGTTTGGTGGTCTCTCCAGAGAAGAGGACTCTCTTAAATTTAATATAAGGATGGTTTGGAGCCAAAAGTTATCTGCGCAATCCCACAAAAAAATGAAAAACAGTGCAGGGAGAGAGGGTGGGGAGGAGTGGAGTTTGATCTGTACAGTTGAATGCATACATGGCGGACAATACAGAGTAGGATAAGGCTATCCATATGGGAACAGAATGCTGCAGTTTCATTCCAATGGGATGAAGTTCAATAAGGCCAAGTGCCGGGTCCTGCACTTTGGCCACAACAACCCCATGCAGTGCTAAAGGCTGGGCACAGAGTGGCTGGAGAGCAGCCAGACAGAAAGGGACCTGGGGGTACTNCCTGAAGGGAAGTTCTGGCCAGCTGGGGGTTGGTCTCTTCTCCCAGGCACTCAGCAATAGGACAAGGGGGCACGAGCTCAAGCTCTGCCAGGGGAAATTTAATTTGGAGATCAGAAAAAACTTCTTTGCAGAGAGAGTGCTCAGGCATTGGAATGGGCTGCCCAGAGAGGGGGTGGATTCCCCATCCCTGGAGATTTTTAAACACAGATTGGCCGTGGCACTGAGTGCCATGGACTGGAGTTGGACCAAGGGTTGGACTTGATGATCTTGGAGGTCTTTCCCAACCCAATCAATTCTATGATTCTAACTGTCAATACCTTTCCCATGTCCCTATTAGCTTGGATGTGAGATTTTCCTCAATATCTCATCTGTACTGCAGTGGATTAAACTCTGTTGGAGATGGTCTCTGAGACTGAAAGACAGTTATTGTGCATCCCTCAAACTAGTTCCTTTCACTTCTGCATTTCCTAATTAGCCATAATTTACAGCACAAATATAGCTCGATGAAGCTGGCTATGTCAGGAACAACTGGTGTGATAAAGACACCTCCTCCACTCCACCATTACCAATTTTCTAACTCTTTCTCTTCACATAAACTGGATATTCACATAAATGTACAGAACCAATTTTCTGTGGTCTTCTGCCTGGAGAAATTTTTCCTGGCTGATTATCTCAATACTACTGAAAATTTTACATAGAATACACACACAAAAAAAACCCCCCACACATTTAAAACAAGTGACAAAAAAAAATATAGAAATTTGACTGCTGCTTGGAAAGAAAGAGGTAAATGAAGTAGAAGAAAGGCTTTACAGAATAGAAATAGGCTAAAGAAAAGCAGCTTAATTCAGTAATAAATTGCCCAAAGCCAATTTTAACCATGAAGAGGTTTGTCAACTCAGCTTAGAATAAAATTGGCAAGGGGAGTAAACCAAAAAATGAAATGGTTTAGCCTTCCAGGGTGAGGAGAGAGCTCTGAAACTGTAGCAAACCTGCACATTCCCACCCCATCCGACAGCAGAAAGCAGCCAGGATAGCATGTCATTTACCTGCATACCAGGGTATGCTCCTGACTACAGCTTTCCAGGTTTATGGGAAATTGGTCCTCAAATCTCATTGCAATTCAGTTGGAGACAGCTGTCTAATTTCCACCTCTGCAAATCTCATTTTCTGTGAAGCACAGAGCCATAGAGGGCCAAAAGCAACATCCCTCAGGTAACAGCCCTGTGTTCAGCATGCTGTGCTCTGGTACTCAGAAGTTTACCCTAAGAGCAATTGTGGTTTAAACCAATAGTACCAACAGGAACGTGACAACAGGATTTATTATTATTTGATGCTATAATTTTAATAGTTATTCTACAAAATGAAATTTTGCAAGAGAGAAAGTAGTGTTTTACACAGGAAAGGGAAAGCTGCTGAATGGAAATGCTGAATTCCCATCAACCCTTTGGCAGTGAAAGGACGTCTTAGAAGCTTCAAAGATCTCTGTCATTGTATATGAATTTGCATAAATCTCTCATCCTAGAAATGAAAATACCAAATGCCTCAAGCCACAAAATACTCCCAGTGTATTTCTGATTTCACTGTGACAAAGAAGTGTTGAAAATCTCAAGGAGATGAGTGGTCTCAGGGGACTCTGGGGACTGCGCTCTGGTTTCCTTTAGAAGTTGACATAGCACAGGTGTAAAATGGCTTCAGATGAAATGAGTTGTGAAGTAATTAGAAATAAAAAAACAGCCTGGTGAATGAGGTATCTTCAAATTGTAGTTTTAAGATGTAGATTAGAATTTCATCAATATTCAGAGGCAAATTTTATGTCTTGCATTTTTCTGAGATTAGCTCATGGACTCCTTGACCTTCGCTCTCATACTTCAGGGACTGATTACTGCCATTCTCTTTGCACTGCAGTTGGCTCTTTGAGTTACACCAATTTCTCCTTCCTCAGTCCTCTAAACAGCCTTCAGCTTCTTGGGAAGGTCAAGAGTTTGAAGAAGATTGCATTAAAATAGCATTGTTCCAAAATGCACTTTTTTGTTAGCATTAAATCTTGGAGCAGCTGCTAAGAGGAAAGAGTCATAAACATTATTGGGCACTTTTAATTACAGTGAAAGACAGTTCGAGGTGGTGTTATACTGTCATCCTTTATATTCAGTCTTTCCCAAGAGTCTTTCTTGGGTAAAACTATTGTATTGAGTTCTGTCAATATAGTCTTCTTGAATTCATCTATGTATGAAAAGCAGATCCTGTTTGCTTTCAAACCCAGGTAGAAATATCAACAGAAATATCAAATCAGTTAAGTGAAAAGAATGTGACACTTGCTTTTTTTGGCATGAAGTGAACAATGCCAACGACTATAGTTTGCAGTCTATAAATATTCATGAGGAAAATCTTTGTTTCTGTGACACATGCTAAAACTGGGTTGTTTGGTTGAAGTTTTGCACCAAACTCTCGGGAAATTCAGGTGAAGCAGGACTAAAAAAAGTAAACAAACTCAGCAAAACTGAGTTTATCTGTGATTTCTCTCAGTATGGCACCCATTTACATTGCCTGACTCAGAGCCTGGAGTTTAAACACTGATTTGACTTGTGTTTAAATTGCTGAAGTGACAAGCCTAGACTCCAGTTCTACTGACCTAGTTCTCTCACTGGAAAATCTCCTTTCTCTGCAGAATGAATGTTACGCTTGCGGCGGGGCAAGCCTGTGGTCTGCTCCTTATGAGTTCAGAATTAGCTAATATGCTTTCTATGTTTTAATTGTCAAGCCATTTACAAAGTATTGTGGTGGTTTTTAGGGTGTGGATTTTGGAGGTTTGTTTGCTTGGTGTAGGGTGTTTTGGGGGTTTGTTTTGGTTAAGTTTTTTTGGGTTTTCTGGGATTTTGTTACTTCTCTGCCATGTACATCTGTCTCTAGACTGATTTTTTTCAGCATCGCCAGTACTTACCTACTTCTGCACAGACTGATTTCTCATGCACAAAATCAACCCAAAGCTTGGTGGAGTTTCTAATGGACTGAAATTAGTCCCCTGAAAATTAGCAGCTATATCCTTGACAATGAGATAGGCAAAGAGAACGGCTTTCTAAGTCATTGCTAAGAAGGACTGGTCCAAAATTCTGTTGGTTTCTCTGCTCCCTTAAGCCCTGTTCACTTCATCTCTGCCCAAAGGGCACTTAATATAGCAATTAGCCAACCAGTGCTTATGTCTGTACTGGGCATTCGTATCCCATTGTAGGGATTTTGCCACGTGGTTGTCTTTTCTCTTTTGAGGGCAGACAACCTCAGATCCAGATATAAAAATCTGGACACAATGACTGGATCACCTATTTCCATGGCACCCACGGAGTGGGATCCCATGTCAATTGTACTGTCAGAAGTACGAAAGTGCAAATCCCGGTACCCACCTTGGCTTCTGCTGATCAATACTGTATTACATGTTAATGACTTTTTCAAAATGCAAAGTGCAATAGTTTTACTGAAGGATGCTCATTAAGAAACTGAAGGAGCATTAGTGACTTTGACCATGTTGAATGTAGTTCTGTTTCCTTGTAGTTAGTACCTTCCCCCTTTCAAAGAAGTGACGGAAAAGGGCCTGAACAGTGTTCAATACCTTGCAAATTCACCTTTTTGAAGGAGTATTTTAGAAAAGATCTTCTTGCAGCTTATCAGAGCTTTTTGTATATCTTGATAAAAGCATTTTCTGGGGAACTACAGGGAAAGAAGAAACACTGGTTGCCTGGTACTAATTTTAATTTATCAGGAAAAAAAGTCAAGTAATTAGAAAGAGAACTTATGTCTAATCATGCCCACCTCTGCAGAGCATGGACACTGCTGCTTCCAAGTGATCCTTTTTTGACAACCCCGTGCTGCCACACCTGGTCTGCAAGCTTTTGGATTTTTTTTTGCCCAGATCCTGGATCTCCTCAGATATTCTCAACCCACTTCCCAACTGCACAGTTATTCTGCAGCTCTGCAAATCACATGAGCCAGGCCACATCCCTGCTGCTCAATGCCCTGGCATTAGCACTGGATGAGTGAGGTGCAGACAGTGTAGTTTTGTAATTTCATTATGGAATTTAGTGAGAATCCAGAGTGAACTTCTCTCCTATAAATCATCAGTTATGTAAACCCTGGCTTGGTGCAGTCAGGATTTAAAGACCTATTGTCAGTATTTGGAGGGTGGGTTGTTAAAATGATTTGTTCTTGGTTAGATTCTGGCTTTCAGCAGGAACTTGTATGGAGTCCTGGAGTAGAGACAGCTGTAGGAACTGTAGGTTATGTAGCTGACAATCATAACAAGATCTGCAAATGAGAAATATTGTTTATTTCTTGTCAATTATTGCATCTTGGTGAAATCACAAAGAGGATTGACTTAAAGAAGGAAAGACTGAGAGAAATTATTCTTGGATACATCAGAAAACAGACCAACTTTGGCATTATCTGTGGATTTCATTCATTTTTTTTATCTTCCCCTGGACTGTTCATGTTTATCTTACTTCTCAAGCACAGGTCCAGCTTCATTCAGTCCGTTACTGGCTTATGCAGAAGCACAAAGTTAGGAGGGGCCTGGGCGAAGCTCCTGTGCTCACTGAAGGCAAAGAGCTGAAATTAGCCCAGGCTATAGTTCCAGTCACATCTGCCTTCTGCCTATGGGCAAAGTGGCCCAAGAGTAAAGGTGCGAATGAGGATAAGTACTGCCTTGGGAGAGAGGTGTTTTCTACATGCCAGGTTCAAATCCTTTTGGGAAATCTTTGTGGAAGGGGACCTTTCCCCTCTTCTTGGCTGGTCCTGGTCTTCCTCTGCAAGACAAGGGAAATCAGACAGTCCGGCAGTGAGCTGGAAGAGGGTCTTCAGAGCCATGGTGAGATATGGCAGACATTTCTACTGTTTCAAATAGTAGGATTTTTAGTATGTTAGATTTAAATGTTTCCTGCTGTCTTCCATGCACTCACAAATTCGTGTTATACATTTGAAGTTACTCTTCTGATTCTTGCCCCTATTGGCAAGAATTAACTGGGGAATTTCTTAGGGAGAGTGACACAGGGAAGGAGGGAAACTGGATCTTTGTGCTAATCCTAAATTGAAATCTGCTGAGGGAAATAAAAGCTCTCTATGGACTTAAAAAAGTGTTCACTCAGGAAGAGCAAGTGCCTTTATGCACACAAAGCAAAAAGGAGGTAAACAATCTGCTTGTGTCAGCTTTGCTTTTCCTGAAGACACAAGCATGGCTTTGGCTTCTTCTTTTATTTTTTTTTAACTTCCCCTCTTTAACAAGAATATATGTCCTAGGAGTGATACAAAGGAAAAACTATTTTATCTGGAAATTTTAGTTATGGGTTCATTCTCCTGCCTATTAAAAACCCCACTATATGTCAAAATTTCCATCCATCTCATTTCATTTATCTGTGAGCATCCAGACTCCATGCTGAGGTCATTAGTATCTCAGGTGTATTACCTCACCACAGTCTGTTGCTATGGAAATAGCTCCAAGCATCTTCAGTGATTTGACTGTGTTACTGCCCATGCATCTTGGCAAGAAAGGCTGAATACAGGAGAGCAAAGAGTAGTTTTAAAATATAATGATGAATATTTCAACACGTACAGGTATTTCACATTTTTTACCTACCTATAACTCCACCATACTTGATGGTGATTTTATACATACATATTTCCTTCTTACCTGCCTGATTTTTGTCCATTTCATTTGTGTGAAAGTGATTTCTGAAGAAAAGGAATGGCCTATATGGACAATAACAATCCTATAAAGAGAAAGTTTTTTTCCTCCAATTTTGCTTTCAGTTTTCTAGGTGCTCCTATATGTAGCTGCCAACAATGTAACTCTACAAGCACTGCATCTAATATACCACTGTATTTAATAATACATCAAGCAGCAAGATAGTGTTATGTTCTCCCTGAACTTACTGGTTTGGCTTATTCTCTTCGTACTATACTGGTAGTTATCAAATGGATTAAACATAGTTACTCAGTCAGGCTGTTTTACACCTTTCATTTAAGGATCTTCAAGACCTTTATACAAGGTATGACTGAATTAAGCCCCTCTTAACTTTCTGAGGGAATATGAAAGAATTATCACAATATTTGCTCTGTTGCAGCTGCAGGCTGTAGCTGCTGACTCTGTGGTTCAGAGGAACAGCCTTTGGCTCAAAGGAGAGTGGAGCATTGTATGTGTGTGGTGCTGTGCCCCTGTGACAGCTTGGCCAGGTGACAGATCAGGGTGGCCGATGATCCTCAGCTGCCAGGTGTCCCCTGGAGAACTATTTGCTGCTACATTCAAATTAAAGGCACTTGTGAAACTGGTGTCAAATTTCTTGAAGACTGAAGTGCTCTCCTTTCCTTTCTAGCCTAAAGGTGAAATAAAGCAGAAAGGGGTTTTTTTTTTGTTTCTTTCCACCCCAGTTCCTTACTTTGAAGTAGCATTCTTCTGATTAACCCAGTGGTGAAAGTTTTAGATATTTTTACTAAATAAAATTAGCCAACGCTTGTATACATGAAGGAAGGTGGACATATCAACAGAAACACCTCCTCTGTGGGAGATGTGTGATGTGTCCACTACCTGTGTACTTCTTTGCCTTTCTGCTCCTGTCCTGTTCTCTGTTGCCACTAAAACTTTGAAGCTCTCTTTTTTTTTCTTTTTTTTTTTTGACCCTCTCTAACTGCCTTTCAGAAACCCCCAGATGTTGCAGTGTGCAACAGTTTTTAATCTTCCTGGTTTGAGACACACAGTGAGCAGTCCTCCTGTCATTCCCTGCTCATTTGATTGTGCTGTAAGCTTATAAACTTCTGTTTAGTACAGTGCTCTGGAGACTTGATAGTAGCTACTAATTTCTATAATCCTATCTCCCAGCCCCAGGAGTGTGGGCTAGACTCTGTTTCCACCTTTTTCTCAGAACATAATCACTTTCAGTTGTGTTGAACAGATGTAACAGAGAAACAAATTTCATCTATGTAGCTCTACATGTCTCACAAGGTGGTTCTGTTATGGAACCTGTTTATCAGTGATCATCAGTGGGTTGAATTCGTATAACAAATGGTTTCCTAGTACACCTCCTGGCTGCTGGTGTAGGTAATCGGCCCATTTAGATCAGCAGGCTGGCTCAAGCAGCAGCCATGAAGCCTGAGACAATGTAAAACCCCATAAAACCCCCGAGAGTGCAGGTTTGTTTGATACTATAGCAGGCAGAACAGAAGGGCTTGTAGTCTTTCTTGCTAACTCCTGTTAGTGACAGACTCTGAAGCTGTGAGATTTGATTACCTTGTTTCCCCACCTCTCCACTTCATGCTCCATGTGCACGCACACACACACAGACAGACATAGGCAGACACACAGACACGCACACATAAACACAGACATGCACACTGGCACACACAGAGACACAGACACAGGCACAGACACACACACAGGCGCACACAGCCTCTCACACAGAGGCACAGGCAGGCACACACACAGACACAAACAGGCACAGGCACACACAGCCTCTCACACAGAAGCACAGGCAGACACACACACAGACACAGGCACACACAGAGACACAAACAGGCACAGGCACACACAGCCTCTCACACAGAAGCACAGGCAGGCACACACGCACAGACACAAACAGGCACAGGCACACACAGCCTCTCACACAGAAGCACAGGCAGGCACACACACAGACACAGGCACACACACAGACACACACACACACTTTTCTCTTGCTTCTCTTCAGCATAATCATCTTGGAGAGGGTCTGGAGGGGTGAAGGGGCAGCAGAAGCACACCACACTTTCCTTCTGAACATCTGATTCCTGACCTTGCTGTTATCCAAGCATATATTTTAAGCTTGCACTTGAAAGAGAAGACTTTCAAGATTTAAAATTCCCTAGAGAAGAAAATACTGGGAGTTTTATTGCCTGCACCTTCACTTATCATTTTTAAGATGTGCAGAAATGGAACTGTTGGTAAGATCCTTGCTTGATAGTGGCTGGTAATACTCTGACTATGGAGAATCTCTGCCAAGTTACACCCAGTGTGCTTAGGCCCATTTTGGAAGGACCTGTGCAAACAAATTACCATGGAGTGAGATGGAGTTTGTGATGCTACAGAATGTTCCCCCTAGTATTTAGCCATGGAATTTGGCTTGATTTGCAGTGTTCTTAGTATGACATCTGGTGTGGTAGAAACTTATACCCACTTAATAATACTTAAGAAAAGTATTATCAAATAATTCTGGTGGCTGTTACCTTTAGTCCCTGATTTGGTTGGTGAGATGTAGAGTTTTTGATGGGATAGAAGGCATTGTTATCATGCTTTTTAGAGTGGATGAGCTATACTTGGCCCAAGGGGACAGTTATATCATCTTCCACAGAGGCGTGGAGGGGCAGGAAGAAAGCACTGTCTGCTCCCAAAATTTTGACTGTAAAGCCCTTATCTGCAAGCATTTGTTATAGATCAGAACTATGCATTAATAGGCATTCCTTCTGTGAAGAAGTATATCTTTACTGGGACATGTCTTTCCCTGCCAGTGTCTTGCAGTGAGGGAAAGCAACAGTGATGGAGAAGAGAATTGCTGGGTCTGAAGGAGAACTTTTGTTTTCTGGTGAAACATTGCTTGTGCGGAGCTGAAGTGTCATGACTGCTTCCAGTAACTTTTGTGTTGACTTACAAACATCAGCTCTGCCAAATATAAGCTCTTCTCCCTTTTTTTGAGGATTTGGAAAGAGGAATTGCTGACTACTGCAGGTATCACTGATGTTGATTCGTGGCAGTGATAGAGACATAGAGCCCAAGCAAAAAAACCCTGACATCTTCCAGCATCTTTATAATTGTTTTATAGGATTTTATACAATTGTATTAGGTACCTTCAGAAGATTGTCAAGCCAAGTTCCTGCTGATGCTGTTGTAAGTGGAGCTACACCATTGTACAAAATAATGGGCAGTCTTTTACAGCAAAAAACTCTTGCACAGACATATGCTATTTACAGTAAGTGTTGAAAAAAATTTACATTTAGAACAGACTAGAATGCGAAAGGTACAGAGTTTGCCAGCAGGCATTCATGAAGCCCATACATTACTGGTTTTATTGAAAAAGACATCAAGAAGTGGCAGCTGACTTTGGGCAAAATATTTTTGGATCCTCAGAATTGAGTTAAAAGCTAGTGACTTGTAAGCATTGGGCACTGAATTCCTTAAATGGTGTGGGCATTATTTTTTTATCTGTTTATAGCTTACTATTTGCTTGCCACTTTCCACTCATATTAGTCTAGCCCATGCAAACAAATACGTGTAAGCAGAAAACAACAGACTGAATATACTGTCTGCAATGTCAAATGCCTTGGAAAGGGATCCACCTGATTCTGTTTTTATTTCTGTGTTTGAGATGTGTCATTTATTTGTAGAACTGTACTGTACTCCTTCTTTTTTTGACACAGAACTAAAACCAAGATCTAAACAAGAGTTTAAGGAAGGGGGAAACACCCCAACACTTCCCTTCTATACCACACATTTTAATTACAGAAATGTAGTCAGATCAAGTGCAGGGCCATTTATATATTTCAGCTGTCAGTTCTGCATTTTTTTTGTGTCTGCTTGCTAGAGATGAGGATTGCATTCTGTTTTAAAGAACTCTGTATAAAGCACTAGTATATCAGTTCTGATCCTGTGGGATTGTTTTTACATTAAAATTTCTACTAAAGACATGAGGACAAAGAAGAACCTGGAATCAGGCCCATAGCCAGAAAAATATGAAAACTTAAAAGCCAAGCAGAATAATTGGATGTTCGCTAACAAACTGACAGAAACTGTCATAGATAATCAGATTAACATGGCAGAAAGCCCTAAAAACAGTGACAGAGTAATGTTCATCTCTAGCCACAGGAAATGTGGAATTTAACAAGCCAAAGAACAGGCTAGCTGTGCATAATGTCATTATCAAAGCCAAAGTGATATTTGCTGTCACACCTATATCTATCTCTCAAACCTTTTGAAGAGAGGAAACACCTACAAATGCTTTCCAGAGGAACCTCATTATTTATCCCCAAGTCCAAGGGGCATGTGTGCCCCCTGCCTTTCCCAATGCCACCTATCACAGCCACGACTGTCTCCTCAGTCACCCCTCTCATTGTGCACTGTGGCCACAGCCAGAACTGGACAATGGATGTTGACCATCTGAACCTCCTCTTGGAGTGGCATATTCAAAAATGACTGTAACTGGGAAGTATTTTTAGCACACCCAAGCACGTTGGAAAAGCATTCCCCCAGAGCTATTGTCTGCTGATAAAATACGTATGCAAAAGACTTGTGTGACTTATTTGATTAGGCCTCTCATAGTCAGAATTAAGATATGCTGGGGAAGAAGAAAAGGGTAAAAAAGTGGCAAAAAGATAAACATAAGCCTATTTCAAATCTTCCCTCTTTAGATATCCAATATAGTGATAGTAAAAGCCTAATACTCCAAATATGTATTTGGGGGCTTTTAATGTGTGAAGAGACTTCTCTTTAAGCCTGAGCTTTATGGAAACCTGCATTCAATTTCTCCAAACTGCATCTGTTGTCTTAGGCAAATCACTTAAATCTTCCCCTGCCTCAAATCTCTGTGGTGTAGTGCAGATAGATTAAGTTTACTGCACATCTCCAAATTATCAATGGCACAAACCCTCCAGGAAAAGACTCCTTTGATCTTGCAGTGAGCAGAGTCCTAGTGAAGCTAATGAGACTGAACATGTAGAATAAGTGCTGCTGGAGGTATAATAAGGCTACTAGCAAGGTGGGAAGGAGAGTAATTTTTTCGCTGCATCTAGGCTGCATTTTGTTGGTGGAGAGAAGGTGGAAATTCAAATGGGTCTGTGTTTGTGTCTATGAAATGTCAGTACATTCTTGTCAGGCTGCTTACGTATGGATTCTGCTCTCCCTGCATTCCTCATGAGTATATAAGCCATCCTCCTCCAGTGATCCATCAATCATTGACTACCTCTCCTTTACATCATTTAATCACTCTGGTATTTTACATGGCACAGCTGTGTGCATTTGCTGCTGCTTGAATTAAATGTGTCTTCTTGCTTTCACTTCAAAAAGGGCTGACCCTGCAAGGTGTAGCCTATCCTCCTCCCTGAGAAGTTCTAGCTGATGATCTGGGCGATACCTCCCACCTCAACTTCAGGTTATGCAGCCAGATCCAGAAACTGGTGGGTTGAAACCTGTGGCCTGTGTGGTGCAGGACATTGTCTGAGAGGGTCAGAGTGCCTTTAAGATGATCCTTCTCTGCAGTCCTGGCACTGAGGTATTCAGGATTGCCCAGACTGAGGCTGGAGTCCCTTTTAGTGAAGCTTTGTCCTTCAAAATGGTACGTTAGGAGGAGAGAGCATAATGAAGTTGCAGGCTGTTTATTTGATGCATTTATTTTGCTAACTGCTATCTGTCTAGATGATTTTGATGGAGCTTTAAGTGCTGCTTTTCTGTCCTTTGTCATGCTTTATACCTCTATCTGAGTGCTGTAGCAAAGACACTAAGATATGGCCATATCCTTTTGAGGTGGTTAGGCATGCTGTTCAAAAACAAGCCTTGAGACCAGAGATGCTGGGAAATAAATTTCTTTTGTTTTTTTTTCTCTATACAATTATTTTTATTCTTGATTGATAGGGAGATCCCTCGCTAGTCATCAATGGAGTTAGAAGGCCACAGAATAATTAAAACAGGAAGTGTTCTCTGGTGGTCATCAGGTCTAACCCTCCATTTAAAGCTGTGACTCTTGTAGAAATTATGAAGAAATAAGGAACTTCTGGTTAAAAAAACCAAAAATGGAACTTTGAGGATGTACATTAATTTTTTCCCTGCCTTAGGTTTCTATCAATCATCTCTATATTATTGTTTCTAGTAAAAACCTACAGATATTTTATTGTTGTGCTGGTTTAAAGGTAAACCGGCAGGAGAGGCGAACCCAACACAAAAGAGATTAAAAGTCAGAGTTACAACTGAATAAAAATACTACAATAAATGCAATAGTACAAAGAGAAATGTGTTTTAATCCACAAAACCCAGGAGTATAACCCAGCCCCCTGGGGCACAAGCAGAATGAGGTCTGTTAGCCCCTGTGCTGAGCCCCACGTGGTTCTCCCTGACTCCAGAGTAAAAAAGAAGGGAAAGAAAAAACCTGTTGATTCAGATGACAGTTGCTGTCTTGTCAAGGGTGGTGGTCACAGTCCTGTTGAGGTTCTGGTCCTCCTCTGGATCTTATGAATTGTCCATTGTTGACAGTTCATGAGAAATTACATAGAGGGTTTGAATGCACAGCTTTGGTCACACCCACACAGTGATAAGCTGGTCCTGGCTTGCTGAACTAGGACAATTGTCTAGGGCTTTTTATATGGTGTTTGCTACTTTGTTCAGCTAACATTTTCTTTTTCCCCACTTTGTCTGTCTGAGGGCTTTTTTAGTAATCAAACTCTTTAGAGAAAGGACTAGTTGTTGCTCTGTACAACATCTAGTACATATGAATCTTGATTATGGCCCATAGCCAGATTACAGTGTGATTATAGTTACAATATTCTGCAAAAAAGATGACACCACCACCTGCAGACAGACCTTTCATGGGGATGCTAGATACTAATTTACTGTGACAAGACTGTAGTACTGGATGCCCAACATCAATCATAAAATGCTATTTCTTGAAGCAATGAACGTTGGTAATAAATAGTCTCCATCGTCTCTAGTACATAAATGAAAATGAATGTTAATCATTATAGTGAATAATGACCCTAGGATGCATCTTACGGAAACAAATGTATGTTGTTTTGTTTTCTTCAATAACGGTCATATTTGCCTCAATGCAAAATACAAAATGCTACAAAATAAGTCTGCTCTTAGCTGCTTGTCTGCTACCCATCAGTGGTTCATTACTGTGTTGTGATGGTGTAAAACACAAAAGTACACGTAAAGCATGTTGTATCCCTACCTATGTCAAACGTCAGTGAAAAATGTGTTCAAGGCAACTACAGTCAGCTTGTCAGGCTGAGGCAAAGCCCCCCTAAAATATTTACAGGTTCAAATAAGCTTTTCAAATAAGTTAACTCTTGTAATTGCGGTTTTTGCCAGCTATTGATCTCGTTCCTTTGCAAAGCAGGGACTCCTCTAAAACTTGCTCTGTGGACCAGAGGTGTCTTGTTCTAGGTTTGTCTGCCCTCTTGGAAAGGTATGTCAAGGCACCTAAGCATAAGAAGAATTGATTCTACAGGTCTGCTGTTCTTCAGCAAGTACATTCCAAACTTGGCAGAAACTGAGATACCAGGGATCTGTGGGGTCACCCTCATCCTGAAGTTCAACTGGCCTGCTTACTGGGTTGGTATGTCCTATACTTGTAAGGGTTACAGAATAAATTGACAATGCCAAAGGGCTTGCAAATGACCTTTTAAGCATTCCTAGTCATCAGAACAGGCTGAAGGCTTACAGTCAAGGACTATAAAATATTTTGGTTGGTTTTAACTAGCATAGATCATAGATGTAGTATGCCGAGAACTGTGTGTGAGCTTTTGTTTTGGTATAGTTTTATCTCTGTTCTCTGAAATTACTTCTGGTTTGGACTAGTGTATAGCACTCAGATGAATATGTGAACTAGGTAGGACACGACCTTTTAAGTCTCTGTCTAGAGAAGGAAAGTAGGTTTTAACTTCCTAATTAAAAAAAAAATCATTTGGAATCTTTTTCAGTGTTGCATATTTTCAGATTTTGATAAGTTTTTACACGCCTGCAGTCTGGGGACTTGTGCTGGGTGCTGTTCAAACAGAAATACAAGGCTAGTTGACATCAGAGAGCTACACAGGAAAGACAAAGCCAGGCAGCTTGATCAGCAATATTGCAGCTGCAGGTAGTTGAAGATTGAGTGATGCTGTGATATGAGCTGGCGGGACTAAGCAGATGTACAGTAGAGCTTAACTATTGGATGCAGGGAGAGAACAGTATATGCCACCATCATAAATACCTTTTTTCAAAATAACTGACTGGTAGCGAAAAAAAGGCTAGCAAGAAATAAAATAAAATACATAAGCGAGAAATACAGAACAACACTATATGAGTGTGGGATTTGTTTAGTTTGTTTTTTGGTTCAGATTCAAAACCATGGCACAGTGGTTCATCTTCCTACACAAATAGCTGTGTGTATATGTGCCTCAAATTGAGGTTTTTTTGGGAATGATTTCTTGAGTTAGTTTTTTGTGCCTCAATTAGAGCTCTACTTAGCCATGTATCAGTTTCTCACTGAAAATATTACTGGGTGAATGACGAAATCTTTAGTTTTGAAGAAAGACTGATTCTGGAAGAGGTAGTATTTTAGGGACCTGAGTGTTCATCTGAGATGTGCAACCCTCATGTCCTCCCCTTGCTTCACCAGGCTGGCATTTTACAAGCAAATGCCACAATTATTGATGGTTTCATGACAGTCCTCCCAGCCTATTGGGGTCATCCTTTGTCTGGATAAAGTAGGGTAGCTTAGGCAGTCAGAGGAGGCAGAGACAACTCAGGCAGCAGTTTGATCAGAAGGCTACACCGAAGACAAAGGACTTTATTTTTAGTAACAGCTTCACTTTTATCTACTTCTGCATATAACATGCCAGCACACTATTGGTCAATAGTTCGCCTAACATACATGGAAAGATTCTACTGGTTACAAGGCATCTACATTCTACAGGTGGTTCTCTGGTCCTTAAGGATGCATTCGTTCATCACCTCAGACCTTAAGAGATCCAGACACACACTGTCACCCCGACACCAGCCTTTCTGGTTGGACCTGCCGCAATATGAGTTTGTAAAACACAGTGCTCCAACATAAGAGTGACTGAATGTATAGTCCGGAAATGAAGCCCTTTTTGTGGGATGCTGTGAGCAGAGGGGGCTGAACTCTAATTACTCTAATAACATCCTTATTCTTTTGACTATAAGCTCAATTTCTTTTAGGCCCCATTAGCATGTATATACACAGAAGTGATGACTCAAAGCATGAAACATACGAAATCTACACCAAAACAACAAATTCAGATGCAGTTAAAGGCAACAAAACTTTTCAAATGGGAATGTCTTACCTTTCCATCTTCTTCCCTTTCATTTAATCTGGCTTTTTCTCCTTTACCTGCTGCACTCTTTCCTTTCTCCTACCTTGCGTTTTTTGTCTTCTGTGGATAATGTTGCAAGCTCTGTGTCATCTTGCTGAAGAATAGGGAAAAATTCATGTCATGTTCTTTCTGCAAGGGAAAAGAACAATGTCCCATCACTTAAACTGATGTTCAAGTGAGGCAAAACTGAAAAAAATTTGCATATTCAGAAGGCAAAATAGACTGTAGTTGGTACTCCCTCTAGATGCAATAATCTTTGCTGCCAAGCAGAACTTACAAAGGTGACAAGTTATTTATTAATACCTGTAGATGAAAAATGCAAGGAAATAAAATATTTTGTGGTGTGATTCTTATGAAAATATACAGCAATTTTAGTAAGAGTAGAGAGAAAACAGAGCATAAGAGAAGAAAAAGGGCACAGAAATAAAATAGTCTCTTAGGAAGGAAGATATGATCATGCCTTTTAGTAGTGTCAGTGCTGACATAATTAAGCTGATGTAGGGCCTGGTTTGTGAGAGGTGGCTACAGAAGCAGCAGTGTTTGTACCAAGTCTTATTTTTTACCAATGACTTATTATTGCTTCCACTCACTTTGCAGAGGTGGAAGCAGCTGCACAAAGCCTCCACTAGAAGAAACGGGTGAAAAGCATGGAAGAGTGCTGGGAAATAATGAACAGAATTGCAGAAAGAGTGAATTGTTAAGTCAGCAAATTTTAAACAACGTACTTTAAATGGGCAGGCAAGATTTGGATGGTTTGGGGATTATTAATCTATCAGACACTCTGCAAAGCAGGGGCTTTGACAGTCATTCAGGCTTTGGGTTTCCCCCACTTATCCTTTTTTCCCATCCCAGTGTCAGAGTGAAACCCAACCCCGCTGCTTGCCAGTCTTTGCTTTGAACAGCACCAGGATGATGGTTATCTTTCCTCCCACGGCTTTTCCTTCTCCTTGCCTGTGTGTTTTTCCTTTAACCCAAATCAGTTTAATCGCTGGGCTCAGAACAGGGCTCCAGAGTAGTCTGCCTTGGCAGGACTGTGGGGTGGAAAGGCTGGGTGGTGATGCAAGTAGGGGCAGCAAGGAGAGGCAGTGCTGCAGGAACACCTCAATTGCAGCACCATGGCCTCAGAGCTTCTTTACTGATTGCTTTTATAAGGTGGCTGTTGCACAGCTTTTCCTTTGATGCTGGTCAGAGCCATGCCTGCCTCTTTTGCCCCTGCTGTAACCTCCACCTGCTTATTTCTCTCTCTACTTTTAGGCCATTATGTTCCCATGACTTCATTTGTGTGGCTACACAGAGAGGGAGACTGGGGGAGAGTTTTGACTGGGAAATGACCACTCTGAATGAAGCAACGTGATGCATGAGTACTGTTCCTCCAAGCAATGGCACATACTCTCCTTGTTTATCATCATTCCTGGTATAATTGTAATTTGTAACCCAAGAGAAAGTGTCTCCTTGTGTCCAACCTCTGTCCTTGAAGTTATCAAGTAATGCACTTCTAGAGCTACCCCCCAGCTCAAACTTCAGAAGCCATGCTATAAGCTTGTGGAGCCCATTAATTGAACATTTCCTCAGAGAGGAATACTGGAATTGTTTCCAGAATGTGTGACTTTATCTTACCCTGAAACCTTAGACACATCCACTAACTGACTATTCAGAGAGGAAATTCATCATCTTTCCCACTTTTCCCATGAGACTGAAAGTTTCTCCTTTTCATGAAAATGGCTCAGAGTGGAAGGGGTGCTGCATGGGATGGTGGAAGACTAAGGTCTTCACGTGGTGTGAGGGTGGTGAAAGCAGTGAAAGGGTTGGCAGAGGTCAGAGGGATCATGGTTCCTCAGGAGGTTCTGTCTGGGGTAGATCAATACAAATGAATAACAAATAGGGCCCCTGAAATGTCATGAAACAGACTGTTTCTTCGTTCTCTCCAAGCCTAAGTACATAGGTTCCTCTTGCCTCAGCAGCTGCTTTAGGAAACCTCTCTCCTTTCTTCTGCCTCATGGCTGTTAGTAGCTGATGTTCTCTGCTTTCCTGAGGCATAAAATGCAGCAACCTAGAATACAGGCAACCGGGACCACTCCAGAAATGCCAAAATTAGTTTGCAAATATGTTGGTTCATGCATTTTTAAACACATGTCAGAAAAGGTGGCCTGTTGTTTCAAAAGGAGTTTAATTGGCATTCCACTTTGTCTTGTTTTAATTGCAGAAAAATGCAGTGAGAAGAAAAACCTATGAGTAGGAGATTAAATAGGACAGTTTGTCTGCAATAAAATGGGGTTTCCTTAATTAAATCTGCTCAGCAGTTACTAAAATTCTGTCACTTGCTTTATTTCACCATTTATTTTCTGGAAAGAGGGGAGAAAGTGGGTATGTTCACATAAAAAATAAATTATTACTATCAACTCTTGTAGATGTCTATAAGACTGATGTTGTGGGTTAGAGTTCCTGGTAGAGAAATGGTTGAGTCACAGACTTTAAGTTTTTTTAGAATTTCTGCATAGTAGATTCAGGAGTTCTTTGAATTTTCAGCATCTGTGTCTGTCATATCTGAATCCATTTACTGACTTCCAAAGTGCACTGGCTATTCAACAGCATGACTCAAGACACTGAAAACTAAAGAACATGACCCCAATCCCTAGCTATTACAGTGATGTATTCCCTGTTGTTTGCAAGGGAAGTCCATGAATCTGCCAGGTTCACCACTAAACCAAGTCTCTAAGTGTCACATCTACATATCTTTTAAATAGCTTCAGGGATGGTGACTCAACCACTTACCTGGACATCTTGTTCCAATGTTTGACAACCCTGTCTGTCTATGAAGAAGTTTTTCTAATGTTCAATCTAAATCTCCCCTAGTGCAAATTGAAGCTATTTCCTCTTGTTCTGTCACTTGCTACCTGGGAGAAGAGACTGAGCCCCACCCTGTTATAACCTCCTTTCAGTTGTAGAGAATGATCCAGTCTCCCTGAGCCTCCTTAAGGCTAAATAATCCCAGCTTCTTAGACATGTGCTTCAGTCCCTTCACCAGATTTGTTACCCTTCTCTGGACATGCTCCAGCACCTCAATATTTTTCTTGTAGTGAGCAGCCCAAAACTGGACTGAGTATTCAAAAATAAACACATAAATTGAAACCTGACTGAGATTTTGCTCTGGGCACCCAGGTAGCTATGGCAAATGGTATGCTTTTTGACCACCAGCCCTACATAAGCCTGTCCCCTTTGAGTGCCCCCCTTGATGTGTGTAATATTTCAAACTCTAACCCTTGCTGATAAAGAAAATAGCACTTCTCGTTATTTAGGGCTAAACCCTGAAATCCAGCAGCAAGCCTTCCATGCTCAGTTTGGTGACTTTCCTGTCTGAGTCAGGCTGTTGGGTTTTGCCCTTGAGGAGTGGGGTTTGTTTCAGTATTTTACCCAGAATGTGGTGTTTACACTTCATAAAAGGAAACCTATAAATGTGTATGAAATTTCCATAGCCCTCACCTGACAAGCGGCACATAATAAGTTGGGTTAATAATACCACTTGCTCTGGAGCAAATTGGAGTTTTTTGCTGCTGCAGTTGGTAATTAGGGATTTCAGCTGTTCTGCACAGAATGAAGTTGGGCTCAGAAGAACATAATTACACTGCAGGGCATTAAAAAGTAGGTTCTGCAAGTATAATTACTCAAGACTTTGTGTGTGTATGTGTGTGAGTGTGTGTGCGTGTGTGCACGTGTATGTGTTTTCTTAACTTCATGGTCATCCCCTAATAACAGAGCCAGGGGCAGCTGGCGCAGGATGCTTGCCAAGAAAAGCAAATTAGGAGGGTTATTACAGACCCATGTGTTCAAAGCCAAAGTTAACAAATGCTCACTCACTCCTGAGAGGGGAGTGGGGAATGGAAAGAGAAGCAGAGAGTTGAATTTCTCAAAGAAATTAAAGTAGGTTGTTTATGTCTATGTAGCTATATTCTGCCTCTACTTTATCACTCACTACTAGTATAAAAACAGTGCAAAATGGTAGAATATGAAGGAGTCTCAGAAGGCCATCAGTATTTATTTCCGTGTGGCGTTTTCTGCCGTGTAGTGGACATCTCTATGGAGCTGGGTGGGAGCACCAGTAGCCGCTGCCTTAGCATTTCAAACTGCAAGAGTAAACCTGCACAGGAGTGGGTGTCCCTTGCCTGGGGACTACGCTGCTGCTTCGTGCTACCCCTCTGCTGCAGGCCTTGTCCCATGGGGAAAACTGGGAACGTGACAGCAGCTCTTTTCACCTCCAAGACCATTCATATACAGGGCATCTTTACCAAGGTGGAGCTGCTGGCACAGCTGAAAGTAAAGGCCATCTGTGTCAGCAATGACAGTCATAGAATCACAGAATATTCTGAGTTAGAAGGAACACACAGGGATCATCAAGTCCAACTCTTAAGTGAGTGGCTGGTACAGGGATCAGATCTGTGACCCTGACATTATTAGCACCGTGCTCTAACCAGCTGAGTCTATGAAAGGTAATTTGGAAGTTCCCATTGCCAGGACCCATTTGCTATGGTGCTGTGTGGCTGCTGGCTGTGGGGCAGTTTGACACTGGTCTGACAGCTCACCTCTTGGTGAGTGACTTACTACACAGCTGGAGCATTGAGTCCAGGGCCAGGGCAATGGGTTACTATGCCACACTGTCATCCCAATTCCCTCCAGCATGGCAGCTTAGGCATAGCCTATCCTTTAGTGTTTAAATTACTGCAATAGTCAGGATAGACATTGGTGTGATGGAGAAATTCATGGCATTGTGAGCAATGTATATTCCTTTTCTTGCAAAGCAAGACAGTGTAGCCCCTCAGATCATGCAGAAAGGTGAGGAGCTCTGCACTGGGTATTCTCACCAACTGTAATCACTGACCTGAAGCTACCTTCTTGATGATTTGCATTAGAAAAATATGAATTTTGAAAATTAAATACTGTTAAATGAGGCCAACTGCTGGTGAAGGGGTCCTCAGCAAGACACCAGGCTGTCTCCTCAGGCCCCAGAGCACATGCTGAAACTCTGAGCAGGAAGGGAGAAAACCCAAGAAACACCCCCTACAGTTTCTTGGGTTTTCAATCTGCAAACAGAGATTATCAGGAGTGACTGCACCTAAATTAAAAGGGAAAGTGATGATAATGTGTTAATGTCATGATGGGTGCTTCACCAATACCTGGGTAGATCAAATTAGCACACAGCAAAACAACACTTCTAGGTACAAACTACATAGATTGTAGTTGCCTTCTGTAGATAATTTGAGGCCTTTAGACCTTGAAGATCACAATTTGTGTTGTTCATCCTCTTTTATCATATATATATGTAAAGGAAAAAGTGGGTTAGTCTTCAAAGACACCACAGCTGACTGGGGAGAAATTCCAAGAGAAATTATATTTCTCTAGCATGTGTTTAGGGTATGAGCAAAGAATGGGTATGCTGACATTCTACTTCTGTGTCTGAAAAGCTGCTAAAGGTTTTGTCTCCAGCTACACAGGGAGAACAGCAAATACTATCGTGTTTTAGAAGGGCATTTCTTTCCATGCACAGTACATGACTAAATGCAGAGAAAACAATGGATTAGTGAAATGCTTACATGGTAGTATCTATCAGACTTGTCCAAAACCCTAAAAACTAACACTGAAATTTATAGGCTCAAGGAAAATAATGCTGAGTGACATGCTGCAACAAAAAATATGCAAAATTTCATTATATATATGTAAGGGTAAAATAAAATTCTTTCCTCTGTAGCCAGATATATCACAAAGAACGATGTACTGTATTTTGTACACAAACCTCTCTTAGAAGGAGTGATTTCCACCTAAGGAGAAGTGCTGCTTTATCATTAGCTAAACAAGAGTAACAGTGAATGCACATGAGGTCATCTTTTTACTGATGGTCCAGATTGAGAGTCGGCTACAGTAGACATGGCATCAAGCATCCTGCCTGAGTGAGGAGCCCTGAACTGCACTGTGAGAAGGTGGTGCTAAGAATAAGGGAAGTCTGCTTATGTTTCATGTCTTAAATTATTAATCTAGCTCCTCCTGCCATGTTAAAATTGTAGCATTGTTTCTGAGGTCTTCAGGCAGATAGGTTTACTCTGCCATGGGAAAAACCTCCGTTTCTTTTATATTCTTCCCCAACCCCCCCATTAAAAAACAAACAAACAAAACCAAACCCACAACTCAAAACCCCGGATGTTTTTATAACCAGCACCAGTAAACTATTGGCTGTTGTATTTTCTTGCTTACAAAGCAGTTACATAGTACTTCCCTGGCTCTTTTGACATAGAAAGTCTTTTCTGTACTAATCTGCACTGTCTCTAATGTTGAATTCAATTTACATGTGCTCAGACACAATATTGTCCAAAAACAAGTCTGCTAGAATTTGGATTCTTAATAACAAAGATTATATCTGCACTTACCACTGTAGACTTGACATCTTCATAACAGAGGAATATTATCTGACAAAATTAGCATGCAGTTCTACATTACATGATGTAAGGCTCATGGAGATGCTGTTTACCTGTCTGGCATAGTTATCTGAAAACTATGCAAAATTTTTACTGGAGTATAACATAATGTTTCCTATGGCATCCTGACAGTCTTCTTGTCATCCAGTGTTGTGGGGATAGGAAGTGCTTTGATTAGACAGGAGAAAACAAGGCAATGCTGATGAAATTCCTCCAGATCAATAGGTCCTGGGATAAATATTGGCATGAGATTTGTCATTTCAGGATCTCTGCAGACTCCAGTAGCTGGCACCACACTGATATTTTTTTTTTCTCTAGACATGTTCTCAACTGTTTCCTGATCAGGAGAGTTTATGATTTTTTTTTCTTTTCTCTTTTTCTCTCTCTTTTTAGCAAAGGTTTAACATTTTGTCCATTTATACAACAGTAGCCAATATCTTGATATGTCTTGGGCTGTAGCCCGTTGCTGTAGTACATCAGCAGATTTAGTTTAGAGGATTTAACAGGGAAGAAAAGCACAGGATTTTAAAGTTGTTTTAACAAAAAATTGTCAAGTCCCTTTGTTTTTTCCCTTGCCACCCTGTCACTGTCACAGTGTGACTAGAGCCTTGGTTATCACCACTCTGATCCATGGCATTTTAAACCCTGTTTGCAGTCCAGGACATGAGGGTCACTCGGATCTGATACCTAGAAGTGTGGAGCCTGAGGAAAAGCAAAGAACGAGACATTTACTCGATTGCATGTTTTTCAGTGTGCTAGCTTGGTTCCTCTGGTTGAGAGCAGAGGTAGTAGTGCTTGGTGCTGCTTTGCAGACATGGACCTTGGGGTCAGGGTGTCCGGGTAGGTCTGGCTCATGTTGCACGAAGGCCACGTTTTATGAGGATTCCATTTCTACTCATCCTCAAGTGCAAAACTTTCCCTTAAATTGTTATTTTTTTTTCCTCAATGAAGTTAAATCCAGTAGCTTTCCCATGGCTTGTTTTGTGTGGACTGTCTGAGGAAGAACAGAAAGAGATCAAATTAGGTTCTCCTGCTCTTTTTTATAAATGTAATTCCAGACAACCAGCCTTGAATCTTTCATGTAAGCAAGACATATTTATGTTTAACAACTGGACAAAAGATTGAGGATTCCTCAAGAAAGGCAGGACACAAAGAGGCACTTTTCACTCCTCAGTAAGAGTTGGTATGTGGTTTTAACAAACTGTCCCTTGCTGATTCCGAATTTCTCTAGAGATGGATTTCACCTTTCAGCAAATGTGGAAAAAAGATAATAGTACTGAAAACAAACTATCTTTTCTTAATATCTCTAGTTCTTCCTAGATCTATTTCTGCTGTCTTTGGGTAGTTTAGATTCATTTTTATCAGAGATCTCCGTTATAGAGTTGCTTTATTACAAACAAATGCAATTCCACCAATAATTTTCTTTCTGGACTAATAAAATCCAGCTTCTTCTGGATCTTACAATTACATCCAACTGCCTGGTCTTGTGACTCTGAAGGCTGCTTCTAAGCTGTGCTTTTTATATATCTTCAAAAAAAGATGCCATAAAGTTGAAAAAGGCTTAGGAAAAACAAGTAGGAAAATGATGCTTGGGGAACATTCCTTAGAGTGGGAGATTAAAGAAGCTTGGTCTAGTTAGTTTATCCGTGGGAAGGGAAGGAGTCAATTTGGTTATGGTCTAGAAAAAACAACATTGAAAAGAGACTTCTGATGCTACATAGTGTTTTGATCTCTATATTTTTTATTCTGTTAGATCTGAGGATTTGATGCTGAATTGCATATGAAAAAAATATATTATGGATAATTAATCTCTCTAGATACTTAGGATTAGAAGTAATAGTTTCTTCCTCACTTGTAAGTCTTTAATTCACTAATACCTACCTCTTTTATACATGTTTTTCTTTTATCTATTATAAGGCAAAGCAAAGTTGATAGAGGTGATGCCAAGACTGTGTATCTGTGTAAAACTGTCTTATGGCTTGACCAGAGGTTTTAGGCTTCCTGAAGAAAAATTGGTTTTCTCTGGCCTGATTTGTATGGAAGATTATAATAGAGAATGGAATGCTGCCTTCTTGCCTTGCAAAAATAAATCTAAGAATATGATCAGTTAGTAAAATAAGTTGTTATCAATCAAGGGGTATTAGTAAGCAAAGAAATATGTAATAAACACATACATTAGCAGGTAAATGACCAGATCAAACATTCTTGTTTTCTTCTACCTTAGCAAACCTTGTCAGTTTGAATGACTGGTATTATTTAACCAGTAATGGCCAGTTGTAATTTATTTGCTCTCTTAATATAGGATAGTTGTGTGGAAGTAAATCTCATGGGCTGGTGCTGGTTACCCTGCTAGGGAAAAGCCAGAGATTGATTAAGCAATGCATTTTGACAAGGCTTGCAACATCATTGCAAAATAACCAGACCTCTGGGAACTTCTAAGATTACCACCACAAGCCTTGAATTCCCATGGGTGTGTTTATCACATGGGATACTTACCATAGAGTGGTTGTTAATATGCAGCTGTGTGGAATCTCTCACAGCTGTTTGTGTTAGAAATATTTTACTGCTGCTGGTCAGGTCCCTTGGAAGATTGATCTGTTCTGTTTGACTCGGTAACTAAGAAGACAATAAAGCCACACAGTTGACTTCAAATCTCTGCTTCTTATGCTTAATATTACTTCTCATCTGCACAAATAGAGGTCCCCATGCTACCTGTCTGATCAAATTTACACTGGAAGTAAAAAATATTGACTCCAGCATAGGGTTGTCAGGGATTGGTGGCCCAGCACTGACAACTCATCTCTCCTTATAAAGCAGTAGGAGGTGAGAAGCTCTCCTGTAAATGCCCTAAATAAACTGATATACCCTGCCAGTGACAGCTTATTTTCCATACTTTGCTGGAGACGAGGGTTTTCCATGACTTTGTGGTACAAATCTTTTTTACAAACTCAGTCCATTTCTGGTATGGCAGAGAAAAAAGGGAACAGTCTTCTCTACCAATGGCAGGATGCTGAGGTTATCCAGCAGCATGGCATGGCTGTGGGCTGCCTGCATATGCCAGTGGGACAAAAAGGGCTGCCTGCTTCCCCCTGCACATACGTATGCCATCCTGGCAGCAAGGCTGGCACTCACGCTTTCTTCACCCTTCACTTTCTATACTTACTTCCTTATCTGGTCTGCCCTACGCTCTTATCTGGGAAAGATGAAGATCAAGTTAGTTACTGAAAAGTTCATGTGCTGCTAGAATTCTGTTTCCCTGCTCATTTTTCCTTCTTTCTGGAGTGGAAACAAATGGCAGAAGTGAAACCGTCAGTCTTCATGTAGGCATGAAGATTGCATGGGGAAAGTTCTTGGCAGAGCTTGATTAACTTAAGCACAGGGTCATGTTAATTTTATCTCTGTGCTTCTTGGATGAAGCTGGGCTACACACAGACAGCCCAAAGCCTGGACAAATGTCTGCAATAAACTTCAGTGGATATATCCTGAGTGATTCAAGATCTTTCAATTAAAAAAATAATCGAGATTAGCAATTAGCTCTTTATTTCAGTGCTTTGGCTGTAGTTGCGAGCAAGTCCATATGCAGTACCTGGGAGATACTTGAAATAAATATAAATGAACTGCTGTTCAGCAGCACTAATGAGACTCTGGAAAGCAATGCTCTGGAGTGGCTGCACTGCTGCGTTTCCCAAGGTCTCTGCTTCCTCCTGTTTTGTGTGTGGGCTTCTTGGAGTACAGTGAAGGAAGTAAAAGCCCTGTATAAACAGTCCTCATTCATGCAGATAAGGCTGTTATCACCACTAAAATGATTTCTCTGGAGTAAAAGCTTTGAAGTCTCACAAGTCTTTTCTCCTAATTTAAGATTTTTGTTTAGCTCTTCTAGGAGAGTTTCCAGATTATGCATTAGGTGGAAAGATCAGGACAGCAGACAGAGATCTGAATTTTCTTGAAGCTGGAATAAGTGTCCTAGTGTAATAGCTGATTACTTCTGCATCTCAGTCTGAGTGGAATCTCCCTTATTGGATCAGGCAATTCCTGAAGACTCAAACTACAAAATTTTGGCTTGTGTAGATACAAGTTTTTGCACACAGAAGGCAAAAGTCTTAAGAGTCAAATTTAAGAATCTTGCTCACTTTCATATATAGGATTTGTGTGGGGGGGATGGATTATGTTTGTTTGCTTTTTAAAGGTCTATAGTAAAGAAACTGAGATGACAACTAAAAACAGATTGTAGAATACAGCTATTATTGAGGCCAGCTTAGTAGCTTAATTGGATTCAAAGAATAGAAATTAGCAGTATTTCAGTCACTATTGCTTTGACTGGATTTAAGATAGTTTTTTTACTGGAAGGGAGGGAATGTTAAAAGTGGACTATGTATTCTTAAAGTGTAATAAGGTATCAGTTCAGTAACACCACTTATATAAGTATGGCCTTTCCAAAGTGAAGTTAAAGCATTATCTATTGAATAATGATGCAGTGTGCTACTATTGCCTTCTTGCTCTTGGGATCCGTCAGGTTAAATAACTTCTGCATCAGTCATTCTGAATAGTGCAAAATGTCATTTTAATAGAGCAGGGACATGGGATCAATAGTGCCTTCTTTGAAAATTAATTGTATTTGTTTTATACTGCTTGCTGGATCTTCAGGAGATGACAAAGAAAGCAGAAAGTATTCAGAGTAATACAGAAGGTGAATAAAACTGTGTTTCAGTGGTAATATTGAAATATCCAGCATTAAGGAGTTTTCTGTCATGGGACAATATCCCAATCTTCTGGGGCAGGTTTATCTAAATGAATTATCTAGATGTTTACTGGGCATACATGTGCATGGACACTCACATGCACACACACTCTCACAGATTTCCATGAAGACATAAATTGATGTGAAACTGTCTCAGGTAACAGTCCAACAGCATGTATGTACCTTGATCATGGTGGAACTCAATTGTACTCCAAGTTTATAGGACACTGTGAAGCAGTATCCCATGGAGAAGCTGTTCAATCAGTAAAGCACTATCTTATATAAACAGTAGATGTGGGACGTTAACCAAATGTGCTTAGGCATTTAGAGAAAGTTTAAAAGTTCTTTATGAATCCAAATTTAGACAGTGATGTTACTTTCAAAATATGTCCCCTCTTGTCTTCATGGTCACTCCACCCTCATCAACAACTTTTTCCCCTTTGAGCTTGTCTTATACTAAGTTGCAAAGGCTGTGATGGGACCATTTATTGCAAATGTGTAGAAAATTGAGGAACAGTCGTAGCTGGGCAACCGAGCTTGTGTTATTCTGGCACAGAACCACATGCTGAACCTAAATTCAGTTAGAAGGTATAGGGGGAGCCCCTTATACCGAGCTTGGGCGCTGAATTGACGGTCAGAAGAGCTCAGGCACCGCAGACATCAGAAGGCTTGATCAGAAGGCTCACAACTTTGAGAGTTTATTCAAGATAGATTAACAGACAGTTCTCATAGCTCACAGTAGCAGTAGATAGTTCCTAGAAGTTCCTATGACATCACCTCACATCTTAGTAGATCTACATCTAACTCTCACGCAGTAATATCCACACCTTTTATGCACTCTCACATCCAACATGCTTCCACATAATTGGTTAACCCGTTCACCTTACATACACCACAGCCTGTCATTGGTCACAAGCCACCACACACACTGCAGGTAGCTCTGTTCTCTTTAAGGTAGAACTCCAAACAGCTTTTCTCTAGGGATGCACTCACTGTCACCCCCACAAGAAGGCACTCTAAAATCATATGCATACATATGGGTGAAATAGGTCCAACGAGTTTGGAAGTCAGCTGGTTGTTGGTAAATAGGACTTTCAACATCCACCACATTGGCACCATCACTGCCAAATAAGTGACTTCACATGGTCTCCTGTCTTTTCATAATTGTATTACACAACTCTGTATCTCACATACCTGAAGACAAAACCAGCAATAAGGTTGATTTCTGGGTTGGATTACTTAATGAAAAAAATGTGAGGAAGGATGACTTGCAAACTATGCAATGGACACAGAAATATGGTAGTTGAAAGAACTTACACTTTTCCTAAATTGATCCAAATATATAGCTCTGCAAGCTAAAGGGAACTCACAGCATACATGAAGCTTGTTGAAAGGGCGATTCAAGAAGTAAAAGAGTAGTATAGGCATTGAGAAAAGAACCTGCAGGGGAAAAGGGCTGAATTACTATTATCAAAGCTTCATATATCCTATTTTTCATAAACGTTTTACTGATTTTCACAATGTATAAAATTGATATAATTTTTATTGATCCAATTACATAGCCTTAAATACTTAAATATAGTCTTAAATATATCCTTATAGCCTTAAATTTCAATACAATTTATCTTATTCTTACTGGCAGTGAACATCCCTAAAGATCAGATAGAACAGTGCATGTATTCTGACCCATGAATATTACATTATGTCATCTTTACGATCAGAGCCCCTTAATTTTTCTCATCAACAGAGTAAAGTGGTCTATTTATTTGAAGGGGGGAAGAAAGGCAGTCATGATTTATTTCTTTAAAAAATAAATGTGAAATCTACAGCACTATTAGCCAATCTATATTAGTTCTTGAAAATTAGTAAATATCCCTATCTTTAATAACAGCCTTAAGCTCAGGTGCAGAATTTCAGGAAGCCACATTAGGAACAGGTGTATACATTGAAGCATCTAAAAAATGGTACTAATTACTGGAGAATTAAGAAATCACTTGTGCTGTAATCTAGTCAGTCTTAAACATCTTTACCAATTTGAGGATGTACTTTGTGTGTGTACTCAATATGCACGTATACTCTACACAGGTGTATGTGTATATATGTATGCAGTGACAGCTGGGTAAGGTATCGGGAACATTGACCTTCCTCGGAAAGCAACAGGGAGTTGGGGATCCTAAAGTGCTATAAGTGAGTGAAAGCACTTTTGGATGTTGCTTTCTTTGTTTAAAAATACACATTGGGTTTTGCATGTATCTAGGCATTAAATTCCAACCAGAAATAAACTCCAATGGATTGAGACCATGCTATTGGATCTTTTTTGAACTTCGAATTTGTTATGAGAATCATAATGGGAGGTTTGTTTTAGTTGTTGGGATCACCTCTGTGCGGATTTTCTCATCTCTTTGGAGGACTGGAAGCAGAATTAATGGCTTAAAACTACCTGAGTGAGCAGAGTGAGGATGTGCACTCAGCTTTCAGACTCAGCGTGTCTCTCCTCAGAAACTCAGTTCTAATTCAAGAAAAGGATGCCTGAAAAAGCTTCTTATGTTATTTCTGTGCTCATCATTGCTCTCAACATGTCAGTAGGATGAAAGCCACTGTAGAAATGTAAAATCATTATGATCATTCTTGTTTTCCTCGGTATGGAGTGAAAAAGAGGTCATGGAGAATACTGTTAATAAAAATGACTGTAGAAAGGCGAACGAAACACAGCTGTGTGACTTAAAATGAACATTTTGACAGATTAGGTTGGGATGAGGATATTTCCTTGCTCTAACTGAAATCACTGCTAGCTGCAGTACTACAATTAGTAACAAAGAAATAGCAATACTGGGTCACACAAGTGGACCATGCAGCATTGCTCTGTTCTCCCTCATTTTCCTTGACAGTGTGGTAATAAAACATGTTTAAAACAAAGATTAAGAATAAAGCAGACAATGATTTCCCCTCACCCTGCCCCACTTTTGTTGCTGTTATATGGCAGTGAGTTCCCTGGAGTCACATCTGCTTCCTGCTGCTCCAGTGCAGAGTCTGGTGAGGAGAACTGGCAGAAGTGGCTGTTCATTTGAGCTCTTGGCCATCTCCATCTTGGCTCCCCTGGCTTGAGCCGTGACCTTGGACTAGTTGATCCTTCTCCATGCTGTTTTTCCCAGTTGTGAAAAACCTATAGTAGAACCTTATAAGGCTACTGGGGGGTCTGAATGAATATTCGCAGAGCACTTTGAGACCCTTGAATGAAAGAAGCTATAAAAATGCAAGATGTTATTATTTATTTATGAAGGTCCTCTGGGTTTTGGCCAACAGCATGAATTGTTGACATTTAATTATTGAAACAGTATGCCTATCAGACCCCTTATGGTAGGAGGAGATAAATAATGCAGAAGACTTCAGAAAACCTGGTCAATACCCTCTCGAGATCTGAAGCAAATATACCAGGCACATAGCTCTAGCATAAAAAGAACTAAATAATTAAACCAAGGAATGAGATCAGTTGTTTGGAATGCTTCTTATAATTTGTGCACAATGTTCTACAAATTATTTAGTATTAGTCCATTACTTCCAAGCAGCCTTTTCTAAATAAATACCATACTCCTTGCCTATAAGGGTCACCTTATTGGGTGAATGTATGAAGGACCAGTGAAAATGTATGAGCAATTTAAGTTATTTGAGCAATTACAATGTTTCTTCACAATATCTTGAAGTGTCAAGAGTTTTTAAAAATCCTTATCATTGAACCAATTAATACTTTTAAATATGCAATCAATCATCTTTATATGAAAAGAAAAAAGGAATTAGATGCCTAGAATGCTTTTGAAGAAGCAGCTTAAAAAGGAGGAAGAGTCTGTGCAGTCACATTAATTATACAGAGTACTTTAGATGTTTTTCGTCCAAGCATTCCAAAGTTTTTACAACTGTTGAGGCTTAATGTCACTGCAAGGCAAAGTACATAATTTACAGTACTTGTGGATAAAGTGAGACACTGATGTCTTATAAGACAGGTTGTGACAGGATCTTGGGTGCACAGCAACAAAGCAACAAGGAAATTCTATTCTTCCTCCTCTCCAAATTGTAGAAAAGCAGTGGTATTAACATTTACAGAAGGCTACTACAAGGGAGGGACACTTCTGGAAACTAGCAAACCAACACCTCTTGCCCCCTCTTCTCAATTGTTTGCTCATTTAAATGCCTGGATTTTGCTGACACAAAGATTTTTAAATAGGTGCAGTTGACTGACTCTAGCAAGTTCTGGTTTATCTGATGCCATGCTGCAAGCTGAGTAAATTTGAGATTAGAAGTCCTCTATTCTATGACAATGCAGTGATGCAGGGATACAATGCTAAATGAAACCTCTGACCTCATGAGCAATGGGATTTTTCCTGTAATTTGAATGGAGAGTGTTTTTTGCCAACATTCTTGTAAGACATTAATTCAGGAATTTATCAATTGCAATATATTATAGTGATTTTGACTAACTTAGAGCTGTTCATTAAATTATTATATTCTGACTGTCATTTCAAGCAGAAACAGTATTTCTCTTAGTTTCCAGCTCTTTGCAAATTGTCAGAACTGACTGTACTGGAGGACTGGTGCTCTGTGCAGAGTCATGCAAAGTGTAATTTGCTGTCCATGGATTAACTAGCATCATCTCCATTGCATCTCACCTCTCTCTGGCTGTCTCTTGTTGAAGTACTGATGATGGTAGACCCTGCCTCAATTATCAGATATGACAAGCTCACAGCCTTAGGTAGTGTGACTCAGAAATAGCTGGGGAAAGGGAGAACAGCCAATTTCTGTGATGGCTGTAGAAGAGGATTAGTAAATTCCACAGATGTGAATGATTCCTTCCAGCAATGCTGATACTAAGCTAGAGAATACTGAAGACAACTAATAATTCAGGCTGAAAACCCCCTGACTAGGGCAAGTGATGTTGCTGGATACTGCTCCTTGTCTGAGGTGGGGCTGGAAGGATGAAAAATCATATTCACCTACACCTCTCTCTCGCCCGTCCTTCCTAGATGCTGTAGGTCAGGGTAGCCATTGTACATTTATGTTTGATATTTCAAACATATTTGTAAAGTTTTGGAAATAGGACTGAAGATTATTATTTCATCTGATACAACAAAAACCCCACAAACAAACATACAAAACAACAACACAACAGCAACAACAAAGCAAGTGATTGTCCTCAGGTAATAACTCTGAATTTACACCAGCTGAAGGTAAAAGGGTTTCCTTCATTTTATAATGTATTATACAAAAAGCTACAAATGAATGAACATATTTTTAAATGCTTACTGATGTGTTCAGGTCAATTCTTGCAGTTAAGCTTTCAAAACATTTGAAAATGAAAATCAAAACATTTGAAAAGGAGTGGCAGAAATGCAAAAATTTCTTGCCTTGCTGGTATTAATATAAAGTTATTAGCTATAAGTGTCCTCAGAATATCAAAGCCTTTTTCAACATAAACCAGTCTATCTGCATCTCACTTAAGGGGACATCGCTGGACAGATCCACTGTCTGGAAGGATTTTTGATACACTAATATGAGACCCCACTTACTAGCAAGAAAGAACCTTCTCTGTAGCAGCTCCCTGTTATTAATATATGCAGGTCACAACTACTACATGGGTCGTGTGGTCAGTAATAACGTTCAATCTGCATGGTTGTGTTTCATTGATAACAAAGACCCCAAAGGAAACCAGCACAAAACACACTCTACAGACAGCACACCAACCTAAGCCTTCAATACAGACTCAAACAACATCCTCCCCTCACCACATACTTAAGTAACAGCAGAAAACTACTAACCAGAAGCAAAACAACCTAAAACAAAATTTAAACACACTTGGTAACACAAAGCAACAAAATGAACTGCACCCAACACTCTCTGTAACACAAAGCAAAAAGAGAATATGGCTTCTTCCCTCTAACACATGTTACATGCACACCTTAAAGGAAGTAACGTACTTGATAGCACAAACCAAAAGGAAAGGATATAGCTGTTTCCCATTAACAGACATGTTAAAAGGAGCTGCACACCTTAAAGGAACACAACAACTAATATAAAGTAAGATATATACCTGGTGGGTTAGGAGGTGTAAGGCAAGGTAAAATCAGTAGCAAAGCACAGTTAGTGAATATGGTGTCTATAAAATAAGGTAGCTATAGGGTAAAAGTGAAAGACAGTAAGGTATTATAAGGATATAAGGTATTATAAGGGTGTAAGGCAAAGGTGTAAAAGGTGAAGTATAAGGTAATAGGCATTATAAGAGAATATGAGGTTTAAGAGATAAGTGATAAGGCATAGGAAAGCAGAGTGCATGGTTGCTCATCCTTACATTGTTTGAAGGAGGTGGGAGGAGACAGGGTGACTTGCCAGCTACCCCCACAGAGATGATGGCATTTCTCCTCATTTTTGCTCATGTCCAATCTCTTTTTGTACTTCTTTTTTCTCAGGGAGTTTGAGTGACTGTGGTCAATAGTTATTTTTGGGGTGCTAGACAGATGACGTAGGCCTAAGGAGTGGCTTCCTGTGTTCCCAGATGTGGCAAAGGAAGGCTGCGCTATTTCCACAACACTCCATCCTTTGTTATAATCTTATCAACTTGGCTTGAACACTTTTGGAGAGCCACTGGGTCTTTTTTTTTCTCTGACAAAGGTTTCTGGGAGCACCCCTATAGGGGTTGAGGTGTTTCCCTTAACCCATCAAGATTTTATCAGGGCTATCACCCCATGGATACTTAAACAGTAGGCATTTCACACACTACAAATGTATTACATTTTGGAAGAGTCTAGCTTACAGCACTGCTAAGTGTGGCTTCCATTTGACTTTGTCTCCAATAAGCACTGTGGTTAGTATGACGTCCAGGAATTCAATTGTCTGTGCCATAAACCAGGGTAGTGGAACACTGAAAACATAAACCATATCTATAAGTACATCCTGTGTTTAAAAATCCAATGCATTCTGAGATCCCTGACAGAATGTAAAAAATGTTCCCATGATCACCTTTTTCTAATGATTCTACTTAATTGCCTTAAAGACAATCTGAAGTGGAAAAAAAGGTTGAGACGGGGCAGGAATTTAAAACATGGTCAAGAAGGTCTGGAGTCAATCTGTGGCACAGACATTGACTTAACATAGTGATGCTAAATAAATCTGATTCTCTTCCTTTGCCTTGCTTTATTCTTTGAGAAGGAGGAATGAGAAGTCTGTGCTAGTCTTGGTAGAAGGTATTCTGGGACACTGCTAAATACAATGTTTCTAGCTTGAATAATGTCATGAATTGAACACGGACTTTAGGAGTGCAGTGGTATGGAGCGTGGCAGGGAAGACAGAAAGGAATTGCGGATATTAAAACTACTGCAGGTTTTGAGAACCAAGGTCTTCTATTAATTTCTTCCTGTCATTAACTTCCCTTGTCTTACCAATATTTTCTGTGGGATGTGAAATCATATCTGATATTGATTGCTCCATAGTCTGAAGCACAGATCAGTGTCAGCTTGCATTAAGCTGTAGTTAGACCTCTTCTCTCCTCCCCAGCGCTCCCCCTTCCCCTCAGTGCTTTAATGCTGTAAGTAGGTCATTGCAGAACTGGAAGCTGTATTTTTTTTCCTTCTCCCCCATGTGGCTGCTAGAATACATTTAATTGCAAAGCACAGCATCAAAGCTGGAGCAGCCAAGCTCACCTCGAAAAGACAAATAATGAATTTCTGTTAGTGCAGTACAGTGGAGGGTGAGCTACAATTGGAGGTGGATAAATAAGCTGGCATTTGGAGCCTTCACATTTTTAAAAACAATAGTCGGGTAATGACGATGTGGATGACTCCAACCCTGTCTTTTGGAGATCTGAATGAAACATAAAACTGAAGTTAAAAACTGAAACCGAGGAGGAGGAGAGAAATGAGATTTTACTCAAAACTGTCAGGTGAAGTGCAAAGGGCCAGCTTCCAGCAAACATGTGGTGAAGCTGTAACGCAGCCAGTGATGCTTAGCGTGTGCTTTTGGGTGTTTTGGCACCAACCCCATTACTGTGAATGGATGAGGACAGCTGTTTGAAAGCACTTGGTTTCTGGATGTGTTTGACATAAAGGCTATTTAAGCTTTTGGAGGATTGAGATGGAGAATTGACTGGAGTAGACTTTGTCTGTAAATGTTTAGAGAAGCTGCTACGTCTAAGCATAGGATAAGAAATTAGAATGTCTAGAGTCTCTTTCCGACTCTGCTAGGAACTTCATAAATTAATTCCCTATATGAACTTATGCAATAATGTTGTCCCTAAAATAAGGATTATGGTCTTATTTTAAAGGCTTTAGTAAATCATTCCACTTTAGTGATTAGGAGATAAACGGATAAGCAGTGTCACAAAAATCATTACTAACAAACCAAATATAGAGTCTCATTAATACCACCATATTTTGTAGATTTTGGTTGAATTTGGTTTGAGTTTGGTTTTTTTATGTGGGATAAACTTCCTCATCTTGGTCATACACATTCTCTTACGAACTGGACATTTAAAGGATAGAAGTTTTATCCAGAATTCTCTTACAACCATAAATAACATGTTGTCATTTATCACCCAAAAGGAGTATATCTGCAGGGACAACCTGTCACACATTGATAATGCTAGCTAAGCTTCAATGACAGCTACAGCCGGAAGATTTTAATCCAGTTGGCTTAATTTCAGGTTAGAAAAAAATATACATAGTCCTAAAATTCTAAAACTTAACTTCTACCTTTGCATAAATATAGAGACCTCACATTACCATTAAATGAGAGATTACTGAGGGCTTTTTTTGAGATAGCTGGGAAATTCTGAATGGGCCATGATTTGTCTCAGGATGGGATGTTCAGAGGAGCTGAGGGCCCCGAGCAGAGCATTCACAGGGAAAGTGCAGCCATGTGGGACCTCCATGGCCCAGGGCCCTGCTCATGTTCTACATCTTGCCCCATGGAGTAGCACAGAGAGTTTGGCAGTTCACATTGGAACAGAGGTGGTGGATCAAGTTCACGGCTGAGATGAATCTCCCTTCAAGCTGTGCCAAGCTGGAAGTGACCCTGTGTGCTGTAACTCTTTGGAGCAATTGCATTAAGGGTCTTTGTAGGGATCTTTATCAAGCCTTGGAAGAAATGTAAATGCTGTTATCATGCTCCTGGCTCTTGACTGCTACACTTTACCTGTTTTCTGAAATAAGGTAGTAATTTCATATGGGATTTGGTGTGGGATTGTTTGTTTATTTGGTTTTTTCTGAAATAGGGTAATAATTTCATGTGGGGTTTTGGGGGAGGGTTGTTTGTTTATTTGTTTTTTGTTTGGGTATTAGTGGAAACCAACCATGGGGTAACAGCTTCTCAGAGAACATGCCACACACAACATGGGGGTGAAATCAAAAGGCCTTTATTCAATGGGAGAGCTGGCTTTTAAGGAGTTGGTTCAGGGAGGGGCTTAGAAGGGGGTGGAACCTTAAGAGAGGTTGAGTAAAACATGTGTCGGTAACTGTTAACATCCAGTGACAGAAGATCTGAGGAACGTGCTCAAGAACTCAGTTACGATAGGTCCAGGGGTGGGGCAAACTGGATAATTGACAACCAGAGGAACAAATGGGGAAACACCCATAACTGACCAATAGTGGCTTAGGGATTGTGGGGGGAGCGGGGAAGAATGAACAATGAAGGGTGTAGAAGCCGTTTGCAGGGGGCAGGGGATACAGAACTTCTTGGAACATAAACCCCTACAGAGAAAAACGCATTAATAATAAACTCCAACAATAAATCCTGCATGTGCAGTTGGGTCAGGTCCTTGGGGCTGCATTTCAGTGTTTCCCCACAGGGCTTTTTTTGTTGTTTTGGTTTGATTTAGTTGGGGTTGTTTGGGGTTTTTATGGTTTGGTTTGTTGGTGGTTTTTTATGATCTGTCTTGTCAAAAGAAAGGTTAGTTTATTCAGTTACAATTGAATCGAGATGGACAAATGCAGGGAAGTTTTTAGTCCACACTAAAAGAAATCCCTGCTTCATTGTAAAATGTTTAGAAATGTGTACACTATTCCCTTGTTTTGCCATCAGATCAGCTTTGCTTTATTAGGCCCCTAGTTCTTGAGTTTTCTGAATTGTTTTTCTCTAGGTTTCTAATCTGTCTTACATTCTTGTGGATATCCTTTTTTTTCCTGCCTTTCATGAGAGCCTGTCCCTGGATCTGCTAGTAGCTCTGCTGGGTACGTGTTCCTTTTTGTGCATTAATTTGTGGGACAAGATAATGCTACTTTCTTCCTTCGTAAAACCACTGAAGAGTCACAGCTGAAGAATGAGCTTGGTATCATTATTTTTTCTTGGTGTGTGGGGAGCTCCTTTTCTGTGGCAGAAATAATAACATTCATTCTTCATTAATTTAAATTACAAATGGAATGCTGGTAGCTTCTCTGCAGAGACGGTGACAGCACTGCAGCTCTAGAGTGCAGCATGCAGAGTCAGACCCTGGACTGAGACAGCTCAGCATATTCCACTGAAAGTGATGAAGCAGTGATTTACAGCAGATAAGCATTTACAAGGTCTCTAAAAGCCCACTCCACAATCTGTCACCTGCTAGTGTGGGCTCAGTAGCAGGGTGAGATAGTAGGAAAGATAAGGAATTACAAAAAAGCTTGTTTTCTTGTAATATAGGAAAAAAAGCCTAGTCAGAAAAGGAAGGCATAGGGTTAGTCTATCTGTGGTCCAAGGAGCACTTACTTCAGACATGTCCAGTAGCTGTTGTTTTGGGCCTCTTACGGTTTTTCCAAAGTATCTGGGCCAAATTTCCAAGCCAACGTTTTAGGTATTGGTTAATGGGAAGGCAGTGTGGGACAAAGTGCACTAAAATGAATTCCCTGAGTCTCTGGAGCATGGATGTCTTTACCTGAGGGCTAGGATAGCTCCAACCTGTTTTCCAGCCATAGCGTTCACAGACAGACATGCTGCCATACAGGATTGCCATGTCCCTTGCCCTGGCTCCATCAGGGCATGCTGGCAGCTGCAGGAAGGGCAGAGGAAGCTGCCCATGTTGTCAGGTAGAAAATCCTATGATTTTCCTTGCTCTTTGCCAGATTGGAGCATTGCAAAAAGAGCAGATGGCATTAAATAATTTCGTCAATGCTATTTTCATTACTCATTCCACTGAAAAGCTTTCACATGAAATCTATGGTTTGGCTCTGGCTATAGATAACTTTTTAAAGGAATTATATGCACATAGTTGCAAAATACAAAATATTGAATAAACAAGGTTTTTGCATGCTTGGTTGTAGGGGTAGCCCCTTAGTCCCGAGCAGGGGTGCACAGTGAATGATGGTCAGAAGAGCTCAGGCACAGCAGGCATCAGAAGGCTTGATCAGAAGGCTTACAAGACTTTATTCAAGACAGATTCACAGACAGTTCATAGTAGCAGTAGTAGTAGATAGTTCCAGATCCTAGGAGCTCTAATCTCACTCAGTAACATCCACACCTTTTATATCCTCTCACATCCAACATTCCATGACATTATTGGTTAACCAATTCACCTCACATACACCAAAGCCTCTCACTGGTCACAGGACCACACACACTCCAGGTAGCTCTCTTCTCTTTAAGGGGCACTCCAAACAGCTGTCCTTAAGGGATGCACTCACTGTCACCCCAACACTTGGTGTCTTGGAGATGAGATGTGCCACCTGCAATACTTTGAACCGAAATTTTCAAATATTTACATTGACCACAAATATTTTAATGAGGAAGCAAGTTCTGCTATCCATACCTATTTGGTTTACATTAATCACATTTAGTTAAATAGCCTTAGAAACCTACTATTCTTGTATATTTAAAGACAGGGGGTTTTTGAAAAATCATAAATGATGTACTTTACCTTTAAAAGCAAAATTTTTTTCCCCAAGGTGTGAAAATCTGATTTTCATTTGTCTTAAATGACAGGAAATATTGAATTACATTATTCAGCAACTATTTTTGAAGCTGTGTTTCTTTATTTTCTGTTTTTGTTGAGTCTCCATTGAAAGCTAATTACTGTTTGGTTATACCAGCTGAAATGTGTAAGATATCTTTGACAAGAGAGGTGTTCCCTTTTCAGTGGTCATCAAACAGACACTTCATCAATCTGATCTAACACCTCATCTAACTAATATTTCCTTCCACATATTTTATTTCTTTATTTCAAGATGCAATTTTTCCATGTGCCTGTTCTTTTGTACATCTCCTATTCAGGTGACAGATCACTCTTTCTTATAGTTAGACATCATATAAAAAGCAGGAAAATTCAGATCTTTCTCTTCAGGGATCTGCCTTCTGGGACATAAAAAAAACCATTGAAAATTATTTATTTCCTGCAAAGTATAATTAGACCACTTTAAAGAAATTCTATAATAAAATAGGATGCAAGTTAGTGTACAAAAGCACATTGGCTGTTTCCTTGAACTTGCTTAAAGAGCAAAAAGAATTATGTGGCAGCTGATAATATAGTGCTGTCCTGTAATTATCATTTTCTGAGATCCCATAACCAGGTCTGAGCTAAACTAAGCAGATTCAAAAAATTAAATTTTTCCTCTTAAGTCCTGCAAATAAACGTTGCTGCTGATTAGATCTAGGCTTTTTCCAGCTGGTGAGTTTTTTTGATGTTTTTTTTTCCATAGCTGATATCCATTCAGTACAGGGACTTGAATGTACCAGAAATGCAACAGGAAAATTGAATGAAGAATTGTAATAGCAAAAAAAGTATCTCAGATCACCAGCTGAAAATTTGTTATTCACCATATTAAGTTCAAAATGGCATAAATTTGAACGTGGCCTTTGATCCTTGGCCTACTTAGATGTACAGAAATGTGTTTGAATAGGCAGAATCTTTAAGTGCTTGTCATATATCTATACAGCATTTTAGAAAGATTTAGGCATTTCATTGGCTCTAGGCTTTTTTATGATCCTGACATAAGAAATTAGATTTTTTTAAAATATTACAATTTGCATTCCTTAATCATCTTGAGCTATGCATCTAAGACCCTGTTATATGGGCATTAAAGATGTTAATAAATTCACATAGTTTTTCCCCTCCACAGAGTCTAAGAAGTATAAGCCCTTCTGAAGTCAGCAGAAGAGCTACAAAAATATCGCTGACAACTTTAAGTATCACCCTTGACCCTTAGAGGTGTGTTGAGATCTGCCCTGAGACACACAGAGTAATGTGTATCAAAACTCAAAAGAAAATTCTGTCTGATTGATGTACATGGTCAGACATTCCCTCCAAAATAAATGTAATCTATGGATGCTGCCAATAGAAGGCTGACATGGGGACCTGGGTTTGGAGTAGAGAGTTTTATGTAGAGAAAGTATATTCCAAAGTTTTCTACTTTGGAGGCATAAATCACTTTAATGCTGCATGGATCCTGCAAACTTCCTTTTGCTGTCTGTTGACTCTGCATCTTGGTAGGGAGGTGGAATGAATGAGAAATATTCCCCACCTGTATGAAATATAAAGCATTTAAAATGGAAATGCACATTCTACTTCCTCGTGCTGGAGGGGTGGTGAGATACTGAGGGAACAGGCAGTCTGTTTTTTTATTTTGGAAGTTTCTCCATATTGATTTTTCTTCTTTGAAACCTTCCTTTGTAACTTACTGACTCCCTGTGAGAAAGGAATTGGGTTTTGAGGTCTCAGTTAATGCTGGTCTCTAACTGACCCATGAGGGCACTACTGTCCTTGGATTCACTTTGGTGCTGAGTGCTAAGATTTCTTATCGAACAAGTTTTGATTGCCTACTTTTTTAATCCAGTAAAAGATAAATACTGGACTACATTTGTTGCAATTTGGTTATATCTTGTTCTCTGTGTTGGTTACAGAAATATGAAGCCTAAAAAAGGAGGTGATTTTGGTAGGGAGATGCTCTTCTTACTCCTCTGAGGAGTATGACAAGAACGCAGCAGTCCCTGGAAGAAGTGATTTATGCTAACGTCAGTAGAGTCACTTAATTTAGATCTTCCTGTTTACTCCCTGCACAGAGTATAAAATGTTGTAGGCTCTGCATGATATACACTTGTTCAAGTTACTTTATATTCTGTATCATTGTTTGATGCCCTCATGATCATAAAGGGTTTGACTGGGTTGGGTTTGTATTCTAGAGATTCATTTTCCCTTCTGAATACAGACTCAATTGCAATGTATTTTCCTCTATAAATGTCTAATAAAAATATATTATTATAAATACCTGTCTTGTAAAGCCCCTTATTGAGTTAACCAAAAGGTATGGGATCTGAAAACACACTGCATTTTTTTAAAGTTATAACATGAGGATGTGTAAGGATCAGGAACAAAAATATTCAGAAAGGCTGAGACAAGCCACCAACAGATGATAAAACCTGACCTAGATTGTCAGTTTATCCTTTTGAGTTTCAATCCTCACATTTTTAGCTGCTAAGATCTTCCTCTGTCAGATTTTTTTGGGCTTGGGTATTTGCATTTATTCTGAATACTCTTTGTGGGTTTTTGGGGATGTGCACATGCACGTACGTATATAAGATGTTCTTGCTTGACAGATTTGCTAGGTTATATCACATACACTGTTTCATGCTTTTCCTTTTGTGGTACATGTTGTTTTGTGCTGTCTCACATAGGATAAATTGGAAATGACAGTAAACAACGTGCCTGATTTAGTATCTGGTATGTGATCTGAAGGCAACGTTGATTCCATCCTTCAAGGATTTCCCTCAAGTCTGTACCTCAGTCTCAGATGTAGCAGGGGTAAAAAATGCTTCCTGTCAGAACTGAATCCGTTTGCACAATAAAACTCTTCAGATACACTTGCAGAACTATGTTAAAAATGAAAGTCAGTTTCCAGTGAAAGCAGAAAAAAATTGGTCAGTTTAGTGCAAAAGGCAAAATACATTCCCAGTTGCAGAAATGCATTGTCCAACCCCTCCTGCAAAGGGAATCTTTTCTTGAAGGACTGAATGTTACTACCGTGATTTACTGTTATCTTTCACCCTGTAATTATCATGTGTGTGCAAAAGGGATACAGCTCTGTCTATTCTGATGTTTCAGCATACACCTTTCTCTTCCTGTTTTTAGTGGTACAAATGCCTGAGATCGACAATGAAGAACTAGGTACAAGGAACAACAGAAGATTCAGACTTTCAATCTTATGAGGTCTTGTGTTATGTCTTAATGATTACTGATGGACAGTGGGTCATTGCATTTTTAGATATTAGGGAATCACAGAGCTCACACATAGTATTTGCATTACTGTGATGACTCAGAGCAGCATTCATGGTGAAATGAATAAAGGAGAAATGTATTGCTGTGAATTCACCTACAGGCAGATAAGATTCCCAGGCTTTCTGAAATACTAGACTACTTTACACTGCAGTCACCTATAAGCAATGGGATCAGGTGCTGCTAGCAGCTTGAAGCATACTAAACCCAGCTGGAGTGAGCCTGCCCATGCAGAGAGAGGGGAGCAGGTGAAGATGGAAGAGCATTCCAACAGGCATTGCCCAGGAACCTTGGGGTCCCCTAGGTTGCCATCTTCTCCCAGCTTGCCTATGGCTGGCATCATACCCTGCATCAACCCTCAATTCCATGATAGAAGGGGACTATTTTGACTTTGAGGAGTACAGAAGACAAGACTTGGTGGTATCCAATACCTGGAGGAAGGTCCATGTCTCATGACCCCTTGCTCCAAAGATTTTTCTCGCTATATACTGAGCAGCCCATCACATGCCATGGTAGCACTTAAATCTCTGAATCAGGAGTCATGTTTTTAGTTTTGTTGTAGAAGCCTTACTGTTGTAGTTTTCTGAAAAAGGTGCTCACCTTACTGTGAAGTGAGTCTTCAGTACTGTCCTACATATGCAAAAACATGAATGAATATTAACTTAGACTGATTCATAATTACTACGTGAAGTTGACAGATAATTCCCATCGAGGAGCAGGACTGTGTGCAATTAACTTGCTGAAGGAATTACATGGACAATTATCATATATTTTGGGTAATGAAGAAATGCTAACACTAAATGAATGTCTTCTGAGTAAACAGTTATGTTCATTTAAAACCTCATTTGTATAATGAATGCTATATAAGCTGCATTTGGACTGTGATAGATACAGCTCAGGTCACTAGCTAATTTAAAATATATATAAATAATCCAGCTTCCTTGCAGATGCAATATATATAGTGGAAAGTACCAAATTTAGAGCTTCTGGTCTTGAAAAAAGGAGCCTTAAGTCCAGAAACTGGTAGACACATTGGTGAATTGCTACACAGCTTCACCCAGACTTCTGCAGGTCAAAGGAATAAGCTACTCTTCCCACCACATGAGATATTCCACCTCCTTTCCCCAACTGTCTCTTTCTTTCCTCCCCTGAAATACAGTAGGGTTCTAAGGTAATTTCTAACCAAGTTATTATCTCATGAGAATAGGGACCATTTCAATTTTAACTCTATCAGGTGTTTGGGTGCTATGCTGTGTTGCTGCAACATGCAAGCAGATGCACTTGAATTTTCTGATGTTACCCCCACACTTCCAGCTGAAATTTTTGGAATGCCAGAGTGTTTCTGTACTGACAAAGAAACAGAACACACATCCATGCAGACCACTTACAGTACAGCACAGTAGGGTAAGATAAAAATGTTTTCAAAGGCAAAGTTCTTCATTCAGTCTTTAATTACTACAGGAAAGGCTTCAATGTATTGGTTAACTTGGTTTACGCTTCAGTGTGTTTTTTGAATTGTCAAAGGCAGAGAACAGACATTTTTCCATTTAAATCAAGATTTGCAGTGTTGATTCTTAGCAATCATAGCAACTTCGAGGATTTGCTGTGGTTATGGATGGCTTAGAGTTCAGAGGTAGATTCTAGCTATAGAATCTGCTCTTGGATTTGAACATTGAGAAGCTTGGAGTTATTTAGTATCAGGATAGAGAGGAACCATTCATAAAGACAGGAGATGAATATGGGTTTCAGTGTAAGAAGGGTGGGAGCTGAGACTCCTAGGATTCAGCTGAATCCTAGAAAGCTGCTCTGTCTGTCCTTAGTCCCATTTGGAGCATCTTCCTCTCCTCCTTCTCCTGCTTTCTTTGCTTTGGGAGAGCAGAGTTTTCTACTTTCCTTCCACCCTGTCTCAGTGCTCTCACCTGTGTGAGTGCTGCTGCTGAATTTACCTTCCTTCTTTTGACTGAATTCCACCATGCCAATCATCCTGTATGCAGGAAAGAAATAAATCACTGTGAAATGAGTGGTTTCTTCCACCTTCCTTGATTCCACTGAGACTGGGCTAAAGAGATCTAGTTGCTGTGGTTTCAACTCTTATTTACCTTCTGTGGGGCCTTTAACCGTTGATTTAGCTTATGGCAATTTACTGGCAGGAATTAGCTCACCTACCCATCCCCTAAGCTAGCAGGAAGCTGCACAAGCTAGTGTTAACCTCATGCTAATATGCTTGACCTCTCCTCAACATGTATGACTATAGTGTCCTATTTATCTCAATTAAAAAGCATCTGTCTGGCTCACAATTCCTGTAAAGTACCATGCAAGATAACCCTTCACATGACTGCATCATTGTTCTGTTTGTAGAACCTTCTTAATGGGTAATTGCCACAGGAGTAGTGATCACTTTGAAATTACTAAGGGCTTTTCAGGAACTCAGTGTTAATAGTTAATTAAGCAAGTAAAAATGTCTTTCAGTTAAGGGCATGCGTAAGTTTCAGAGATTACATATTGATTTTTTTCTCCTGCTTTATAATTAAAGTCAAGTCCCACAGAGGATCTGTACCTTTTGGATCCATTTCCATTGCCCAGCAAAGTTCCTTCTCTTCCTTACACCCTGCTATAGATAGTTGGGGTAATATGGTGTGTTTAACATAGGAGATGCACATTGTTTGAGAGTTTATTTTCTTATTAGGAGAATGCTCTAAATTTTTGTCAAGAGAACTGTACAGTTATGGCTTTGCAAGGCTATCATGCAATGAGAGGGTGGTGGTAAGCAGGGAACGTTTCTCTTAGCGCGAATTTTGCTAACTAGAGTCAGTCTTGAGGCAGATTGACCCCTGAAGACACAGGTACTGCTATTTTGGTGAAATTCTTACAGAGGAATTTGCCTGATGCTGCTCCACACTCTTGTTCAAGCTACAGTGTAGGTGATGTAAAATTAATGAGCCACATGAGTCATATACATGTGACACTGTATTTATAGCATACTTTTGAGGTCTCATTAAGATGTATTAGAAAAGTACTTAGAAATTCTTCAGAGAAAGACATAATATCACAGAAATACTGAGCAGTTTCCAGTCTTGACATCAGCTTTGGTAAGTTATTCAGTTTAAATTTTCTAGATCTGAACTTCAGTTTAGGATCCTGTCCTTCAGAGTGGCAAGAAAGTTACAAGACTGAAGTGTTCTCAAACTCCTTGGGAAACTGAATGATGGTCCAAGAAGTCTATGTTTTGTGCACTTCTCACATTACATTTGTACCATAAACCATGCAGATTTTCTCCAGTATTTGGCAGTCAGCTGCAATACCAACAGTGGAGCCACATAATTAACCAAAAATATTCTTTCATTACTATTTGTTGACATAAAAGCTAAAAATGTAGGCTCAGCTTGTCAACCAAAACATACTCCTTCGCTACTGAAATTGGAGTGGGAGGAAGCATGGTGGAGGAGAGAACATGAGGACAAATTACCTTTTCTCATCCACTGTCATTTTTTTTTTCAGAACTGAGTGGGCTTGCTGCCTTCTGAAAGGGAGAGAGACAGAAGTAGACAGTTAAGGGAGCAAATGGGGATTAGTCACTGGCGCGATCATGCATAGAGGAATACATGATTATTTCAGGTTGGCTTTTCTCAGTCTCTTGTCAGAAAGCACTGTTTCTGTGCACAGAATAAGTGGAAACTTAGCAGAAGGATTTTGTGGGCCACCGTGAGTGACATTAAGAAATAGTTCACAACAGAAGGCTTTTCAAACAAGATTATTGGTGGGGTTGTCTTGTCACTTCAGGTCAGGGTCTTGCGTGTTAAGGATGACGTCCTTCTGCACAGAACAAAGGAGATGCAAAACCTTTGTCATTTTGGGGAGCAAACAATGAAAATTGAAATAGATTCATTATCTTGTAGCTGTGCTGGATGGCTGCAATGCAGACTGAAGGAGCAGTGAGAGCTCCCAGTAGGGCTGGAAACATACTGGGCTTGTTGCTGTCACCAGTGGATGAGGTAACTAGCTTGGTCTCCAAAGGAGCAGCACCAGTCCACATCAGTCAGGAGCAAGAAAAAACCAACACAGAAGAGAGACTGCTGAATGCAACACAGATAAATCAGTCATAGATACAAAACAGTTTCTAAACTACTGTTTTTTTTAAATTAATTTTAAAGGTGAGGAACATAGGAGCAAACTACATGTATGATTTAAATGAAATATGTTTCCTACCTGCATAATTTTTAAATATATACATGAATCAAATTGACACAAGCTGTTGAGGTTTATTACAAACCTCTGTAAAACAGAGACATTCTTTAGTTTTGATGGCAAGACAGCATCATATACAGGGAGCAGTAGCGGTAGAAGCAGAAATAGGTACTTGTATCTCCTGTTACTGGCAGAACAGGAGGCAGGTAACAACAGGGTAAAATAACATCAAGTAATGGTAGCAGAAGTCTCCAGCAGAAAGGACAAAACATTAATCTGTGAGGTATAACAAGGGATTCAATAAGAAAGCTGACATCATCAAAACAACAAGAAATATATTTTAAATACTTAGTGTCCATTTCAACTCTTATATAGGATAACAGGAACTGGGATAAACCAAAGTCAGGAGAAATAAAACATTTATAAACAAGGCTTTAAGAATATGAGCAATGCATGCACCTTGAAAAATTTATAAACAAATATGTAGTTTTGAACTGGAGCTAGTGGAGAAGGAAAGAGCCTGAATGGCTTGTGCAGTGCATCTGTCCTTGTGTGGCAGCCCTGGGCAGGCAGCCAAACCAGGGGAAGAGCCAAGGCAATCTAACAGAGCTTCAACATCTGCCCATATCGAGCACTGACTGTGCTGTGTGGATGGAGCCCCCGAATATGATCACCCTGGATGTAATAACAGTTCTGACTAGCAGTGGCTCCATGGGGTTATTATTCAGAGCGAATAATGCTGTGTCAAGCCCCTTATGTTTCTCCAGTTTCTAACATGACATACAGACACTGAAATAGACCTTGCTTTTATAATAAATAACTATATAACTATATATATATACACACATATACATATATATATGTGTGTGTGTGTGTGTGTATATATATATGTATATATAAAATAGACCTTGCTCCACAGCAGAACAACCCCCACCCCACCCTGTTGAGACACAGACAAATGTATTTAACTTCTTAAATTACTGAATCAATTTTTTCCCCCTCCTCCCCCAACTTCCTTTCCTTCTCCTTCTGCCAGGAAAGAAGTCAAACAGCACACATAATGCAAATAATTACTTCCTGATTGTTATTGGTTTTCTTTTCGATATGCTACCTGACAGTTAAAATCTCAAAGAAAAAAAATCTGATGGGTATTTAATACAATCCCTCTTAAATCTGTCTAACTAGGACAAAATCCTTCTTATTATTTTTTGGTGAATGTAGAATCAAATCAATTTGCTATCACAGTTGTAGCTTCTTCTGTCCCTTGAGGAGTTTTGTTTAAATTGTAATCATTATTCTATCTGTGCTCTTTGTCCCTAGATCCTCTCTCTGAGCTGCTTTTGCAAAAGCATGCTGGAATTTCTTGGAATAGCTAACATGAAATACTTAAAATGAAACAAAACAATGCCAGCCATGTAAGATGTGGGTATCAAATACATTCTTAATATTTTTTCAACATTTAACTGGGAATAAAGCTTCCAGTTAAATACTTGAGTTCTCTTGACAAATATAAATCAACATTAACATCAGTGAGAGTTAGCCTAGTGCTTGCAGGAATTGTGCTTTGGGCCATGCTATGGAAGTCATAAAGGTCAGATTTTTAGGTCTGTGAACGTACAAATTGGTGCCAGTGGATTTTTAAAAGCAAAAATTTTTATACTGGATATGTAAATACCTTTAAGAATGTGAGAACACTCTGCAGCTACTGCAAAAGCCCTTGATGATACTTTGCCTAGCCATGAGGCCAAGTCAAAGCAACACTGGGGTTAGCCACTGCAAGAGATGGCACGATCCTGGGGTGTGTTGAGATCACAACTTCCCTGGTGTGAAATAAGGAAGGATGATCTTGCCATTAACCTGGTAAACTGGAAGCCAAGGAGAACTGACAGGATTCACATATGAATGGAAAAGGTGACATGCTCACGTCTACAGTGGTGAAACTGTATGGTATCAGTTGATGATAACTGTAAGCATTTGATTTGTAGCTATGTTCATGCCATATTGGATGACTGTGTTTTTCTGACTTGAATGTGAATGATAGCTACTGGCTTTTCTAGGACAGCTTAATAAAACAGCATGGTCTTTAATTTCCAGCCTCTGTTTTCCCTTGTGTAGACTGCTTTTTTTCTGGCAAAGTTGTGCATTTGTGTATTTGGAATTATTTGTAATGTGATTGTAGCAGATTTCAACTGAGTGGTGCCTCATTCTTGCAGGAATTACAATTGTTTTTCTTTTGTAATTATTTAATTTGATATGGAAGAAGGAATTGCTCTATAAGCCCTTGAAACTTAATGGTATTATAATGGCTCATGGGATGAAGAAGCTCCAGTGCACTGTGCTGCACTGGGGACACTGCTGGACCTACTTTTTTTTTTTTCCTTAACACTGCTAGAGAAGAAAACTTTGGCACACAGGTCACAACTTAAGTGACACAAGTATGGTCTTGAATCTTTCTTTGGATCTCAGAATCTTCTTTTACTCCACAAACTTCTTGTCAGGTTAGGGGAGTAATGAGGAGACAGACTGAGATAACTGTACCTTGTAACTTATAGCAGCATGAAGATTTTTCAGGAGTTCAAATGCATCAGCATGAGGCCCAGAGCTCATCTTAGAGAATGAAACCGTTATGTACTCATAGAGATGTCTGAATTGCAAAGCTGTCCAGACTAGGAAGATATATGTAGCTCTCTCATTTTAGTTTTGCTCTGCATGCCTTGCTAACTGTTGGTGTGGTGGGAATTTTTGATTTCATGCTAGCTAATTGCTCTATGTTTCAGGAGCACACGTCACTTTTCTTCTACAGCAAGATCCCTAAACATGAATGACTCCTCAGTGCTGATGTGCCCTTTCAGTTCTGTTCTTGGCTAGTCGAAAAAGTCACACATTATGACAGTATGAGGCACTTAGAAAGAAGCCATTTTACGACAGAGGTGAAGACAAGTTGCACCAAGGCAGTGTATTGAGAGAATAATAGACCCCCCAAATCTGTATTCATCTGCACATGTTGTTTTGTACACAATAGGATTTTCATCTGGCTCAAGGAATACAGGACAAATTATTTCACAAGGATGATATGTCCTTGTACTGTTTCTCCAGTGAATTGAACACAAATAGGACTTCCATTACCATCACTCACGCATGTCCTTTTTTACTTGCTTTCAAGTAGAGACAAATGGAGGGAAAAAATTGAAGATTTCCCCAGCTTCTCTTTTTACTGTAGCCAATACTAAGACATTCCTGCTTTTTGGAGCATGGTTTCTGGTCTTAAGGTTTAATTTTCTTATTTCTGTAGACATTCTGCACTTACGTGCAACTTTATAGGGACATTGATTTTTTTCCTGTCTTTTTGGTATGCGAAGTGTGAAAACTGAATGAAGAGCTCACAGGGCTAATAAGATGAGAAAAAAGAATACTGTCAAATTGATTATAGTTTATTCATGAACATGCAAATATTTACTGCAAGTATGAGTGTTCACTCATACTAGGAGATGTGTTTGCAGCAGAGGTAAGGAAAGCAAAGCTAATTTTGTTACCAGAGATAAATGTATTTTTTTTTTGTCTCTAGACTGATCTATGGTAACTGATTATGTTTATAAAGCACATCTTTGGGGTGATTTAAGCCTGTCATTTTTACCTGGTGCTTGAAATGAGTGTGCACCCAGTCTGTGACTGCTGTTGTTTAAGCTGTGGAGAATAATTTTGGAGCTGTGAGTTGTAGGGAGCTCACAGTCCTGTCGCGTGATGAGTTTCTCCTCTGAAGTCTCAGGGATGGATAGAAAACTCCATGACATAAGTGATCCATGGTTTTCTTCTGTGTGCTCTCCCCACTCCTCACATCACAAGGACATACCTGGAGTTCAAGTATTTAATATAGCCTATAATCAGCCACATAAAGAACCCTGTTGAAACATCAAACCTTCTTCCTCTTCTGCTGCTTTAAATTTCTAAAGGCTGATGAGAAGCAGCTAGGTTAGGAGTGTGCTTCTGTCCACTGAGTCTGCTGGTACCTGAGTAGGTGGCAGAAATCACATTGGGAGTAAAACTGAGCTGAGAAACAACACTGTAGACTGATATTAATGATAAAGAGATTTCATTGCTGTATGAGCACACACTGGAATGGAAAAGGAGGGAAAACTCAATGATGTCAGTAAGGACCTGGTAAAGATTAAAAAAGCTATAAATAACTAAGAGAAACCATTCAAAGGAGTGGAGATGAAACAGCTTCATTACCACAGGAGCTCAGTGCTGTCAGTGTGCATGTTCTTGCATCTTTTTCTAGTGGGTAGGTTGTGTATATGTACATACACATACACATGTCCATAAGAGAACATGCTCCAAAGAGATTTAAAGAGATTTAAAGGGGTAAGTGTTTGACTCACAAAAATAATATCTTGGCACCCAGGTCTGTTTTTTTGAAGGGTCTTGTAGATATTGTCTAAATCTAAGACACCTATATACATTTACAAAACTGAGCCTAGCAACTTTTCATGGTCACATTTGTGGAAGAAGACCCACATGTATGCTGGTATTCTGAAGTACAGGCAGGTGGGCTCTCAGGAGGATCACGAAAAATGCTTTGATTCAGTCAGTGAGGCGGATAAGAGCTTAGGCAATATATTTGTTGCTTGAATTTTGAGTGCAGGAATGGATAAGAAAGATTTGTATCTCTGCATTGCAGTTATTGAGAAATGACCATACCGAGATTGCAATTGGCAGTCAGACAGCTAGACTAATGTATTTTTTGCCTGGATTAGTATAATGCAAAATGACCAGTGTTTATGTATGGAAGCGCTACTTGCTATGAAGTAAATAAAAGCCAAAAAAAATCCGTGTCATCATCATTCATCCTCTCCCTTCTCTTTCACTGGTGGCAAAAATACTTCCTAAAATGGAAAAATGAAACAATGACATAAACAGATACATGGGGAACTCATATCAAGAAGTTAACTAGGAAAGAAAACATTATCACTTTTAAGCTGCGCATATTTTTAAATGTCACAATGATAGTATTATATATTGTATTGTCTATTTTGTATTACAAATGAATTAATGCCTCTGAAATAAAGCACAGTAAATATTTACTGTGGGGTATGTCTGGGAAAGGTCATGTTGACTCATTTAAAGTCATGCTGTTTATAAGTTCATGCTTTTCAGAAGAGACTATAAAGGTTTAGAATCTTGAGTTAAAATGAGGTAACAGTGTTCTAAAATTACATATTTTTGTTTTACAGTCAATTCTACCATAGGGAACAGTTTTCCCATTGAAGATTTCCACACAACCTTTTCTCAGCTGATTTTGTCTCTGAGTTTATTAAGCCCTCTCTTGCCTGGCTAGCCATTGTCATGCCTGGAGAAAAGCTCTGTCAGGTATTGAAAGAGAAATATATAAAAGAAAACTGCTGTCTGAAGTTTAATACTTTAAATTCTGCATTCACAGGGTATATAGCTGCAAACCAGCTAGAAGTTTAATCTATATACTCTCCATACCATTACTACTGAGCTACCTCAGCTTAACATATTAGGCTGATGAATGTATTTCTAACCATTTGTCAGCATCCCTCTTGGCCACTGAATCAAGTCTGGAAAATCATGACCACATAAAGGAATAATAATTTTTGTGAAGAGAACACTAGACCCACAGAACAGTGGTCTCAGCATCAACTAATGAATCAAGATTTTATTATCCTTTGAATGACTTTTTAGCCAGCTCACTTCATAAAAGATGCAAAACAAATTAGAAGCAAGTTTTTGGGATTTATTACTCATAGGCAACCCCAGAAGAGAGACCTTGGTCTCCTGATTGATTCTTTGTATGCAGGGCCTGCCTTTGTGACGTTGCAAAAAATTTATGAACATGCTTACATCTTTTGCTGAGTAGGACCCTTTGTGTGCTGAACGTTATTTGCCTTGCTCATGGCCATCATGTACTTTTAGACTGCTGAAAAAGAGAATAGGTAAACTAAATTTAAACCTTGTAATATCAGTTTAGACAAAAAAAAAAATAGGAGTCAAAACACATAAAAATGACTTTACAAATCTGAGTTGTAGCTGCCATTATACCGTACACAGCTGATGTTTCTGGTCTCATTTAACTCTTGATAGAGTTTGAATGGAAGTTGCACAGGGACAGAAAACCATCTACAGAAGGCAGTTTAAGTGGATAAATCAAATTCGACAGATCCTTCTCTCCTTACAGAGTACAGGAGTCTAGATGACAAGATTTGACCATATGCCCAATTTTTATTTTGATAAAATGAAGCCAGATTAATCCCACACTAAGTACAGAAGTCTCACCATAAATGTTCTGACCAATGTGCCATTAAGGTATCCTCACTTTGAAGGCAACAGCATATTTAGTCTCAGTTATACTCACAGAAGCGTGCAGAATATTTCAGCAAGTTCTTGTGACAGTGCACAAGTGGGTCCCGTGAAACATAAATGTGGTGACTGTGTATTAGAGTTGAATTAGAAGGAATTATTATTTTCCTGGTCTGGTAAACACAGTTGTAGAAGATCCAGCTCAGTGAATTGAAGCCATGAAGCTGTTAGGAGAGGACATTGCAGCAGAATTACGTATTTCATGAAAGGCGTCTAACACCCAGTAACCTGGGCTGTCATCCCTCTGATAGGCAACAGTAGTAATTCTCCCCTGGCCAGTCTCTTCCTCTGGGCAGGTGGGGTGGCAGTGTTACATTTGAAAAGGCTTTCCAACAGCTGAGCATCCTGACCCATTTCCTAAGTTCTTGGTATTCATTCCTCTCATTCACTTCCTTCAGGTCAGCCTGTGGCAGCTGCACTAAAATCCAAGTGTTTGATATACTATGACCAAATAAATCCTGCTGGAGTAATCCCTGCAGAGAAGGTGGCAGTGAGAAGTTACGAGTTTCTACGGTGTTAAGAGTTTGGTAGCATTTATGGCTTCTGAACAGCATGTTGCCAGAACTAGTGTGACAAAGCATTCTTATGTGGATATGAATTTATCAGATCAGTACAAATGGCTGAACTGAGCCTAAAGCCACATTAGAAATGAATTAAAATCAGGCTGTAACCACAACTGAAGTGTTCTGTGCAATTGACCCTATGCTGTACAGGGAATTACAGAGCTCATCTCTTGCTAGTAATCAGGGAAGTGGCACTGACTACTTGTCTCTCTTTAAGTACAGGTTGGGAAAAAAAAAATGGGCCAAGCAAAACAACCACACAACCCCCTCCCCCCAACCTGCACAACAAATATTTTAGCAAGGAAAAAACCCATTCATCTGCAGAAACTATGTATAAATAACAAGAGAAAATCTCATCAGGTTATCTCATCAGTTCTTGCAAATTTAGAGAACACGTGAACACCACAGGGTAATCAAAGTACAGAATGTCAAGTTCCGCTTGGATCTGAAAGCAAAGTAAACTTGTACTTGAGCCTGAGTAAGCAACCTTTCAGAGACAGCCATACCCACATTATGGTTATGGCTTGGGGCAGAAAGATAGTAAGTATTTTTGAGCATAGAATATGAAAACTGGTGAGCTGGATTTAGACTTTTGTTTTCCTGACCGTGTCATGATTTCTCTGACTATTGAAGAAAGCGGTAGGTGTTTGGAGCTTTTCTTCTGGGAACTTAGGGTGGGAGGTGATAGACAAATGAGTGACAATAAGGCAGACTGCTTGTTTAAGGTGACCACTAGATCAAGTGAAGTCAGCAGCTTAAATGGGGATTAACTGTATCCCACATCTGCATCTGAATTCTTCATGTTACAAAACAAAATCTGGATTATTTTTTTCTATGAATGGATTCTGATTTCAAATTTTAAAACCTCTCCAGTAGACTCAGAATTCTGAAAATACCTAAGAGTGCTTTGGTGCCTAATTCCCCTTAAAATCACTTGCAGATATGGAACAAGGAGTTAGGATTCTGGAATAACCTCTATCTACAAGTAAATTCATTTTGTCTGGTCTGTTCTCTTGAAGATTATTATGAGAGGGGGACAAAAAGTCTTGTTCTCTTCCACCATTTTCCCTTATGTTGCTTTGTGATTAAAAATGACTTGGATAACCACCTTGGTCTCCAGTTTCTCCAAGGGAGAACCCTAATAGCAAAACATTGGATTCTGCTTTTGAGAACTAGCCCACTTGTGTACTTAAGAGGGTATATATACACCCTACCCATTAAAAGTACCCTTCTGAAGTACCCATAAGGCGCAGTCTCTACCTTACAGTCATACCCTCTGCCAAAGCATTTAAGACAAAGTTCAACCAACAACAGTCCATTCCAGTTCCTCTCAGCTACACAACAGGGATGGAATAGTCACAGTTTTCTCATGATACAGTGTAAGACTTGATGTTCTGTTGAACATCAGAAATTTTCTGTGTGATTGTCTAATATCACCTTTCAGCATCAGTAGTTGTTCAGAAGCTGTTTCAGCATCAGAAGCTGATATGACAGACTTTCATTATTTGCAGAGGTGAATCCACAATTCTGGAGCTGAAGCACTAAACAGCATGAATGAATTTGTCCTTCATCATCAACAAATCACATCTTCTCCATTACTCCTTCTCATCTCCTGTAGGGCACTTTGAAGTGTAAGACACCTCAGAGACTGTTTCACATCATGGAAGGAGAGACTTCTTTCTAATAATTCAAATTATTCAAAATCTACATTAATTAGCTAATTAATTAACTCATTCATTCTGCCTTCTTCTTCAGCCTTATCTGTTTCTCCTTTTTTCCACGATGGAGAGCAGACTGAAGTGTCACATGTGTTTTGACCTGCAGATGCTGTGCTGTGAAAGCACTTACTCCCAAGTGATGGAAGGTGTGTCCATTCTTAGGGTAATATATATGGGAAAGTACATCTTTCTTTTCCTTTCTCCCTAACTTGTTCTTTTTGGAATTGAGCAGATAAACCATCTAATGTGATGCCATCCTCCCACCTTGTGTATGTACAACTCTGATCATTTTATGTTTGTTCAGGCAGAAATTTGCTCATGCTCTTTACTCAGAGGCAGAGAACAAGTGTTGACTGGAGAAGGGACAGTTTGGTAGAGTTAAGGGAATTGATGAGGCAGTGTGATGTTTTCTGTGCCCTTTTTTGATTTCTCTTACTCACATAGAGGGTCAAGAGGGAAGATGCACTTTAATTAAAATATATGTTTTATCTGGCATGTGTTTCGGTACATCCACAAGGGATGGCTAAACTTTAATTGCAGAGGCTCTGTGAAGGTCTGAATTGGGGAAAGGAACCAATTTCATATTTTTCTTGGGCAGATTTATCCTTTCTGATATAATTTAAGTACTAGGGAGAAGCTAAAGATCTAGAGTGGGCAGAAACCAAACTGTATCTGCCTGGGTGGGAATTAGTGTTGTATTTGGGGTGTACATGTCTAGTCAGACTCAACAATAGGGAGAAATGCCATTAGGGTGTGAAGTTCTAACCTAGTTTTAAACTTTTTCAGCATCATGATCTCTGAATGACTGTGCTTGGGCTTTGCCCTCTCCAATTTACACCAGAAAGATGTGATAAAAGTATATCTTTAGCAATAAATTATTAAATATTGGAAATGTTAATAATGTGATACATAAAATATATTAGCATTACTGAAATTAGCATTCTAGCATTTACTAAATGCTATTGTAGTTCCATTGTGTGAAGAAAAAATTATTTCAGACTATTAACTTCAGTATGGTACCAAAACATGGTAGACTGCATATACCATAATGATGTTTCTTTAAAAGAAACACCTTCAGATTCTGCATTTGGGGGCAGAAATGCGAAAAATACTTGTCCTTTTAAAACTGTCTCCCAGAGCAAAGAAATGTTGAAGCTCATTTATAAAATATGACCAGAAGATTGTTATTACTGGCTTTTTCAGACTAGGAATAGCAACAGTGCTGAGGGCACTATTCATAGAGCAGAATGCCAGAAATGATGTGTTAACCTGAATCACAAATCATAAATTATTGAGAATTGCTTTTCCTGTCTTTTCACTTGTTAAAATATTCCTTTTTAGCATGGAAAATCTTAAATATATGGGTTTGCATTTCTCCTATGGGGGATTTCTTCTAAAGACTATTCAGCAAGGGATATTCTCAACCCTGTGGAGCAGTGTAGATAAAAACAAAAGCCTCAGTAAAAAAATCCTTATTTTCAAGAAGTCTTAAAGTTTTTGTTACAAGGCTGTAACATTTTTGTCCAGAGTCTTGAAGGCCTTCTCAAGAAATCCTTTCTTTTTGCAGTCAGCACTCAAGTCTGTGACTGCTCCAGAATTCACTGCAACATGTGGAAAGCTTAGGGTGTACTCCCTAAATTCTGTAAGGATGTTTTTTTTCCCTAAGCTATAGGATCTAGTCATTCTAGCTAGCAATTCCAAAGAAACATGTTTTGTGATACTATTTATTTCTTCGGTACTTTCTGCAGAGGTACCACTGCAAGACTATAGCAAAGGCCAAGATTCTGAAATCTGTCCTTGTAAGGCTTGGACTCGCTGCACTCAGTGATAGAGGACTGCAGGAATTTTGCTAGTCTGGAACCACAGGCCCATTGGCTGTTGAGCACACTTTCAAAAGTAATTCCAATCTCAGATGAATCCACAGGTATTCTGTGAAAAGGTCATTCTGGCTCTTAGTCATTCCATCTAAGTACCTAAAATCAATTAAGATGAATCATGGTGAGAATGAATCATCATATGATTTAGAATGAAATTAGCATTATTGGCCATCAGAAAAAAATATATCTGAGTGTAGTAGAATCACTCCCAAAATAGCCAGTGTTTCTTCCAAGAGATCTGGATATAGTGTTCGATATTGTCTTGTTGTACTTGCGTTGATGTTATTTTTGTCCAATATTATACATTACATATGTAGGTGATTAAGAAGTAGATCCTCATAGTTTTTGGGATTTCAAATGCCCACTTTGAAAACACTGTGGTAGTGCAGTATTTACTCTGTAAAAGCTGACAAAGTCAGATTTGTTTGGGATTTTGGTTCCACTTGTTTAGCATTTGATAAGGTGACGTAGTCACCAGTACTTCAATTTTACAGAGCTGATGAGCATCCGCAGCTCCTCTTAAAGCCAGCAGAACATGTAATTACTTGCACTTCTGGTAATTCGGTTCTGGCACAATGTGTTTCAGAGTGAGGCATTCAAAAGGCAGATAATTTAAAATTAGTAGTAGTTTTGCAACTTTGATCTTTTCCTCATCTGTAAAACTCATTCTGTTATAAGGAAATGCACTGAGGATATAGACTTCAGGAAAGACAACTCTGAGCTCTGCTTCAAACCATTTATTTTCCTATTACTCTTTGAATATCGTTTATTTGACATGGTATATATTGCCTTGTCTCCCTTTCCTTTTTATTTTAATTGAGACCTGGATATTGGCTGGAAATTCCAGTAGCATGACTCATCCCTGTGCTGGAAATTACTGTGAACAGGCATCACATTGAGGGATTTACTTCCCCCCTTCTTTTTTTTTTTTTGTTTCTAAGTGCTTTATCGTGGCACGGGCTTGTAATAATAAACTAGGAAGGAAGTAGGAGCTAATCATTTGGTTCTGAATGCACAAGCCCTGCCAAATTTCCCTACAGGCATGAAACAGCCGCTCAAGCTGTGACACCAGCAAATTAAATCCTGGAGGTAGCTGACCAGAAGTAATGAAATGTGTATTTACCATACTGATGCTGTCAGTCTTAAGACACACTGATTTTACGATCTAGTTAAGTAGGGCACGTTTGTCACTTCCAGCGGTGCTTAGAAAAAAATGCTCAGTTTTTTTCCAGTCCTTATTTTCAAAATCACAAGCCCAGTTCTGGCTGGTATCCCTAACCTCATACAACGTGGAGAACAGGATGACCAGAGTGGTCTGCTCTTTTAAAACAGTGACAAAGTGAAATCCATATCCCAAAGGAGATTTCATCTTATGACATGTTAATTGCCAAGTCTTTTTATTCACCCCTTATCTGCCACTTCATTCTATAATCCAAACCTTAGAGATAAAAATTAAAGGATAAGTGCTATTTCAAGAGCCAATGGATAACAAACAACAGATGCCTCCCACAAATCACGTGTCTCATGCATGCAGCCGTTTAAAACCCTGTGAACATACAGTGGTGTGGAAGAAGGACACATAATCACTGAAAAGATACCACTCAAGAGAGGGATGCATTATGCAGGGGGGCACAGGCATGGGATGGATGAGGCATGCAGCTACTAAAGAGATGTCATTCAAAAAATGCTTCTATGTGGCAGCAGTGGTTCAAGAGCAGCTGGACACAGGCACAGGAAGGAGGGAAGCTATCATTTCACAATCCCCACATGATTAAGGTCGTAAAGGACTCAGAAAAAGTTATTTACCCTAGTCAGGTATTGCCATAGGTAACCATAGCATATTGTCCTAGTTTAGCAGGTGGGACCAGTTTATCACTGTGTGGATGGTCAAAGCTATGTATTCCAGACCCTCTATTCATTTCCCAAGAACTGTTAACAATGGACCATTTTCAGCAGCTGCCTAGGGCACACCTGACTCCTCAGGCTGTGAGCTGGGTGTGAAAGACATCTGTGAGGTAAGAGCTGTGATAACTCCCTTCCAGGAAGTCATTAGCACCTCCCAGAAGAGGTGTCATGTCTGCTAGTCGGCCATCAACCATTCCAAAATACCCACTGACTCACAGAGTCAGATCACCCATTGTGGAACTCTCTGCCCTGGGGGAGGGACTGGGTGCTCCCACCTGGACCGGAGGGTACATAATCTTGGGGTTTGAAGACCTCAGGGAACAACTTATTGGACTGAAAGGAGGACCAGAACCTTGACAGGAGAAGGCCACCACTCTCGATCAGATTGCAAACACCACTCTTTACCAAACTGCAAGCATCATCTGCACCAACAGGTTTTTTTTACCTTCTTTTGCTTTGGACTCAGGGGAACCACGTGGCGCTCAGCACAGGGGCTAACAAAGCCCCTTTGTGTTTGTGCCCCAGGGCACTGGGTTACACTTCTGAGTTTTGTGGGTTAAAAGCAATTTCTCTTTGTGTTATTGTATTTATTGTAATATTTTTTATTAAATTGTAACTCTGACTTATAATCTCTCCTGAGCTGCGTTCATTCTCCTGCCGGTTTACCTTTAAACCAGCACACATATGTCTGAGAGGTTTTATTTAGCTATCAGAGGCACTCTATGCCAGTTCTGTGAGAACTATTCAAGATCAGTAAATCATTTGCTGAATTGTATTTGCTATGGATTCACAAAAACTTTGAGAGGGAAAAAAGTGAAAGTACAGTCTTCAACATATTTAATAGAATACCCATGGAAGAATCAAAGAGTAAAACCACAACCCATATGAGCCCTCTCAGAAAGCATCTAGTTATATCTTAGGAGTGTCTATGACTGCAATTATATGCTTAAATTCCAGGTGTACTTGATTAACATCACAGATGATTTCTAATACAAGCAACTATAAGGAACTTAATTGGAACTGTTTGTTGGCATATATAAATTTGTTTGGCACTTTTGGCTGTCTTTTCATAGCAAGGTAGGCATGTTGAGTTAGTACCATGTGATTCAGTGGCAAGGCCAAGGAAAAACCAGAGTAATTTTAGAGACACCACCATTCTTTTTCCTCTAGTGAAGTATTCAAATGTGAGTCTATGGAAGGTCAAAACCCACAGACTTCTATCGGATTGTCTTAGCTTAGATGAAAACTAAGATATTTATATGGACCAGAAAAGAAGGGCCCCCTACATCCCAAAAATCACCACAGCTTTGAAATTTAGGTGTTTTTATCAGAAAAATGTATAGAGACAAAGGATAACAGTTCTTAGCTACAAATATATATATATAACCAAACCAGGACAGAACAAACAACTACACTGTACCCCCTATGGGGTGATGAGCTGATAAGGCCTGATGGGTTGAGGGAGATGCCTCAGCCCCCTGCAGGGGTGCTCCCCGCAGAAGACAAAAGCAAGGCAAACTGATAAGATTAACAAAGGATGGAGTGTTAAAAAAATAGCACAGCCTTCCTTTGCAATATCTTCTATAACTACTCAAGGGCCCACCTTGCCTCAGGCATCTGCATCACCTCCCCCAGTAGATTGACCATTAGTCACACAACCACCTGAAGAAGAAGAAGAAGAAAAAAGATATAAAAAGAAGTGCAGTTTAACTGCAACCTGGGGAGAAAAACTTCCACCTCTGGGAGGGCAACCTAAGAGCTACCCTGTCTTCCCCATTGCATCAACATTGCAGGGGTAAGCAACTAAATTTTTACTTATTTTTCTTATACCTTATTAATTATAATTTGCTATAGCTCACTGGCTGTATGTGTGTTAATGGGAAGCAGCTGTATTTTTCCTGTTGCTTTTCTTTTGGGTTATTGAGTGTGTTTACAG
>VWZD01013781.1:0-76345 GCA_013396695.1 Sakesphorus luctuosus | reverse complement strand
TATTGCTAACAATTTCTCCCTGGCTTAAGTGAGGTCCTCATAGGGAGTCAAAAATCTTTCCAGTCTGTGTGTTGTCCGTTAGTCGACAGACAGTGCTGGGTTCTTAAAGCTTTGATTATCCCAAGGGCACTTACAGCTATTAACTTTATATTAATACAGTGAAGACTAGAAATCTTTGCATTTCTGTCTCCCTCCTCCCTTTAATGGGACACCTCCAAAGCTAAAAATGAACCCTGTAAAGGGAACAGAATTATTTGTATCTGTTCTCTTGGTGCAATTATATTTGCAGACACTAGGTGGCAGTGTCTCACTTTGGCTGGCCGAGAGGCAAGATCACTGTCTTTTCCCAGTGAGGCAGAGATAAGAGGGCTGTAAGACTCATGTGGGGGCAGGATGGAACCCTTCCTTGGAGGCGGGCAGAGTGAACTCTCTCCTTGTCCTTTGTCCAAAGAAGGAGGTGCTGGGAGTTGGGGATGAGTGGGGTGGTGATTGTCAACAACCCCTTGCAGCTGGAATCGGTCTTCAGGGAGTCTGCAGCAAGTCCAAAGGGCTTCCTCTCCCTCCGAAGACAAGGTTGCACAGAGAAGTTCGAGGGGGAAAAGCGGGAACAGCCAAGCTAGAAAGGAGCTCACCAGCTCAGCAAACAGTAACTTCTAGACACAGCAGCCACCGGAAATGAACTGANTTTTCCCAGTGAGGCAGAGATAAGAGGGCTGTAAGACTCATGTGGGGGCAGGATGGAACCCTTCCTTGGAGGCGGGCAGAGTGAACTCTCTCCTTGTCCTTTGTCCAAAGAAGGAGGTGCTGGGAGTTGGGGATGAGTGGGGTGGTGATTGTCAACAACCCCTTGCAGCTGGAATCGGTCTTCAGGGAGTCTGCAGCAAGTCCAAAGGGCTTCCTCTCCCTCCGAAGACAAGGTTGCACAGAGAAGTTCGAGGGGGAAAAGCGGGAACAGCCAAGCTAGAAAGGAGCTCACCAGCTCAGCAAACAGTAACTTCTAGACACAGCAGCCACCGGAAATGAACTGAACTCCCAGCACCAGCCACAAACCTCTCCCCACTTCCCCCAGCCATCAAGCTGGAATTCAAAACAGTTGGCCACCCTTTTGTTATCTGGTGGCATGGGGGATTGGGCGTTAACTCTCAAAATTTCTATGTTGTTAGAAGGAAATTCCATGAAGGATTCTGAAACTGTAACAGGGATTATACATGCACTTCAAGCTTAATATGTAGAAATAACCTTGCTGAATCCTTACTTGGTCTTCAAAGAAAACCTTGGTTTCTGTGATACAATAACACACAGATAAGCCAGTTCACAATAAAACTCATGATAAGTCAGTTCATGTGTGGCTTGCTTTTCCTATCTTTGCACATCAGGGGGGCTAAAGTAAAATTCATTCCACATTTTCTTAGTGCACAGAAAATAGGGAGGAAGAAGGATAAGAGGACCTATGCTTGGTTTTTACCAGATCTAAACATAATTCCCAGTTAAAGGTTTGAATCTGTGTGAATCCAAATGCTAGACTGGGATTTAAGACAAAATACAATCACTCGAAATGTAGTGTTTTGATCTACTCAAGGGTCAGCCTGTTGAATTCAGCTGAGGCTAAGGAGAACACATGGAAGCTTTTACGTAATTGTAGTCTTACATTGTAAACCCCTTGAAGCAATTGCTCTGCCATCTGTCAAAAATTACCCAGGCTTCTGCACCAAAACATTCTTCCAAAATACTCTTCCATTGATAGCATTGGCTTATAAAATTTTAACCATTTGAAAGCAATTTTTTTAAAGACTAATCAAAGTAAACCTCAAATCAGCAACTGAAGTTGCATTGCCTCTATTTTTAATCAAAGGCTTGAAGCTGTCTAGACAGGTTCTCCTCTTTGGGCTGGACTGATTATGTGCTCATTGCCTTGTTCTCATGTTGAATCAGGTGAGTGGATTTGCTTAAGTCCTGTTTCTCAAGCCTGTAGTTTTGCCTGTGGGATGATATGGCCTTAGGTACATTGCAAATGTCAAAGCCCACTGATAAGAGCATAAATATACGAAAAGATGAACTACTGTTTAAAATCTTACACTCCTAGAACCAATTCTTTGTTCTTGGTGAGGATTTTGTTGTTGTTTGGTTTTTTAAATGCCAGGAGTTGGCATTTAAAATATGTGTGAATTCCAGATAGGAATCCTGGGTCCTGCAGCAGAAACCCCAGAAAGATTATTCTCACGGAAGAATCTCCACTAAACAAAACTACAATAGGACAGGAGGTAGCCAGGCTGCTAGAATTAATCCCTGGAGGAGGTGTCTAGCGCTCTGGTACAGGGAGAACTTGATTGAATGGGTGAGTTGCAAACTAGTCATGGTTGCCCACCCTGCCATGACATCTCTCAACCTGTGCAAAATATGAAGGAAAAAAAGATGCTGTGGAGTTGGTAACTGAAAATACCAGATATTACAGTTTTTACAGGGGGTGAAAAATTCTAAGTAATGATGTGATCTAATAAACAAAAAAGCAACTCTTAATGTAAGCTTGAACTACTCCTTCTCATTCATTACCATGAATCTGTTTTGAAATTCCTGTAGAGAACAAGTGTTTGTCCTGATAGCTGGATTGAAATTAATAACAACCAAAGGGTTTTCAGCTGTCAATGGCTTAACATGTTCATGATACATGAAAACAAGTTTAACTTTCTCCTTTGTCTCTACTACTAATAAAAGAAATGTTGGAAATGAAATGCTGTATCTTAGGAAATGGTAAGTGCCAGCCAAAGCTATGGACATAGTGCTGAGAGCTGGTTATCATCTGGTACTCACTGGAATGGGCATATTTGGAAAAGCTTAGGCAGTGCCAAGAATTATTCTTCAGTTGTAGGCTTTCAGAATATATTGCATTGAGGAATATATTATCCTGTTTCTGCAAGATGAAGGAGTCTTGATTTAATCTTCTCTTTTGGGGGATTTAAATGTCTTTGAGACTTTATTGGAAATTCTCTTGCCCCTATACCCTTTTCAATCTCATCCTTCTGCTCTACTTCACCTTCTGTCAGAAAAGAATGACAGAGCCTTTGTTCCTTGGGATGTAAGGAATGGAGTATCCAGAGCATCAGAAACCTCATGGCAGAATTGAGTCTCTGCTGCAGAGGGATGTGCCTGATAACCGGGTGCCTGTGGACTTCGTGGCTGACTGAATTGCAGTCTGAAATAATTGCTAGGATTTGATGTTAACTCTCTTACATATATAATGTAACTTTATTGCAAATATAACTCGAGTATCTTATGAATACCAAGGGAAATATATGAAAGCAAAATAATTGATTTCACTTCTGCAAACTCTTTATTCTTGTTTTATAGAATGCAGAACCTTTCCAAGTTACTGTCCGAGAAGACAATTGTATCATTGTCTCCCTGGAAGCATCTGATGTGGTGAGCTCATCCTCTGTATATGTCGTGAAGATAGCTGGAGAATCCAAGAACTACTTTTTCCAGTTTGAAGAATTCAATAGCACTTTACCTGCCCCTGTGGTTTTTAATGCCAAATACCATGGCCTATATTACATAGTAACTCTGCTGGTAGTGAACTCAAATATGGTTTCCAAGTCAGCAAGATCAATCACTGTGTTAACCAGTAAGTAACACCTTACTCTTTTTTCCTTCTGTTTCTTGTCTTTGGCGGGGCGAGGGGAGAGGTGGGTTCCCCAGAAGTTCTTCTTGTGAAGAAGGTTGCATAGGGTCTTGTTTGTTTTCAGTAGGTCCTGTTTGTGTGTAGGATGCATCTGTGTGTGAGAATAGTAGGGAAGATGCCCTAAGAAGGTTTGAGTGAAAATTCACGAGGTCTGGGCAAAGGAGAAAGGAATGACTGTAGGTTTCCCTGGGCTGTCCCTTCCTGAACACTGAGGTGTGACATACTGAAATAGTATGATAGATCAATCCCCTTTTCAGATGTTCCTCCTAAATCCTTTGAACCAGGAATTCCAAAAATCTAGTAAAAGCCATGAAAAATGTTGACTGACATTTCAGTGTAAGCACGCCTGTTATATGGTGAGTTTTACTCTGTTTTTAATGCTGTAACAATGTTCTTTGAGTCTTAATATGTTGAAGCAGGACTAAAAGTCACCAAAACCATGTGTTTCTTGCCAGTACAGTTGAAGGTTTTTGTGATGGAGACCATAATTGTAGTAGCCTGTCTCTGACTACCTCCAGGTACATTGATCATGGGGGAGATGTGTGGTTTTCTTTACTCTGTCATCACGAGAAGTACCACAGATTTTTGTGTGATTACAGCCGTGTTTCTGGCTCTGAAGTTGCTCCAGAACTGTTTCCATGTGACAACCTGAAAGCAATTTGTAGAATATGAAATGATTTCTTCATCGGGAAGATGATAAAAATTCACAAATTTCCAGAATTTTTTTTTCTTAAATGGCACCTTGGAATCTATGGGTAGGCTTAGTTGGCCTACAGCTGAGGAATGGCTATGATTTTTGTGTACCTCTATTGTTCTGTAAATGAGGAGACATCATCCACTGTAACAGCATTCAAAGTCTATTAAATCAGGCTCATGTATTACTGAGTGTGCCTGAAATTTAGGAGGAACAGGATTTTGCATCACCTATATTTTCTTCAGCCTTCCTTTGTGTGCTCAAGTTCTGCCATGATGAGGACAACCATAGAGAGTTCCCAAGGGAGAAAAGTATTATGTTGTTGGGTAATGAAAGTCTCTCTTAAGGCATATGTGCAAGAACATCTCTGTGTAGCGAGCAACTTTGAGGTTCGTAGACAGCCTGAATTTCCTTTTCTTTGACTGCTTTAACCTTGCAGACAAAAAACTAATTCTAATCCTAATTCTAATTCTAATCCAATTTCCTATTATATATTTGTTTTCTTTGAAGAATATAATGGAAGTATCCATTGTCATATACAACTGAAAAAAAAAGCCTCAGTATGCATTTTTAGGGGGTTTTGATTGCTGCATTTGCAGCTGTGAGGCAGGGCTTTTTGCTCTTTGATTTCAAGAGCCCACAAAGGTCTCTGGTAGCAAGGAAAGTGTGATCCAAGATGACAGATGGTGCACATGCTTCTGTGCAGGTAATCTCTGAAGGAAGAAGGAAGCCCACCAAAGCCAGCCCCAGACTTCCCATTTCTGGTTCAGGGGGTTTCCTCGCGGCTTTCATGAAAAAGCATTAGGCTGATGGCTCCAAGGAGCATAGCCCACGTCACTCTCCCTCCTCCATATCTTGGTGATGTCCTTTCTTACGGAAAAGACCCCATCCCTTTTCACCACCTGTATTATGGGGGTGTGCTGGCAGAATCTTGGGGTTTCCTGCTGTGGCCTCTGCTGCTCACCCAGACATTTGAAAGACCAGTGATTTTGGCAGTCAGCCAGCGCTGCTTGGGGAATTTGTGTAACAAAAAGGGAACAAAGGGTTTCTCTGGTTTTGTCTCAACAGAAAAACAACCAGGTTCATGGAAAAGAAAACACATTCCTGCAGGCAGCATTGAAGGATGTTGTACTGAACAGTAAAAGTAAATTGTGAGCTTCAGAAGGGAAAAGGCCCACGCTCCTGCGTAATATTTTCTGTCAGGCAGACTGATGGGTGCTACCTGTCTTTTAGCAGCCTCTGCTACTAAGACAGTTCATTTTTTGGAACACAGGGCTACAGCACTGAAAGTAAATTTGGAATGAAAAGACAGTGTGGCAGGGTGGCCTTTTTAAGGTATTTCAGTATCTTTCAGCTTTTGAGATGAGAACTTAAAACTCCTGTAGTGACCACTGACTTCTACAAAACTTCATGAGGTGATGGTTGGGTTTTGTTTTTGTTTTTTTTTTTCCTCCTGTTGATATTGTCCACTGCCTGTTTTACATAATTTTATGACTATTAATTAACTTTATTTTTTTTGGCAGGCGATAATTAGGATTGTTTCATGTATTTCTTCATGCCATATGCTCTCTCAGCCTGTTTAACATTCTTGTTTTATTTTAACCATGAAAAGACATAGAACTAACTAATTTAGTCTATCTACATCTTACACGTAAAATAATGGCACATTGCAACTAACTTCTAGGACCAGATTAATTCCTGCTCTAATTTCATTGGTATTAAGACAGCTTTACCAGTGTCAGATTGATCTCATTCATTAGGCTGCCACAAAATAAACCAAGCAGGATAGCCAGTGATGCCAATGCGGTTGTTCCCGAGGCTGCACATCAATTTTCACAGTAGTTTTCTGGGATCTCCTCTGTGGGGAGATGCAGTCTTTCAACTTGGCCATATGCTGGAGATCTGAACAGTGTGAATCCAAACTGTACATGTCAAAACGAGACCAAGGTCCTTCAAAGACACTGGCTACTTACAAATTCAGTGAGAGTAATGAAAGACCTCTGCTTTCTGATAGTATATTTTGATGATTTTTCCTCTGACCTATTGACATTTCTCAGTGATATATGCTACATCTAAGTAAATTGGCAAGAAATGGCTATCTCTTCACAGGTTGAAACTTTTGAAGAGAAGAACCTGTTTGAGTAAGAGAAGACTCTTATTTTACCCCTTAAAGGTTTCTGGCCAGAAAAGTTTTTAAAAGCTAACAAAAAATATATTTATACATTTTGTCTGTGCACATATAGATATATATGTGTAAATATAAATTCATATATGTGTGCATAAATACGGACATATAAAAACATAAAATAACATTCCATAAATATACATATAACATGGAATTATAGTATTATTTAGGTTGTAATTGACCTCTAAGATCATTGAGTTCAACCATTAACCTAACACTGCCAAGTCCACCACTAGACCATGTTCCCAAGTGTTTTTTGAACACTTCCAGGGATGGTGACTGAACCACTTCCTTGGCCGCCTATTCTAATGTCTGACCACCCTTTCATTGAAGAATTTTTTCTTAATATCCAATCTAAGCCTCCCCTGGTGCAAACCGAGGCCATTTTCTCTTGTTTCATTGCTTCTTACTTGGGAGAAGAGACTCACCTCCATCTCACTACACCCTCCTTTCAGGTAGTTGTAGAGAGAAATAAAGTCCCCCCTGAGCCTCTTCTTCAGGCTAAACAAACCCAGATCCCTCAGCTGTTCCTTATCAAGTTTGTGTTCCAGACCCTTCACCAGCTTCATTGCCCTTCTCTGGACTTGCTCTAGCACCTCAATATCTTTCTTGTAGAGAGATGCCAAAAACCGAGAACAGGATTTGAGGTGCAACCTCACCAGTGCTGAGAACAAGAGAATGATCACTGCCCTAGTCCTGCTGGACACACTATTTCTGATCCAAACCAGGATGCCATGTCTGGGATTGTCCCAACTGAAGTGAAGCATCTTGCACTTAAGACTTGTTGAACTTCATAAGGTTCTCATGGGCCTGCATTTAGAATGTGTCCATCTGGAGGGCATCCCTTTGTTATTCTGCATCACTGCAGACTTGCTAAGAGTGCACTTGGACTCACTGTCTTATGTCATTGATGAAGATATCAAAGAGCATCAGTTTCAAGACAGAGCTCTGAGGGGACACCACTCATCACTGGCCTCCACCTGGACACAGAGCCATTGATAACGTCTCTCTGTGTCCCTCCAGCCAATTACTTGTCCACTGAATACTCCACCATTCAAATCCATATCTGTCCAGTTTAGAGATAAGATGCCATGTGAGACTATATCAAAGGCCTTACAGAATTCTAGGTAGGTGATACAGTCAATCTACCCCTGTTGACCATTGCGGTCACTCCATTACAGAAGGTCACCAGATTGGTCAGACACAATTTGTCCATGGTGAAGCCATGATGGCTGTCTTGGATCATGTCCTTGTCTTGCATGTGTGCATGCCATACATGCATATATTCACATTGGTATGCTCCCATAGTTAATTGGACCTTTTCAAAATTTATGTTCTGCTTGTCTCTGACTGGGGCTTTCTCATGTTAATCAAAACAATGCAAATTATAGGGTTTCCTTGTTTAAGTTCTTCCAAGATTTTTGTAATGCAAAGGATGAGTTATTTGTTGCAGTATGTCTTATCAGAGCCCAGGGATTTTGGCAGCTTGAGCACAGCTCACATCCTTGCATTGCTTCCTGAGCTGGGACATTAGAAGAATGATATGAACAGAGTGCCTCCAGCTCTTAGATAGGAAACCTATAACATTTCAATCTCAACACCTGTCCAGATTCCCATGAGTGCAATTTTGTTATTACTTGTCGAAGTGACCCTCTTTACAATCTTCAGTCTGGACAATGATATAAGTAGTTCTGGTATCTAACACAACTATTTGAAGCCTGCTTTACTGTCCTCTTGAAGCTTGGGCTTTTCAAGGGAAGTGAAGTAACTCCAGAATTTATATCATTCATTTAGTGTTTTCCAATATTTGAAAGAAAGTTCCACCTTATTGCTAATTGATTTCAAAGTAGTTTATGAGAGAAATAAATAGCATGAATGTAAAAATCAGTGACTGAAATTTTCACTCATCCTCCATTTCCCACCTTGAAGCCCTGTTTTGTCTTCCTAGGGTGACTCATATCCATATAGCCTTTTTTTTTTCCCCCAAATTCACTGTCAACTTTTCTTCTTACTGTGAAGGAATAATATTTGCACATTTGAAAGAATGGGGGAAGCAGTCAATGGCAAAGTTATTGTGTGTTGTAGGAAAAATGTATCTCTGGTGGAAACTGGAGAAATTGGGATTTGAGGATCTTTGGTGGTAATTAAGAGTAGCTTTTCCTGATGATTCAGAGTTTTCAGTGCTAAATGTCTCATTGTTTCAAAATCTGATGATTTCTTACATACATCTCTGTAAAATATATTCCCTTTAGGGAGAGTTCTGCCTCTATGTCTTCTATAAAAATATTTTCCTTGAGACCAATGGACTCTGATCTACAGCTTTCAGAAAGCAATTGGCATCAGACCTAGTTAATGCTCAGTTGTCATTGTGCCAGATGCTGTGGGAAGTGATTCAGCAGGTCAGATCCTTTCCTCTGGCTTGTTAATGGATCAAAGTTGTTGAACTAGGTGCTTCAGAGATTGGTTGTTGTTTGTTTTGGGGGTTTTTTTCCTAATGAAATCTGAAACTTAACACCTTCTTGCTTTTTCTTGCTCAAAGGATGACGTGAAATATCTTCTAAAAGGCTGGTTGAAGTGTAACTCAGAATAGCATCTAGGTCTATTAGTACTCAGCTTTCCCTAGTAAATCATGTTATCCTCTTTTTAAGCTGAACAAAACTCTCTATCAGAATAAAAAAAAAAACCAAAAAAACCCTAGAAATAACTGCAACAGTATGATTTCCTGCTGTAATTTCCGTTGTAAGGATAATCTAAACGACTGGCCTAAAATCTGTTCAAGAACAATAGATATGCCTTTGTTCTTGTGATGACGTTACTTTTTGGCTTATATCATCTTTTTATTTATCATCCTGTGTAATCCTATGTAGAAATTACATTACATACCATCATTACTCAGATTTTCCTTTACATTCCCTTTCATAAGCATTAGAACGTGATGTCTGTATTACCTATCATAAACTTGAACATTATGTACCCAAAGTGCTAAACAACAGCTTTTTAATCTCAAAAGAAGGTTTCTTTTTAGTGAGAGATAAAACAATCCTAAAGGTTATAGCATAATGAGAACTTTACCCTGGCTGTGACTTACTCCCAATAGTCATTTAGATACATAAATAATGTCATTGTTATAGTTTAAGCTGGCAAAATGCCAACTGCCTGGTACTCAGTCAAAAGGTCCACTCTCAGAGAAGAAGAGTGAGGGAAAAAAACCAGAAATGAGGCTTTGGACATGGTGAAGTTCTTATATTTATATAGAGAAGTGGAAAGCTTAACACTAAATATGAAATAGCACACAGTGACAGGAAACAACAACAGGCTCACTGAGGTCGCCCCAGCTAACAAGCAGAATTCTGAACTAACTAAACTTCTTCCTCAAAGGAAACCTCTCAGCAAGAGGGAAAAAGAAATTAACAGGAATATGCTCACTTTCTCAGGTAAACAGCCACGCAGACCAGCAGCAGGGCCTGATATCAGCAGTCAGGGAGTAGGAACCCTCCTGGTCCCAAACATGGACTGAAAAGGCAGAAACTCTTCTCCTCTGGCTTGTTATACTCCTCGACGCTTCCTAATGATGTCAGATGATATGAAATACCTCTTTGGCTGCTTAAGTCAGATGATACCTGTCCCCTCTAATCTGCGTCACGTCCTTTGAGGCCTGCTGAAAACTGAGGCCTAAATGGGGACCTGTGCTGACTAGAGCCAAAACTACTACAGTCATCCTGGAGAGAAAATTGTATAATTCACAATTTCTTCGTGTGAACAAAGGGGACTCCCCCAGGAGTTAGATCACTCCATTAATGGAGCATTTTTTTAATAGAAGTCACAATATGGAGGAAAATAATGATTAATCTGGGTTTGAGTGTGAGAAGCCAAAGAGTGGGTCTCTGTCTCATTTCAACCATCCATATGTAATGCTTACATTTAAGCTACCACAATAATGAATCATTAATTCAATCTGTAGAGCGACACAATCTACAAATATTACAGACAAATTGATTTGGATTGAAACATGGTGCTGATTTTTAATGTAACTCCCAGCCCACCCCTCCCATCCCCAAATTGCAAAGATTAATGTGTCTGGCACAAATTAAATGCAGTAAGGGGAGATTTAGGATACAGAATTTTCCAGGGCAGTTGAGGAAGTTGTTAGGTGCATTTCTTATTTATTTATTGTTATTTATTGTTTACTATCTTGGTATTTGTGTAATGCAAGTTATATACTAAATGCAAAATGCTGTTAAGTCTTGGATAAACCAAGAAGTTGAATTTCTGATATACAGATAGAACGGGAAAGCAATTGCTATAGGAGCAACAGAATCTAAGACACTAAGAAAAAAAGGCAAATTTAGGTCTTGATCTTGCAAGCTTATTGTGTTTAATATAATCTGCAAGTCTAAAAATAAAGAGATTGTACGTGAAGAAGTGCCTTAAACAAGCTGTTAGATGGACACTGAAACGCTCTAGGTCCCTTCTGTAATATAACTTCAATGCAGTACAGAGTGTTTATAAAGCTCTAAGTATTATATTTCTGTGATTCTGATTTCACTTTATTTAGGTTATTTCTTGAGAACTACTGAAATCTGTGACAAATTGGGTCCTAAATACTGAAAGTTTTAGAATTAAAAAGACCAGACTGTTTATGATCTGAATTATAAATATAGATAGCGAAGAGTGGCATTTTACATATTCTTTAATTTTAGTAGCTCTAGGAGCAGATAGTAAATGAAAAACAGAACATGATGTTTATCTGCTGAGTGTTCTTTTAATTTCACAGTGTGCAAATAGCTTCTGATGTGAAGATTTGGTGCCAAAGGAAGTAAGATAATGGAGGAATCTTTAAATTGCATTATATTACTCATGCTACTCTGCTAACATCAGCCATGAGCAAGGAGAGGATAGTGAGTGGAAGATAACAACACGAAAGAGAGTCTCTGGTGATTACTGCTTAATTCAATTATTGGTTAATTAAATCAAAGCATCAGGAGGAAAAATCATTTGGATTAGAAATGAATATAACTTCCACCCTTTATTTGATTTGTTGTAGGAAGGAATAAATGAGGTAATTTAATCACTGATGTAAGAAAGTTTCAGTAATTCTTTCAGCAACAAGACCTGAATGAGATAGCAGAAGAAAGCCCAGGGCACACCCGCTAACATGAAAAATGACTGCATGTAAGCGTTGTGCTGTTCAGAGATGGTTACTGACATTTAAACTACTATCGTGTGCTGTGTGAGCTGTGATATGAACCCTCTGGTCATGTGGATAGTCAGATCCACTGTTTATTTTAGAATAAGGAATGGGAAGAGTCTTGGCAGAAAGAAGAGGGTAGGCTTTGTTTCCTGTGATCTGCTTTACTCCTGTTTATTTCTAGTCTATCATGAAATGTCAGCAGAATTTTCACAGAGCTCATCACTGTGAAATTGGGAGTTTCTATTTGTAAGAGGTTATATATACTGATATATATCTGATGAAGCTAATGAAGTGTCTTTGCTATGAGAAATAGTTTAATAATCCCACACCATTGCATTTCAATGTTCTGACAAAGTTAAAAGTGACGACACAATCACTTCTTAAGACTTGGTGAGAGATTCTGTTTGCATCTGTGGTTTTGTTCCCAGTTGTTTTTCTTTCCTGTTTCTCATCACATCTGGAAAGTTAATGCTGTAGTGAAAATACTGTACTGGTCATTGGGATTTAGTTTTCTCTTGCTTTTCTATGTTTAATTAACCTATTTCATCATCTGTGGGATAGTTCCCCTTTTGATACTGATCTTCCTTCTCATCTACTCTTTTTCTTGCCCGTTGTGAATGTATGCTCTTTGCAGAAAATTATTTTATTAGTTTTTCTGCAGGGCCTACAGCAGCAGAACTTGAACTCCAATGGGTCCTCTAAGGCCATGATGATCAACAGCCTGAATTTTGCAGTCTAATCACTACAGTGTGCAAGAACTGAACCAACATGCCAATAGTTATAAGGATGTAGGCATAATTACATGAAATACCTCTATGTAGCATGAAAAATTTCAACTAACAGTATAACCTTGTTTTGAATATCTGCTTGGCCCTGGTAATGGTTTGGCCCAGGCCTTGCCTGGTAACCAGATATAACTAGGGAGGAGCTTGTTTCCTAGGTGTTCCTCACCCATTTCTTCCCCCTGCCACGTATGAGAGAAGGGGAGATAAAGGGCTTGCTCTCACTTCGGGTTCTGGTGAAGGAAGAGGGCAGAGGGTTCACCACTGCTGCTGCTCAGTCCCTTATCAGAGCCATGCAGGAGATTGGGAAAATAGCATGAGACCCCCCCATGTGAGAGGGAAAAGCTAGTTTTCTTCTAAGAGTGGTGGTGGGATTGTGTTGTACCGGTTTACTCGGTCGGTGGGTGGGACGGTGGGGGTGTTCTTCTGTACCCATTGTGGTTTTTTGTTCTGTCTCTTCTTGTCACCCCTGCTTTCCCCTTCCCTTTTCCCCTCACCTTTCCCTTTTCCCAATTGTGGGTGCAAATTGTATACATATAATTGTAGGTATTTAGAGAATAGATAGATAGATAGATAGATAGATAGATAGATAGATAGATAGATACTGACTTGGCTCAGCTTCTTTCAAGTCTTTTTTCCTTTTCCCTGCTTCAGGGAGCAGGGGGGAGAAGGACGGGAAAGGAGGGGCAGCTCGAGCTGGAGGCTGGGACAAAACCAAGACAACCTCTTAACCAATGTATGGTTGGGTTGCTATCAATTTTTTCTTGCTGAGGAGACCATCAAGCAAAAGGGAAAATTGTTTGTTTTTTGGGGGGTTTTTTTGGTGTCTAAAGAAGGATGAATAAAACTGTGATTCTCTTATTGTTAGTAACAATCTGGACTCCCAGCTGCACTGAATTGACACAGCTTTCCTTAGCTCATGGAGCTACACTGGTCTATATTCCAGATCACAGGAGGCAAGGATGTTTTACTTACTTTTTGTAGCCTACCTGGCTCAGAGTTCAGAGCACTAGATTGGCAGTGACATGCTTACCTCCCCTCTGTGCACAGGCTTTCCCTGTGCCCTCCAGTAAACCATTTTACTTCTCTATAGCTCAGTTCTTCATCTGTTAAATGGTAGTAGTGGTTCTGCTATATTTTATAGAAGTTTGATGTGGATAAATACGTTGAAGATGGTGGTCTTCTCACGTGGTAAGAATAGGAACTGCATAACTACCCATGAAACAAAGAAATGTGTAGATATCAAAATAGAAACTCTTCATTTGTGTACCTTCCTTTGGCTATTACACTGATAAGCTTCTCAGCTAATCTTGAAAGCTTACATTTAAGCCAAAGTCACAAGCAATTTCAAGTGTTGTATTGTATTTGTCAGGGTGCTTTTACATGATTGGCAAGTATTAAAGGTGAAAATTTTTCTGAGATGATGTCTGTGAGTGCTTAAATAATAACTGCTATAATTCAACCATATTTTTATGGCAAATATGGACATTTTTCTCTTAAAGCATGAATGTCAAGGACATAAATTGTTTTGGAGGAGGAGGGGACACAGAAATAGTGGCTTTGACAATGTCCCAAGTAGTTTTGCCCTAGCCCTCTGTGAAGCTCTGAAAATCATGTGGTAGATTTAAGAGTGTCTGTGCCATACCTAGGAAAATCATTTATTTCATTGGTGGTGTATGTGTGTGAAGAACTCAGTTTGCCTATTAATCTGCTCCTGTCTTACTCTTTTTCCTTTTTGTTTGTATATCCTTTAGAGCCCCTTCCTGTGAGCAATGTTTCTATTTATGATTACAAACCATCTCCAGAAACAGGAGTATTATTTGAAATTCAGTACCCAGAGAAGTACAATGTTTTTACCAGAGTAAATATAAGCTATTGGGAAGGGAAAGACTACCGAACAATGCTGTACAAAGGTAGGTGGAAACTATACTGCTAAAACCTAACACTAACTCTTTCTGGAAACATTTTAAACAGTGGTCCTGGGTGTGATTTATAACAATTTATATTTCTGGTAATGTTCGTTTTATAGTTTTTATATCATGAAGTAAGGGATGGATCTTTGATTTGAGCTGATGGTTCACTTGGGATTTTTAAACTTGCTTCTGTTCTAGTTCTAGTGATGTTTCCTTTCTTTTGGATTTTTGGAGGAAGACTTGGTGGTCTAGAATTTTTTTTTAGTTCAGTCTGAAATCAACCTGGGGAGACATTCCCAATTTCTGATGCTTCCAAATTAACGTGTACACTAAAATCTGAAAAATCTTTCCATCATTTCTTTTTATCTTCCCTGCATCCCTGTAATTCAAAATAAAAGAAAAGGAATAAAGGAAAGAGACCCAAAACTCAGTAGGAAGGAGAGAGATACATTTTTGCTTTCTATGTATGTTTGTTGAAATCCCTGGATTGAAAGCATTACAAAAGTTCCCAGTGTCTTCCCTCTGGCCAAGGTTTCGTCTTTGGTGAATAGCTGATCGGAAAGCTCTGGGATGCATTGGAACAGGGAAATCCATTCAATATGCCTGATTCTTGGTACAGGATTTAAACCTGGAAGTTCTTTTTCACCATAGAGTGACACAGTGCTAATAGTACTATGCTATGTCTTACTGTAGCATGCAGTATTATCCCTAAGCTAATAAACCCTGCTGGATAATATAAATTTCAATTTTCTTAAAATAATCTAATCAAAGACAATCAATTTAACTGTCTAGACATTCAGCCTAAACAATTTAAACAACCAGCCTAACCACCTAAATTATCTATTAAGGGTAAATTCTGCTTTCTTTTTTCATTTGTTTATAATTGAACTCTCTTTTGCCCTGCAGTATAGCTTAAGCACAGCGTCTGTCTCAGAGATGTCAATGTGACTGTCCTGTGGAAAGTCCTGTAGAAAGCACCCTTAGAGGCGAGAAAGACCCACATACTCTGTGGGCCCTGAAACCTCAATGATTTACATTGCATAGTGGCAGTAAAATGCCTTTGAGCAATCCAATAGATGCTGGATTGAATTTTAGGCACTGAATTGAGGCTCCCAGGATAGAAGACTGGTCACTGTAAACTTTCTTTAAAGTCAGCAGGGGGAGATAAGCACCTCCAAAAGGAGGTCAAAAAATGTTGGTGTCTCTTTGCTTCAATACAAGATGGGGCTAGAAATCACATATCCAGTGCTGTGAAGTGTGAAAAGCTAGGAAGGCTAAGTCCGGATCACAGCAGAAAATATAGGTGACCTCTTTTCAGAGAACAAAAGGGATACTAGCAGTAATTTTTGTCTTCTACAGCTAATAGATGGTTCCAGCGGCAAAAATGCTAAAGCTGCTGATAAATAAAAAAGTCAGCTTAAATTAAGAGATTCACTAATCAGCTTGCACACTCCTTCCTGTAACCAAATAGCCCTAAACAACTTCCCTTCAGCCTGCACGTGTACTGATGGTGGACGTGAGCTCAACCCTCAGTACTGCAGCTTGCATTCAGTTGCATGGTGGATGTTCCTTTGAACATCTACCCCGAGCATTGTGCCTCAGTCAGCAAAAGACCAAAGAGGCTTTTGCGTGCAGCAGTTAAAGGTCTGCAGGAACTGTCAGATGCTCTTTGAGATATTCAGTGTCATGTGGAACAGGTTGCCAGATTCAGTTCCCTTGCCTGTGAAAAGCGGTTCATGTTTCTTGTGCTGGGGTTTTTTGTCCTTTTTTTTTTTTTTTTTTGGAGCAAAGTGACTTTGACAGCCAGGAAAAGTGTTGGCAAACTGATATGTTACAATTCGTGTCTCAGAACAGTCTGAGCAATGTTTAAACATCTGAAACGCTGCCAGTTCAGCACATGCAGTTGCATTATCAGAAAGTGAACGTTTGATGCGTTATCCTCCATTTTCCTTTCTTCTTTTCTCTTTAAACCTTCTGCAGATTTCTTTAAAGGTAAAACAGTTTTCAATCACTGGCTGCCAGGTATATGCTACAGTAACATCACATTCCAATTGGTATCAGAAGCAACCTTCAACAAGAGCACACTAGTGGAATATAGTGGAGTCCAGCACGAGCCCAAACAGCACAGAACAGGTGAAGAAAATTATTACATATTGTTTCTTTCAACTCTATATAACTGCTTTTCTTTCTGCTGTGGGGAGGGGATTGACTCCACAGAGAGGAGGATCTGTGTGGAAGCAGTCCTGCAAGCTGCTCCTGGCCAGAAACATGGGAGAAAGCTTTGGCTATTCCCTAGGGTTATGTGTACAAGCAGTGCAAAGGGAAATTTATGTGAGTGTTTCTGTTATGAAGCTTGCTTTTTAGAAAATAAATTCTGCTTCACATGAGTTATCCTAGACCTTGTGCTAGGAATTAATTTTTAAGCCACAAGAATAGCTGCACTGAGCATACTATTGATCTATCTCTATTGGTCTGTCTCCTTGTGCAGTGAATCATAGCTAAACTGTTAGAGAAGGCCTTCCTCACTGTGCAGTTTTCTATCATGGAGAAGAATGTCATAGTTGCTCCACTTGGTGGCCAGTTTGTGCCCTGAAGCATGAACTTTTAATTTCAAAGACAGCAATATTGCAAAGGCTGAAAATTGCGTTTGTTCAGGGTCCAGAACTAATTTAATTTGGTCTTGGGACAGTGCCCAAAACTTTTTTGCTTATCTGTTGGACCAGATATTTCTCAGGGTCCAAAGTGAATTAAACCAGTGTTAAAATCAAAAGGCCAGATCTTCAGGTGAATACACTGGTGTTGGTCCATTGCCTTGAACAGAACAAAGCCAGCTGATGCCAGCCGAGTTCTGTCCTGAAGATCCTAAATGTAATTATTGAAATACTGAACCATAAGAATGCAAGAAACAGGATCCCATTTTTCTTTCCTACAGCCCTTCTATCCATTATTTCTCACATAAACTACAATGACAATATAGTATCTGGTTTTGTATTAGTGGCGTGGCTGGACCAGGGGGGGTGCACAAATCAGTGTGTTGTAAAACGCCAGCATAAAAGTTGCCAGTCAAAATTACTCACAGAAGCAACTCACACTTATTGTGTGTAAGGAGATGCAGACAGGCAATTGCAGTGAGGCAGACAAAATGTCATGTGATCATCTCCTGGCATGAGGTGAAGTAACTGCTTTGCGTGCCAGAATCTTGTCTTCTGGAGACCCAAATCTTAATATCAAGCTTTCACAAATATTAAAATTTAAACTGATATTTAATGCTTGTGAAAAGGTGGCTGCTAAAAGCATATGAAAAGCCCTACAGCAATGCAAAGGTCATTTTTTTAAAATATGAACTATGTCATCTATTAGTTTTGCATATATTTTTCAATTCATTTCTGTAGAGGTATTTTTTACCATGATCAAGGTCTTCCTGGAAGACACAATAAAATAAATGAAGATACACTGTTAAAAGTTCACACTCAAGTAGCCTTGCTGCTGTAATAACACTGAAGTCTGAAGACTTCAGATCTACTTTTCTTCCTGATATTCTTGAATTGTGATTTTTCTGTGAAGTTATACTCAGCTTCATCCCACTAGAATCACATCTGCTATATGTATATGTAAGAGAAAGGAGAATATTAAGAGAACAAGTTATTTTAAAGTATCCCTAGATGCACTGTTTTTTTGCAAATATTATTTGTCTGGGGAATTAACACATCTTCAAGGTGCACAGAACACACATATTAAAAGGATAATCCTTGCTTCTCTTTCAGTTCCTTACCCACCTCGAAACATTTCTGTTCAGATTGTACCAATCAACAGAAACAACTGGGAAGAGCACAGTGGAAATTTTGCAGAAGAATCATTTATGGGACCACAAGAAATCATAAGGAAAGAAAAACTTAGCCGTTTTTCTGACAATCCACCTGAAATTCCAGCAGCAAACACATCTGCAGGCTGGCCAGACCAATACTCTAACAGCACTGAGTATGAAACCACATCACAGCCATACTGGTGGTCTAACGAAGCTGAGTCATCAGAGGGTGAAGAGGAGTTTGTCAATGCAGTTTCTAGTGATTATGCAGCCAATGATGCCAACAAGTCTGGAAGACCCACACCAGAGGCCCCTCCCTTCCTTCCTGTACAAATGGTGCTGACCTGGTTACCCCCAAAGCCACCTACTGCGTTCGATGGTTTCCATATTAATATTGAAAGGGAAGGTAAAGCAGAGCCTTATACCCTTCTCATACCGCTTGCCTCTAATTCCATTGGTGGATTGTTTCTACAAATTATTAATTAACTAGTACTGTACTTCAGAGGGTGTTGTTAGATCCCCTGTATTTCTGGAGAAGTTTCTTGCTTTGAATAGCATCTAGTTCTGGCTAGACATCATAAAAGTGAGACAGGAGAGGTAAATCAGTTTTCACTTCTCTTTTGTTAAACATTTATACTGTGGTACATACTGTCTCACTGTTTACACTGTAGTTATTGTAAATCCATTTTGGTATCAAAGAAAAGGGGAGGGGACACACAGAAAAGGCAGTCTCGATTCAAACCAGCAGTTGTCACAGATTACAGCTACCAAATACATTCCTTAGGCTACAAGGTAGCTGTGGTGGAGAATGGGGAGACTTTTCAAGAGATGGAGATACAAGAAAAGTGCCATGTTGCTCTAAGATTTTCTTATTTAAAATCTATTTTGGCCAAATTAATTTTATTTTCTGACAGTTTTCATAAGACTTTCCATGCTGAGGAAAAATATTTTCTGTTTCAGAATATAATGTGATAGGTGGAAAATTGGAAGCTTCTTTTCTCCCATGATGTGATATTTTTCACTTGTTCAATCATGGCAACCCTATTTTATCATCCCTTCCACAGAATGAAAATTTGGCCTGTACTGTTATACTGCAAAATTTGTCATTACTTACACTTGTGCTGATGGCAAGAAGTACCCCCATAAATCCAGTCCTTTTGAGTATCTTTTAATCTCATGGCAGAAAAAAACATTAACATTTCCGATGTGAATAAATTTCTTAGTGGCTGAAGCCTTTCAAATTTCAATTAATCTACACATTTTTTCCCTTCCTCGCTTTAGAGAACTCAACGGAATTTTTGACAGTAAGTGAGGACACTCACAAATTTGTTGCTGAACTGAAAGAACCAGGAAAATATAAGCTGTCTGTAACAACATTTAGCTCTTCTGGCTCTTGTGAAGTTCGTGGAAGTCAATCAGCAAAAACTCTTAGCTTTTATATCAGTAAGTATTTCAACAAACCCACCTTTTTCTCCCAGAACAGCATAACTGTAACGTAGAGTTTGACCACTGTGGCATCTTTAGCATCTCCTGAAGGATCAGAAGAGTTTGGTCTTCTGGAATTCCCTGTGCCAGAGAAGGAAATATAGTGCAAATATATTTTGTGTTATATCCTGTCTGGATGGGTGTTCATCATGTCATCTGGGCAGACTTAAGAACTGAAAGCAAGTGATGTGATGGAGTCATTAGCCAGTGTTCAGAAGTGGCTTGCTGAAACAAGTTGCCCTTTTGCATCTTCCAAAATGAGGATTTAATTCCAATAATTAATTGGTGGTTATAAAGAGTCTTGGAAATATTTAACTTCCTTACGCTTGGAGTATGTTGTATGTACTGGGTGAGGGATGAAGGGCAGCTCAGGCTGAGGGTATGGGAATTGCACACACTGAACTCTGAAATTGCTCGGTCTCTTAGAGATCATGGAGCAAATTACAGTAGATGAAGTAGTTCAGCCTGCTAAATTTAAAGGAGTAAAAGTAATTTATTATTTCCCTGTAGAATCTCAAAGTTTCTTAACTGGAAATTTAGTAAAAGACCAAGTAATAATACACTACTGTGTAAACTAATACCATGACTGACAATTAGATCAGCAAGTGAGACAGTTGTTGGTGAATTCAGATCATTATCCGCCTGATGGTTGTGGTCACCTGGTCACCTTTGCATATTTTTCTATGAAAGCAAATAGATATACCCTACAGAATGCCCATACAATGGGACAGGGGAATACTTGCAGCACTATACAATTTTCCATGTGGGAAGACATTGTCTCCCCAAATCATGAATGGTGCAACAAGACACAGTAGCTAAAGCTGAGAGAAAAATTTGTATTAAAAGGAAATGTACTCAAGTACTTAAGTACATTACAAATAAAGACTGCATCTTTAGTAACTCATAACGTTTTCAAATGTTAACTATTTAGACTTAGATTCATAATGCTTGACTGCATCTAGCAATTCCACTATCACTACTATGTTTTAAAAAACTTTATAGTTGAAAGAAACAGTAACTGAAAAACAAAGGAAAAAGAGAAAACAGCACACGAGAGAAAGTGTCTCTGCTGTTATAGTTTCATGTCTTCTGTCTTTCTTTAGGAATAATTATTAGAGAGCTTAATTATATGAAAAGTATTGAAGTATGCATATTTGTAGCATTGCTGTTAGTACCAAAAATTATTCCATTTTACAAAGTGTGGCTTACTCTCATTAAGCAATATGAAAATTAGTGTCCTCCATCAAATGTACTCCCTGCAGACAGACCCCTGGGAGAAATGGGGACATATTAATCCAAAATATAGGGGTGAGGGTGGCTAGATTAAGGAAGAACTTGAACCTCCTTGGGTATAAAGTATTAGGATGTTACAGGAATGTAAGGATATTTCAATTTTACATATAACACATGAGAACATTTGGGGTTTGGGGTTTGTCTGTTAGTTTTGCAGGCTTTTAGAACCAGATGAGGATTGCTGACAGTTTTCTTATTTATTCTGTTAAATGCAAGATCCTTAGTATTTTAGATAGATTTTTTTTATGTATGCCAAATTGGAGATGTGCACAAATGTTCTTATATTGAAATTGCTCTTCCATTCCTCTTTATAAGTTTGAGAATGTAGACTTTCTTCTGTGGGGGGCTACAGCTTTGAGTTGTGACATGAAGTGTCTCCATTCCCTTAATGCCAATGTTGAAACAGTTTCTGAATAGTAAAAACTACCTATACATCCACGGCCTACATAGACTAATGATCAAGTTACTCTTTTTTACCTGCATGGGTATGGGTCTGCTGCCCATGAATGAATTTAGCCCATAACTTCAGTCTTATCTTATCCTGGTAGCATTCAGTCAGTGAACCATCCCATCAAATTACTGGCTTGTGGTATTACACAATGGTTTTGTTGTACTCAGACAGCAGTGTGGGTTGTCAAATCTTGCAGGCTGATCCTACACCACATTCTTGCTCTGGCATTTGTTTTATTTTATCAATAAATGTAAATTGCTGTTAGAATTGCATGGAAGAAGGAATGTCAAGGAGAGAGCTGTCACAAGCATTACTTTGAAGTGACAAGACAAACTGGCTATTTTCATGAAATCTGAAATTTTGACCAAGTCTAGCTGAAGTTATTTTCCAAACTGTTATTTTAGGTATAAAGCTGTGTTGTCTAGCAAGTGCTTCAGAAAGTCTGATGGAGAATGAGATTCTTCACTTTGGTGACCTCTGTGAACTTGATCTTCACGCTTCAAGGCTTGATAGTATGCTTGGAGGGTATGCTAGTATGTGGAGAGGCGAAAGATTTTGTGTGCTTATCCTTTAATATTGATCAATGGTCTGTACATTATTGGTTATCACTGCTTTTAAACATTACCTTGAAGCAAATCTGATATTTCTGGGTGGTTTCTGGTAAGCAGTAGAAAGTACTGTAATCGGAATTTTCAGACAGTCACATTTCTTTTGTCATATGCTCTGCTACAGGTGAAATGACTTGAGCCACAGACTGTTTCCCAAGGGCTTTTACCTTGCCTGCCTGAGGGCTGTAGAGATGGACAACTGTCAGCCCAGCCTCGCTCAATAGCAATAAATAATTCCATGAAAGAAGGGGTCTTTTAACATATGTTCCTCAAATGGATAGAGTAGCTTGCTCACATGTGCTTTTGGGGCATGTCCCAGGTCCCACAGGTGAATGGATAGAGGAGCTCACTGAAAAGCCCCAGCACGTGACCGTGACAGTGCTAAGCTCCACTACTGCCCTGACATCCTGGACAGCATCACATGAGAGTGGCAGCAACAACACCATTGTGTCTGTGCTCTCCCTGACCTGTCAGAAGCAAAAGGAAAGTCAAAGACTTGAAAAACACTACTGCACTGAGGTAAGGAGCAGAAGCTGGAGCCTTTTCAATTCCAGGAAAAATTACGCACCATCCTGCAGTTTGGAATCATCGTGCCTCAGGGCTCTGTCAGGCTCAGGACTGCGGAGTACCAGAGTGCACAGCATTTAGGAAGCGAAGTGTGGAATACACCACGGTATTGTTAAAATTGAGTTTCTGTTGTACTGGCTGTGACAAATTCTTTGTTTAAGCTTGTGAGTTACTTTGTACCCTTTGAGACATTTTTATGGCAGTAGGCAAGATGGTGCCATACCATAAGAACACTTGGGTTTGTGCTGTAATCCATTTGTATTAAATGAAGTGTTTGCATGCTTCATTAGCATCAAATTAGCATAAATAAATTCTTAGCTATCCTACATATTAATACAGAGCCCAACTGTAAACTTTCTGGAAGTTTAGACATAATGAGAAGTCAGCTGCTCTTTTCATCCATAGGAGAAGGTGTCAGCACTGGGAAGTAAATAGCAAATCAAACCATCTGTCATTTTGTATGGACAACAGTTCTTTACTGCTGCTGTATGGGATGTGTTTGTAACCATCAGGAATCCTGAACCCCAAAACATATCAGTTTTCTGTTACTTGAAACCATTAGTGAGGGCAACCCCACATCAGATTCTGTATCTGTGACAGATCAGTGGCATGTGGCTTCACTCAGGAAGAGCTCTAAGCCCATGTCTTAGTAACACTACCAAGATGTTGATGAGGCCATCTTCTGAGCAGTGCCATGACTTCTGTCTGGCTCCCTAAATATGTGTGATGGAGGAGTCTGCAAAGGACTGCAGTGCTGCCCTGCTGCACCCTCTGCTCACCCATGAGAATGGAAGGAGACCGCTAACACTCCCTGTAAATCTTCATCTCCTTCAACTTTGTCATTATAGCCCTGCAAGTTAATTGAGACTCTGTGTCCCTTAAAAATGTATTTTTAAATGAATTTGAGTTTCATTTCAAGAATGGTGAACTTAAAGGTGTGGAAGTGTCTTTTCATGACAATTTGAGAATTGTTTTTCAGAATAAGCTTGAAATCTCATTAAGTTCTTTGTATTTATTAAAAGTGCAGTCATTTAAATGGGAAGCAAGACAATACAGTAGGTGAATAGAAACCACAGATCAAAAGTTTATGAATTAAGTAAATACTACAGGATTCATCTGCAAACTCAAAAACTAGTACCTAAAGCTAATCTGTGAATAAAGAAAATATCTGTAAATGTGTGTTTATTGCCTGTAGATAGAAAGGTCTAAACACAGTTATTTGTTCCTTTCTACCATTACAATTTTTTTTATCAAATTCTATAAGCTCATTATACCTGCTTAAAATAGCTGCTGGTTTGAATTCTTCTTGATAAGCTGAAAAGGGCAAAATTCAGTGCAGATTTCTATCCATTCTAACATGGTACATGACTTAAAAGTGATTCAGCTTTCCAAAGCAGCTGGTAAAGACAAATTCTGTTCCTCACTAAATCTGTGCTGGCACTGATACATTGGTGTGCGTTGCAGTAAACCACCAGTGCAGACGTGGCTGTGATACAGACTTTGGAAAGGTTGTGTAGAAAATATTAGTAGGAAATAACAGCCTGCAGTTCTAGAAGGGATGTGTGAAGGCTCTTCCTCCAGCTGCACTGTGCAACTGCTGTTAGCAGAGTTTTCAGGAGATAAGACTTTTTATATTGTATCAGACCAGGAATCACTTGGTCAGGCATTCTGACTCCATCTCTGACTGAAACCTGGTGTGGTATAGCAGAAATTTCGATGGTGATAAATGCCCCTTAGTCACATTTTTTAATGCTGTGGAGGGGAGATCTCTGATTTCACTGGAGTCACTTAGTTCATGCATTCAGAAGACAGCTTTCCCATAACGCTGCTTTCAGTTCACATAGCTGCATCGGATGACGGATGAAAAGCCTCAGGCTTTAATTGAAAACCCAGGGTATAAATACTCCAGCCTGAATAATATCACCTGAAAATGAATAATGTAGCCTGAATTTTTTAATAAACTTTGACAGCGGGAGAGAGTTGGTCTGCAGTGTGACAGCTGACCTTATGCAGCCAGGCAAGTGTGATTCTCTGAGTCAGATCTTTGGTCAAGTCAGTCCTGACCACTTTCAAAGTTTTGCCATTTTGCACTTGATGAGTGGAGATTTTGCTGTCGATGCCAGTGGGTTCAGATTTATGCCTTTTGTAACTAGAGTCATTCAAGTACAGTCTCAATATTCTTCTAATTAACCAAGTAAATACTTCATATCTGACATGTTCCCTTCCTATTAGGTGAATTCAAGCAGCAGCCTCATTGAAAATCTTGTTCCTGGTGCCCAGTACCAAGTTGTGGTCTACTTACGGAAAGGACCGTTGGTTGGGCCGCCCTCTGACCCCGTTACATTTTCCATTGGTAATCCCTGCACTTACTGTTTGAAATGTATTTGTTTGAGTTTGTTTTTAAATAGGTGTCATATGTTCATAAAAAAATTGTCGTGTTGGTTATTTCAAGTCTAATGAACATTAGTGAGATTATTTCTCTTGTATTGCCTAGCCCATTACTGAGGTGATAAAAATACTCCTTCAGTGGAAAGAAGATATTTTCCATTTAAATGTTGTTACCAAACTTAAACAGAGAGCAGTTATGGCCAGGAATTATACACAGAGAGCCCTGTGTAAAGAACTGTCTTCACCCTTGGACACTTGAATATGTGTTTGTCTCTAGTGGTGCTCATCATTGATGCCATTTAGGGTGGGAGTCACCTCACTTAGGTGTAGCCAGCTGTAGGTTGTGATGGAGAGATGTGGGCACTTCCTATAGGTAGTTCATTCCCACTGTCTCATAAAGGGTGTGGGACTGCTGTTAATAGATTGGTTGCAAATGTGCTTTGTGAAGGTTATAAAGTGATCTAGTCTGAAGACCACAATGCTGAGTTGGGGGAACTGGCTTATCTCCTATAGTACTGTATGACCATAACCAACTTCAGTTGTGTATGCCTTGATTTTCTTGAGTATAACAGTGGATCTTGATGTTCTCTGCTTTGGGTTTGAAGATGCCCTCTGAGACTGAGGGCAACATTTTCAAAAATGTGGGTTTACGTCCAACAGGCAGAGCTGCTGCCCCTATGAGTGTAATTCAGGATTCCACCAAACTCCTGAATAAAGGGTCATTTAGGACAGAATTCAGAATCTAGTAGTTTCAGTATAATTTATTTTGTTAAGTTTGTCACTTAAACAAAATGTATTAAGGAGAGGGCAAAGAGAAAGAGATTCAGTGTACAGAGTTACTTTTGCAGAGAAATATTCAACCTGAGTCACCCAGCTTCTCCTTTTGACCATTAGTCTGCCCAGTGGGAGAGCAGGTGGCTGAAAGTTACAGATATTTCGTATTTTCAATTCTGCTTCCTTTCTGTGATGTAGGGAAGAAAGTGAAACAGAAAAATAAGTTAACCTTTTAACAATTAAATCCTTATAAAAAAGCAAATATGTGGGCTAGTAAATATGATAAAGGCCTTTTCATTTTAGGCAAACTCCCTATATATTTTCATAAATTGCATCTGAATAAAAATTTTAGAAGTATGGTATATTTCAGTAAAGTAAAAAGATAGTAAGTGAATATATATATATGTATGTATATGGTTTATTATTAAAGTTTCTCTCTTAGAACAAGTTTTGCAAATGCTTTTGATTTTCTTTCTCACTGTAGTTCAAAAAACTGCAAAGTTCTATTTTTATTTGAGAAAGTAAAATCGTGTATTCCCAAAGTAAGTTCCTTCATTTCACTGCTTTCGTGTGGGCTCACATCCATAAAAGTTTCTTGCTAAACTCAAAATGGCAATCAGTTTCTAAACAGAACATCTCATAGGTTTATTATTATAAAGTGGATGTTTTTATGCACTAACACAACAGTTGTACGAGTTTCATTTCATAAAAGGATATTGAATTTGATATTAAAATACTAGAACTGCAAAAAAAATGGTTCTGTGAAATTATCAGTGGGAGTTAATGATGAATGAAATTCAAATAAAATAAAATCCAGTTTAAAAAGTGTTCCATTCTCCCCATGTTTAGCCTAAGGCTCGCTTTCATTGTGTGAGTATTAGCACTTTGGAGAAAGCAAAGAAAAGGCATTGTAAATGATTTAAAAAGGTAAAAGTGATCATGTGCTAAGATGGGCTGAAGTCATTTGGGTGCTGGTCTCGGTTCTGACCTGGTGTGCAATAGTCAGGGCTCTGTAACTGTTGCAAATGTCAGCAATGTACTTACTAAAGTAGCCTCAGTTAAGTCATGAAGAATAATTGCTTTCCAGACCAGTATAGGTTGCAGAAGTTGACCCTTATTTGACATTTTTCAAAACACTTGACTCCTCTTTCTCAGTGTCACCATCTGTGAGGCAAGAATAGCAATACATGACAGAACCTTTAGGTCTCCCAGGGAAGGAGGGTTAAAGATAAAAAATGTTCTTTCTTATGGTGTTATGGCTTTTGATGGTTTTGGTTTTGAGCATCTTGAAATATCTCCTAAGCATCCTGATTTTCAAAGTAAAATGGAACTCTCATTTAAGAAAAAGCAAGCCCTGTACTTTGTCTCAAGCTGAACAGCCAATACCAAGTGGTCTGTAGTCATTTCTGCAAAAGCAGTTTTAAACTGGACTGCAAATGCTAAAAGAATGGTATTCAATTGCTTGTGACAAGGAAGCTCTTGAGACTTAAAGTAAGGAACAAACCAGAATGTGTAGAACTTGATTAAGGGAAGGTATTGTTTTAAAATAAAGTGGAACTGATAACACATACACATTACTAACCATAATTTCTGCTTTATAGTGCCCACTGGAATAAAGGATCTGACGCTTTACCCTTTGGGACCTACTGCTGTGGTTTTGAGCTGGAACAGGCCTTTCCTTGGGGTGTTCAGGAAATATGTTGTAGAAATGTTTTACTTCAACCCATCAACAATGACCTCTGAGTGGACAACCTACTATGAAATAGCAGCAACCATCTCCTTAACTGCCTCTGTGGTAAACTGACTATTCCTGATTATTACTTTTCCATGCCTGCGTGGTCCTGGCACCTTGTGACACTTCTTTGCCCACCTTTTTGTCAGTGAATATGTATATGTGTCTTTAAGCCTGGCACATTTTTTCCAAGCAAAACAGAGCTAAGGGCTAGAGGCATTTTGTGTTCTAAAGTAAGGAAATGCCAGCTGAACCATGCTAAATTTCAGAGTGATGAGACAGGAGATAAACATCTTTTTTTGTTGTTCAGCAAATCCAGAAGCAGGTTCAGTTTGTGGGTCAGTTTATCAGTCAAGGCTTTAAAAGTTCCATCATCTCCTCAGGGGGTGTAGTCCAAAGTCTTATCTACATAATTAATATTGATAATATGGATTTGGGGCTTGTGGACTAGTCTTGCAGTGTGCCATCCAGAAAGCTTAGATGCAGAGATGATTTTGTGAAAATAGCATTCATTTTTCTGAGGCTAAAAAGATTTAGACCAGGGTTTTAATTAGGTGTACACTGGTCTCTTTGAGAACACACATACACATACACTCACAGGCATCTTTGCATATAAAGTATAAAGTGAAATTTTCCTCCTCTTTTCCATTATTTCCTAGAGAAAGTGAACAGATTTTATTCATATTTCACTGTAGTGCAAGACAGAAAGCAATTTTAGCTGAAACTGGCTCATTAGAAAGTTCTGAGTATGCAAAAAGGACAGCAATAACTTTTGCTGCTGGTGAGAGCCACAGTAATTTATTTGCATAATACCATTTGTAGAGTCATTTTGGCTACAGCGGCTTAACTGTAATTGGGTACGTGACTATAAATCTCCAGGGAAATTAAAAACAAAAATAACTTAGTAAACAAGTAATTAATATCTTATAATCATGACTCAGCACAAATAGATTACTAGCTGAGTGATCTGGGTCATCTAAGAAGTAAAACTATCACACAGAGTTAATGTGGTTCATTAGAAAATGAGATGATGTTGTCACTGTTGCAAGTCCTGCTCAAGGAAGCCAACAAAGTTCCTTTGTCTGAATTTCAGTCTGAAATTTGACAGTGCTGTATCACAGCTAAAGTCAGCATTTCTTAAAGAATAATTTTATAGAGCAAGATTCAATTAGGAAAAGAATGTCTACCTGTTCTTCTGTTATGGCATTTAACAAACAGGTAGGTACTGGTGAACTCTTGTTTGGGTTCTCTAGTGGTGCTCCAGAATCTCACTACAACTTTCCCAGTAATCTATGGACATTTGTAAGTGATGTACTCTGAAGCAACAGTGAGAAGGCAGGGGAATCAAAAATCAAGTTATCCAACAACTTGAATCATCAGATACTATTTCCTGAAGGCTTAAGAGTTGTGAAAACCTTTGGAAGTGAATTTGCCTTTTCACTCTGTTTAGTTGCTTCATTTGTTTTGTGCTCTGCAACTTATTTTAAAGTTGTCAGAGTTATGTTATTTTCAGTATTTCACCAGGGGCATGTCAGAAGAAGTCCAAGCATCTTCAAGATCTTGATGTCAATTTGAATATAACTTTTTTCAAAAATCATAAAGATAGGTCACAAACTCTATGTTTGCATTGTCTGGTAGTATGTGTTATTTCCAATTTTCTTTTCTTTTGAATTTTAGGAATATCACAGGGCTTTTAATTTAAACTTAAAAATTAAATATTGGAAGTGTTTTGTGCTGTCAAGGGAAGTATTTGAATTTTAACTGAAATATTACATGTGATATTATAATGTATCTTGAATTTTATACTTCATTTATATCTCATTTATATTTACATAGATAATTTATGTGTCATAAGTCATTTATGTTTCATTCATATTTCATTAATAATAAATAATAATAGAAAGTGAAGTACACTTTGAAAATTGGAAAAAAACCCCATCTTTTAAAGTGACAATATTTGAGTCAACACCATGGTTTCTAATGTATCCTCAAAACCTGTTTAATCAGAAGAGACAAGTGTACACTTTCCAGTTAAATATTTTGCCTTCATCACATCAGAATTTTGTGATGGCCAAATTTCAGAGATTTCAACTGAAGTAATTAATGAGAGCTCAGTAAAATGAATGTGGGTACTAGATATATAAACATTCTTGTATTTCATAAGTCATACCTCATGCTGGTGGATTTTGTCCCTTTACAGAGAATTGCCAACTTGCTACCTGCTTGGTATTACAATTTCCGGGTCACCATGGTGACTTGGGGGGACCCAGAGCTGAGCTGCTGTGATAGTTCCACCATCAGCTTCATAACAGGTAAGCAGCCAGCTGAAAAAACTTTGGGAATGCTCCTCGGAGGAGAAGCACCAAGAAAGTCTGACTTGGGTATCGTGTTTCACCTACAGATAGTTGCAATTTAGGATATTTATTAGCTAAGTGGTTTTTTGGTTTGGTTTAGGGCTTTTTTTTGGTTTATACTTTTATTTTTAAGGAAGGCTCTGAGGACTGTTTTAATAAATATATATACAATTTTCCTATGCCATGCACAGTGCTTGATTACACTGTTCCAGTCCTCCAATCAGCTGAATGCATGGCTCCAGTGAGGGCCAGTGGTCCTGCTCATCTTTTACCACATCATATGCTTGACATATGAAGAAGTTATTAAATAAATAGGTAAACCTGAATTCTTAGGTTCCCTAATATTATGAAACAGGCTTTTGTGTATTTTCTGGCAAATAATTTATAGTCTGGATTCGTAGCTGCAGTAAATTGGTCTAACCACATGGATTACCCTCTTCCAGCTGGCAACAGCCATGTATTTAACACACTCTGGCATCTCTTGTCAGAGTCTTCAGGTTTGAATCTTCAATATGTCCAACATATCAGCCATAGAGGGACCAGCCTAAAAGAGATCCTGTTAGCACCTTGCCACATGTTCTTAGCAACCAGGCTGGTTAGGTCAAAGTTCCCCATTGAATCATTTTGCTTTTGTGTGCCACTGTTTAGTTCACCTTGCAGAAGTATAGGTGATTGAAAGCAGTAAATAATTCAGATGCACCATGGGAGGAAATGAAGTATGACTCACTCTGAATATGAGCAAGTGACTGAATGACTGAAAATGAGTGAATGACACTGAAAATCCTACAGATTTTCAATTTCTAGTGATCAAATTATGAGAAAATCAGGCTATAATGTCCCAGCCATTCACTCTAAAGTAGACATTAGCCTAGTCCCAGATTTTCTGTTTGTGAGAGGCTAAAAGAATGTACCTGAGGAAGTAACTGAGTAAGACCCATTTGCAAGGATGTTTAATACAGCGCCTGTTCCTGACAGAGCCACAACAAAAAAGTTATCAGTCGTAGCTCCACTGAAGTCAACAGAAACCCTCCCATGCTCAAACATCTGATTGTAAGCTACACTGGCACTTTTCCAGTGTATCAGAAACTTGTAACACCATCATAGCCTTGTAAAGGGTCTCCAGGGGTATTCATTGTCCCTTGGCATTAATCACCTTTTCTGTAGCACTGTAAGGAAGCAATTTTCCAGCTGGTTGGTTGCTGTATGAGGGAAGAAGTGTCCTTTCCAACTGATTTGGGTACCAGGCTCAGCATTTTAGAGTGGAAATATTCCAGTGGGACACTCACTTCAGTATTGTGTCTCTGGAAAACAGTAGCAGAAATGAGGAAGATTAAAGTTCTTCTAAAATATAAGCTGTCAACAGTATCAGTCTGAATCTCTGTATGATGACAGTAAAGACTGCTACTGCTGTTAAATGAAAAATGGATCCATTTCTTAACTAGCAGATGTAGACAAAATCAGAAATGGATCAATCTCTTAATGTCATCCATTTATGATTGACAAAACTTCTCTTAAAAAAGGGCACCTGGTCATTAGTGAAAATATCCAACTTGAAAGTTGTATCAATAGTTAATTCATTATCAAAAGTTTACACCCTATATTTCTGATCTGAATTTTTCTAGTTTCAGTATCCAGTCTAAAATTCTTGTTGCACATTTACCTTATTGACTGAAGAGACATGAAGATTTTTTTATCCTCACTATACAGAGTTTAGTTTTCACTTTTTATGTTAATAAATTGCTTCCATTGAACTCTTCAGGGGCTCTCACTACAAGGTGTTTTCCCATGTTACTTCTTTTCCCTACTCTGCCTTTCTAATTATTACTGTCTTTACTACAGTACATAAAAACTGAAAGTGTAATACCAGCCTGCTGAATACTCCCCTAGAGGCAAAATCAGCTCCCTATTCAAAGTTCTCCTATTTGTGCATCTAGATGATTGCATTTGCTGTAACATCACACTGGAGGTCTGTGTTGGTTTACTTTCACTCTGTGGCTTCTAACAGAATTTATCATTTGGGAAGTATTGTCTACATACCATTTTTCAGAAGACTCAACTTTGCACCTGGCACTTTGTAACACATTTTGTCTGAGCCTGACCAGCATAGAGGGAAATAATTTGAAACACAGCCCTGTCCAAATCCTCCACTCCTCTGCCAGTTGCCATGTTACTTGCATGGTTCATCAACACTGCTTTTTCAGAGTATTGATGAAAATGTTGAATAGCAATGAGCTAATAAAATCCCACTGTCCTAACAAAGAAAGCTGATTTGGTTAAATTACAAGTGCTTATCAAGCGGGTCACCACTTAATGTGAGCATTAAATACACTCCTATCCCCTGATTGCCTTATTACTTACAATCTCTTCAACTTTGCCCAGGGACTGCTCTTGGGCTAACTTGTGAGAAAGTGGCACGCTGATTTGTCACATCTGCAGGTTTGAAATATTTGTCCCCAGTAGGTGCTGCCTTTTCACTCTTTCAAGTTATCAAGGGACGGAGTTCTTATCACTCTCAGCCTCTTTCTTTCCAGAGAGGGAACAGATGGTTTGATGGAGCACTTGGTCTCTTTCTGCATCATTCTGAACAATACTACCTCCACTGCACAGGTTGCCAGGAATTAAAATAGATAACAAACCTCACCAAAAAGCCCTGAATTTTAAAATACTGGAGTGGAGGTTTCATAGTCTTGACAGTACACCATCTGTCAGTTCTTTTGTATATAACTGGAGAGCTAACCTCTGCACCTGGACCATAAGCTTGAGTTTTAAAAATGAAGTAGAAGGATCATCTTGGAGTTTGAGAATGCACCTTGCAGAAAGCTCAGAGCAGACAAACCATGTCCCTAAAGCAGGATCCCACTGCTTGTGTGAAGTCTATAGTGAAGCTGGGACTTGACTGAACTACAGTATTTGGAATGAAAAGGGTGTTACAAGACACCAGATTATACACATAGCTCTCTCCCACAACAACTGGTCAGATGTCGCCAGCAGCATGGGGGAGATTTGGGGGATCCAAGAGACTTGGATCTCCTGCAGCAGCAGTTGAATGCTGTTGTTTTAAATCAAGGAGAGATTGTGGTGCTGCCAGCGCTGCTGTGGTGACTGATGGATTTAAAGCAATCACAAGCAAGGGGCTCTCTAGACCCCCAGCATTTTCTTTTTACAATGAGAATGCTTTTATCTTTGGAGAAGCAAAAGGAATGAGAAAGACAGACTGTTGGTGTTGGTGACTACCACCACATCTGCTGCCTGTAGGTGCTTTCAGCTGTCACTTTGGACCAGATCAGCAGTGGGATGTATTTTCCTGCAGCCTCTCTGTGCCACTCAGCTCCCAGTGCAACATGGTGCTAGGGGAGTTGTTCACACAAGCCCTGGCCCTTGGTCTCATTTGACATGTGTTGGACATTCATTGTAAGACACTAAAGCAAACATTTGTTTGAACATTACAAAGGAAAGCATGTTATCAATAATAAGGTACAGAAGGATGTTAAAAGTTAAAAAAAGTTAAAAGAAACATTGCTTTAAATAAATCGAGCTGTTTCCTCTCAACAACATGAAAGGGCATCTTCATTATGAACTTGGGAGAATGGCCTTACTAAACATTTCTAAATGGCTCTAAATTGTCTGTGCATTGTATTTGCTGCCTTCATCAGTGATTACTTCAGTAAATCTGTTCACTAATGAATATTTCAATGCCAAAGTCATAGCTTCGTGAAAGCAGCAGTGACATCTTGTGGCCTCTTCAAACAGACCTGAGCTCCGATGCCCTCTGGCACCCGCAGCTGTGCTGGCACCCCGGGCCCTGTGGGTGGGGAGGAAGCTGCATCTGACCTGCCTTTGCACAAACACACTCGACTCAACGGGACGTGTGCAGGGGAATACCAATCAGTCCATACTATTTTCCCTATGTTGTTCCCTAAGAATCTGCCAAGCACAGAGGTTCATACGTTTCCCTGTTTTATCCAGGTTATCCCTCTACTATCACTTTGAGAGGGGGTTGAGATCTTTACCCATCGCTGACTTTCACTTCTGGGTTTCCACTCAGTATTACTTCACTCCTCACTGAAGACCTACAATTTCTAATTAGGCAATTAAGGTGAGCTGACCAGCTATGCTCCCTCTGCAGTAAATGGAGACACACCTCCAGGAGGTAATTCTCATCTTAAATACCTATGTTAGGAGTAGATGAGTTGTTCTGGAGCTTGCTATCTTTCTTCTACCATCCCACATATGGGTAACGCCGGTGGCCAGCAGTCCCTCAAACAGGGCAAGCAAACAGCACAGCAGCTGGCATGGCAGTTTGCACAGAAGGGAATGCAGGGAGGGTGCTGAAGTCCTGCCAACTCAACCACCTGCCAGAAAGTCACAGCCTCTCTAAAGCTCTGCACCCACCATGGCTGGTGCAGCTGCCCAGACAGAGCTCTGGTGGGAACACACTGTCACCCAGGTGCCAGCTGCAGGAAGTGCCCTGCTTTTGGGCCAGTACTAATGCCAGAAGTGAGCAACCCTATTGGAGGTGTGCCCAGGTGGAGAACTCCTATGCTCAGTGACAGAGTTCCATGGGAAGGATTCTGTAAGCTGCTGGGAGGAGTCTCTCAGTTGCCAGCCCTTGTTCTTATGGGGGACTTCAACTAACCAGATGTCAGCTGGAAATAGAGCAAAGCATGGAAGTATGTGGAGTGTCTTCCTTCCTGACACAGCTGGTGAGAGACCTAACTAGGGGAGGTGGTTGAGTCACAGTCCTTGTAGGTATTTAAAAGACATGTGGGTGTGTGGCTTAGGGACTTGGTTTAGTGATGGACAGGGCACTGCTGGGTTAATGATTGGACTCAAAGTTCTTTTCTACCCTAAATCATTGTACGGTTCTTGGGCTGCATGGGGAGCCAAGGACTTGCTGTCAGCTCCAGCACAAAACAAGCCATCAAATAACCTGTGGTGGGGCAGTCTGAGCTGTGCAGCACAGAGGACAGTACTGGGCAGGAGCTGAGTGTGTGGAGAAAGAGGATGGACAAGAGCTGTTTCACTTTATACCTAATAATGTATGTAGCTACTACATGCCTGTAGATTGGACATTTGGTGCTTAGATGGCTGTTGGCTGTGGCTGCCCTCTGTGATGGTGGGACTTTCACCTTGGGAACAAAGGTGATCATAACTTTCATGCAAGAAGTTGTTCTTTGTAAAACTGCAGGGTTTTGACTTTTCCTCCTAGAAAGATGTGAGCTCAGTGAAAAGATGCTGGTTGGTTTTTTTTCCCTGTGGAAAAGCTATCACAATCATTCAGTGTAACAATTCATTATTTCTTTTCAGTGCAATAACACAGTGAAGTAACATGTGAGGCTTTTAACTTGATTTTGAATTCCATTTATAAATGTTGACTCAAAAAATTATTTGTATCAGCCAGTAGCTTCGTGATATGAACTGAAAGATTGCAAAAAGAAGTGTATTTTAGTCTGATTATCCCCCAAGTTAAATGGTGGGTTTCGTATTTTTCAGGTAGAACTCAGATGCATTAGCTTTTACTAATAATTTTCTGCTAACTTTGTGATACTCTCTTCACAACAGCACCATTTGAAGAAGGATTCAGAGTTTATTACTAGATTTGGTAATCAACTGTGTTAGACTCTGTCTGTAACACACTTGCCTCCTTCCTTCAGCACCAGTGGCACCTGAGATTACCTCCACAGAATATTACAACCACCTTTTGTATGTCACCTGGACCTATGGAGGAGATGGTACTGACCTTTCTCACTCCAGGATGCTCCATTGGATGGTCATTGCAGAAGGAAAGAAAAAAATCAAGAAGAGTGTGAGTGGGGATGATGTTGCTAATTTCTCTGGGCTTGCTGCTTTTGTTGTTGTTGTTGTTGTTGTTGTTGTGGGGGTTTGTTTCCTTGGTTTGGTTAGACTTGTTTTCCTGAGTTGGTAACTTTTGTATTACAAAGTTTCAGCAAGTTTAAAGTTCCACAGTATTACCACGCACTTCCAAAGACTTGAGATCTCGAAATAGCCAGTGGACAAAATGCTTCTATGGTGATCCAGTGCTAGTGTTGGTAATCTATATAAATTCAAAATAGCTTACAAACTTCTGAGCTGCAGACAGTAAAACAGAGTAATTGTTTTAGTGAACAAATATGATCTTTTAAATTTTTATGTATTAATAACCAGAGTAAATTACTGGCTGAGTTTAAATTCATTCAAGCCAGACACTATCAATTCCCATTTTCTGACTTTAGTAAAAAGCAATCAGTATAAATTATGTAGTTTTCATTGTACATGTTTGAATACAAGTTTCACTAACTGATGGAATGAGAATTTCACCCAGAATGTGTGCACTGCTTAGAAAACTTGTGAGATGTTTTGATGTGTTCTTGATATATTCTCCTTAATACTTGGAAAAATCACTTAGAAAAAGAAATCTGGGGGCTCCAATTATGGATTAAAGTCATGGTGCTGCAGGGTAGTGAGATGCAGGTTTAAGCTAAAGTAAAAGAGCAGCCCCTAGACATACAGTGAGAAGTGTTTGCTGTAGTGGTAGAGTACAGCAGAGCAGGAATGTGTACAACCAGCAGTGAAGCTTCTTAGAGCCTGTGGCCTGTGACTGTCTTCTACACCACTATTGACCTTTCAACAGGAAGAAAGTATCTGGTCTTTTTCAAAGGAAAGGTTTCCCACCTACTGAAGACTGAGCGGATGCTTAATTGAAAGTGTTTTTTCAGCAGAAGTGCAAATCCATCAGCAACTTTTGTTTTGATTTATATGGAGTAACGTAGCTTTCATTGGATTCCTTGTGGCTGCAAGAGTGTATCCATCTGGAGCTTGTTCCAGCATGAATCTAATTACATGATTAGTAGAAATGATGACATGTCTTAACAGCAAGAACTTTCACTGTTTGGATCTTTGTTTCAAACAAGAAAGAAAACTCTATATTTTAATCTTTTTCCTACAAATAAAATATTCTAGCAATTGAAATCTAAAACATTTGTGCAATGATATCCCTCTCTACTCTTCATTCTAAAAGTCATGATCTCTGTAAGATTATTCTTCCAGTAAAAATCTGATTTCTCTGCCATTTAGCTGTAGGGGTAGAGGTGAATTAGTTAGTTAATTATGGTGGTCAGAAGAGGCCAATACAGGTTCAGGCAGCAGCAGGAACAGAAGGCTTTGAACTTAGAACAAAGAGCTTAGAGCTTTATTTTTAGTTACAGCTTCACTTTTTATTTACTTTTGTATACATTGTGTCATCACACTATTGGCTAGTCAGTTCTCTAAGCATACATGGAAACATTTGACTGGCTATAAGGTCTGTCACATTCTCCAGGTGATTCCTTTCTCCTTAAGGGTGCACTCCAAACTGCTTTTCTTTCAAGGATACACCTTGAACTCATTAAGATAAATTCCCTCATCAATCACTTCAGACATCAGAGGATCCAAAGACTCACTGTCACTTAGGTTTATTGACTAGGAAAATTGTATATTAAATTAATATAAAATAAACATCTAATATGAAATCAAATCAAAAATAAAATTGAATGTGTAATTTTACATTAAACAAAAATATTAGAAATAGAGGGTATCTACAATACAGTGTATCTTCAAATAAAGTAAAAGCTTTAGGGATGTCTTTAGAAATTTTTGTCTTTATAGTCTTTTCAAGACAAGGAAGCCCAGATAGTATTCTTTAGGAAAATCCTGCAATAACTTATTTATAGCTAACATTTATGGTCCTGTTCATATGAGTACACACTTGCAGGCATCAGGGTGTACTTGTTCTCCTAAGCTTTGTTAGTCACTTTCAGAAATTGCTTCCTTTAAAAGTCATACTATATTGTAATCCCATAATATGATTTACTGAGGTTATTAAGATTATTTTTATGGTTGTTCTTGTGGGATTATTGAAATAAATAGGTAACATTCTCCCAGACAATGCTGACTTTTTCTTCCTACTACTTGCATATTTCTGAAGATTCCATAGGAGTTCATCAGTTTTTAGGGAACTGATGAAAATTATGTGCAGGGTCCTATTAGTCTTTATTCAGAACTGTCAGTTTCTCTTGGAACTGAAAACTTCAGCTTGAAAGTTAAGTGACTGTGAAAACCAGCACAAGATTCCTGAACATGCCCTTTGTAGTCTACAAGTGCTCAAAAACCAATCTGTTCTGAGTTCTGCATCCTTCTCCATGACCGTGGAGAAATGAGGAGCCTACCTCTGAAACAATAGGAAGAAGTTACAGTCTGTTGAAGCTTAGCCCAGTTTTGGGTCATACCTTATTTCAAACATGCAGATGAATGATGTCAAGCTCAGAGATCTATTGTCAAGTCAACAGGTCTCCAAGCAGGTGTTAAGACATGCCCAGGTGGATTTAATTTTCAGGTTTGTAGGATACATAAAGGCTTTGCCTGCATGGTGGTTGTATGCTCGTCTTAGAAGTATCTGACCTGATTTAAATTGCTCTAAAATTGCAAGGTACTCAAGTCCCTGGCTTTTGAGCATTTTAGTATTGTGCAGAACTTGAAAAATCTAGATGAAAGAGTACTCTCAGTGGTGTAAGGAATATTTTCTTCCTAAAATTTTCATACAGAAAATGTTGTCTAAGATTGTCTTGGTTTTGCATTGTGCTATTTGGCCAAGCATTGATGTTTTCATAGTTGTTAGTGGGAACTGGTTCATGTAGCAAGTCTAGAGTATGCAGAAGGCATGTGCTGTAATGCACAGAACTTTCTTTGTGGTGTACTAAGGGCCCAGATTAATTTTACAAGGAAGGTGTATAGTTTGCATCATATTTAAGTTGGTGTGTCTTAATTATTTAGGTAACACGCAATGTGATGACTGCAGTGTTGAGCTTGCCCCCGGGGGACATTTACAACCTTTCAGTGATTGCTTGTACTGAAAGAGGGAGCAATACTTCCCTGCCCCAGCTTGTGAAATTAGGTAAGAAATGCTTGTTCTTAAATTAGAAACTCATTCCTTCTCTTGTTTGACTGTAGAAGTAACTCTTGTCAGCAGATGCAGCATCTTCCTTATTTCAGTTATGTACCTGTGACCCAATTTCTTTTGCTAAGCTTCAATTTTCACCTCACCTTGCTGTGAATATTATCTCATTTCTATATGTGAAACTACTCTCCTAAAATAGTTTTGCTCAAGAGGAGCAAGAATGTCTAAATTTGACTGTAAGTGGAAGTAGGAGAGTGGAAATCACTTAGTGCCTCTCTTAAGAGAACAAGTCAACTTTATAGTTGCTTCCCTAAGGTCTTGAGCACATGCAGGTTTTGAGAATGGCAACTCAGGATTCACATACCAATTTTTCACTAAAAAGCAGAACCTTCCTGGTTTCTGGGAATCCTATTTCTGAGTCTGCACTCCTGGCAGATACCACCTGGTCTGTTTTCCTGTCTCCCCTTCTCTCTCCCTGGTCATCTGCGTAGTCTTCCAACACCAAAAACATACCCGTAAATACAAATCAGTGACAATGCTCTCGATAAAAACAATCAGATTTGTGGTTGTGGAACCCACCTTCATTCTAAAACAAATAAAGAAATAAAAGAAGACTTGAGAACTTGATCCTTAAGGTAAGACTTTAAAGTATGACTTTCTGCCTAACATCTTCCTTTACCTGGGAGGAAGGCTGGACACTGCACCATTGTACCTTAAGAAATTTCACTTCTCTTTTGAATGTACAAAGAATTGAGCCCTAGGTACCTAAAATCGTGAAATTTCCAAATGTGCCGAACTGCTTTGACAGGCCTTAACTCCACTGTGAAGGTGGGTAAAGACAAGTCTGTAATTTCAAACTGGATTATCTTCTCTACATGAATAATAAACCTTTTGTGAGTCACAGTGAAGGAAGTTAATTTAAAGGACTCTATAAATTCTAACTGCATTAGAGGTCTTGAAGCAAACATTGTTCGTTCATGTTTCTCAAAACTCTTAGTCAAATCTCTTAAACAGTGCTGGGGAAAGCAGTACAGTCACAACAATCCATGTCTTTTTACCAAAGGCAATATTTGAAAGATGTAGACAAATTCCATTAATCTTTTCTTCCCTGTGCAAGTCCTGTCCCCTGTTTTCCCCATGCCTGATTTCTGTGCCCAGTTACACGTGTGTATTTGTTCCTATGACTGGGTGGGTGGGCATGTGACAGTGAGTACCCTGCTACCACTGTCCGAATATTCTAGGGGGGTATTTCAAAATGCCAGCTAGCTGTATCCTTCAGACAGATCCACAAGTATTATTCATGTTGTGTTATTCATGTGTTTTATTCGTGTTCATTATTCACCTTGTAGCATAGTTATATCCTCCTTTCCTTATGGAGAGGCATTGTTATTGAACTGGGATGGGTATTTTCCCTTTCATAGACAAGAAAGAGAAGATGGAAAGAATTCTTTTTTGATAAATGGCTTCTAGACTTCTAGGTGTGGGGGTTTTTTGTTGGGTTGAGGTTTGGGTTTTTTCCTTTATGATGAATGAACTTTGAATAGACAATACTAAGGGTGTTATACCAGAGGTTTCCCTTCTCTCTGTTTCTGAGGCAGCAGTGGGAATTGTAAATAGCTGTAGTGGAAACTGACTCTAAGTGATAGACGACTCGGCACTTGGCAGTCACTTAAGGGTTCCTGCCAAATGTTCTCCCCTCCATGATGTTTGCTTCATCCTGGCAACTTTCCACTTGCAGAAAAATCAAGCCATTTGCTGGAGGCAAAAGGAGGATTTGCTTGGGATGATGCCTAAATGCAAACCTCATATTTATCTGAGGCCAGTTTTTTACCTGGAGTGAGGTATGGAACATGTTTCCGAATCCAAGAGCAGATATATGGATGTAATTATGGGAGAGGGGCGCTTTCCTATGTAGTCCTGGGTCAATATATACACTGCAATCCCTGACACATGTGAATGTGCCTCAGTTCCTCAAAATTATATGCCAATATAATTTTGGCAGCCTCCAACACAGATCTGATTGTTTCAGGATCAAATACATCTCCAAAATGTCTGTAACTACTTGAACAAGTCCTTTGTGCCTTTGTGCGTGGTGGATCTTACACATCACATCCAGGTTCCTTTGACACCATGTCACAGAATGAGAATAACAAATTGTTTGTGAAGGGTGAAAATAAAACCAAAATGTTCTTGTGTATTGCTCGTTGTATGCAGTCTGTTAGAATCCTGGAATCAGTTCATTGATTGAGAATTACAGCTTTAATTAAACATCCATGGATTAGGAAATCTAAAAAAAAAAAACTGGGGAGAACAGCTCAGAAATGTACAACCAAACTTTGCAGTATCTGAAGGCAAGCTAGAAGAGCCCAGGATGCCCAAGGTCCTTAAATGTAAGCCTGGGGCAAAAGAAGAAAAAAAACAAGACTGCAAATGGTTTTTTTAAACTGATAATTGACTAAATATTTCCTCTGCAACAATTAAATGAACCTATACAGTCTTTGCTTGTGGAAAGCAGCTTCTTTATCATCTCCTGGGGCAGGCCTTGAGAAGAAAAGCTTTCTCAGGCCAAATGTGTTGCTAACAGGTGGACAATCATCTTCTCCGAGAGAGTTTCTGCTAACATTGTTCTATTAATGGAATCCACTGATCATCTTCAAACAAGGGCTTTGCTGAAAAGGGAAGTGAAGTAATTACCCATCTGTCCAAATAGAGAACAGTTTAAATAGAGAAGAAAAACCAACACACATCATCTTCCCATTTTACAGTGGTAGTCTGTCATTGTGAGAGGTTTTACACTGCCAGACTTTATCTGAAGGAAATGAAAGATAGAAGGGCATCAGGCATTGCTTTCGTTTCTTTCATTTTTCTCAGTTGTCTGGAAAGTTACAGATAAGCTTAATAAGAGAATATTTCCTTTTCCTCTTAATCAGAGCCAGCCCCTCCAAAATCACTGTTTGCTGTCAACAAGACTCAGACCTCCGTGACACTGCTGTGGGTGGAAGAAGGAGTGGCTGATTTTTTTGAAGTCTACTGCCAGCAGGCTGGACATGGTCAGGAAACAAAAGTCCAGGTATGTAAGTGTCTCTTCTTTGGTTTCTGCTCTTCATCTCTGAAATTGAGACTGGGCCCTTCAGCTTTCTGGTTGGGATTCTGCTACTTGGCATGTGCTTGTAAAGCCCAATGATATTGTATACCAGATGTGGTAAGGTGGTTCAGAATTAAAGCTTTGAAAGCTAAACTACTATAATATTTCAAATACTAAAATATTTTGTTATTTTTCAATATTAAGATTGGCTTCTGTCTTACTGGTGACATTATAACGAGTTGGACAGAAATTATGGACAGTGCACCCAACAGTGTCAAACTCATGAAAATGGTTCTAAAATACTACTATGCAAAACCTAAAGGACCACAAATCTAGGGGAATGTCAATTAGCAAGAAGGGCAAAACGGTCATGTAGCTTGATAAGGAATGGGGACAACAGACATATTTAGATGCCATGACATCTTTTATGCAGCATCTACTTATTTTTTGCATACTTTATTTCTGGTTTAGAGATCTGTTAAGTAGTCCCAGTTAAGTTTAGTAGTAGCTTTATTGCTATTCAGGAAGTACCTTTATGCTGCAAATGTGGCTGCTCCTCATTCAGGAGGATGTATTTTCTCCAAGGAGGGTATTTTCAAGATCCACTTTTTCAGAAAAATGAAATGAACCTCTTTTTCCCTCTGTCCAGTTAGGGACCTGTGCTCAGAGACCACCTGAATATAGAAGTGTTTAAGATGAAAATGCTGTTCTGTGAAAAATAGAGAGCAGCAGTAGTTGTAATTGCTTGTCATTCAGTGCAATATGTGAGGTTTACTTTGTTGTTTAGCTGATGGTATAATGGATCACTGTGATCACATGCCATGAAACATCATTGTCTCATGTGGACTGTCACACAGAATGGAGAATCATTCAGAAAAATAACCTACTTAAACCACTTATTATCACACAAGAGACTTGCACACTCTTTAATCCTATGGAATACCAATCTGAATTATATAATAGTCTTTTTAAATAAAAAAAGGCAATTACTAAAGGGGAAAAATATTTAAATGTAATTTAATCATTTGGATAGTTTAGAATCCACATCTAGGTTCCTGCTTTTTTACTTTTTATAGCTAAAGATCATGAATTCATCATCACTTATCACTTAGCAGAGACTCAAAATAGCAGTGAGGTAAGGAAGGTACCACAGGATTTGCAACTTTAGTACAGAGCAAATCTGGATTAAGAACATCAGGAAAAGTGCTCCATTTGGCAGATGCTTCAGTGGGCGTCACATTCGTTGACATGAACATCTGACACTGGGTAATGCACAGGGATTGTCAGCTCACTTCTCATTAGATTCATCAGTCTCATTTCTATCTCTATGAAGAAAACTGGAAGGGCTCCTTTTTCAGTTGTAAAAAGGGATGCTTTCCAATTAGACTGGTGAAAATTCTGTGTGATTTTCTGTGCTATTTACATGGGCATTTTTGTCCCTTTCCTCCATCTTTAAATCAGCAAAATGAAAAGCAACAGATTTCTGGGTCTGAATGTCTTGGATTTTGGTTGACTAATTTAAATTTCCCAGAGGGGAAAATGGAAAACTTCCAACCAAGTCCAATTGCCAAAGTGTCGCCCCTCCTTTCAGCTCAGTCTCCTCCCTTACACTCATGTATATGTGACTTCATCTGCATAACATACCTCAGAATTGTACTACAGCAGGACCCCTTGCAAGCCTAGAACTAGGCCAGGACTGAAAACAGGCTATTGCAAATAACTGGTGTTTAGGACTTGTTACAGCATCTTTCACTTTCCATATGGAGGAGTCAATTCATAAAACTTCTCCTTCTTCCCTTTCTAAACTACTGGTTCAGTGTCTCTGTTTTCACAGCTGCAACCCATCCTTGGTTTTGTTGGACAGTCAGAAAATTAAGGACTTTCAGGAGCTTTAAGTCAATATACGTTTCGTTCTTGTTTGTTTTCTTTTGCTGTATTGGCATTTAAAACCACGAAAGTGTTTACCGGGATCATAGTAATTAAAACATTTTTTAAATATGCTATGTAAAGAGTTTCTACTAGCTAAAAAAGCTGAGGTGTAGGATCTCTGATCACTTTTACCACCAAAAGGCTTTTCTTTAGCTTTGTTTTTCACCTTAGCCACTCAAAGGGCTCACAGGTCTTCATATCTGGAGGAACTGCCTCAGAGGCAGAGATGACATGCATTCATATGAGAGTGGAGAGGTTGTGACTGTCTTGGCTGTGTTTGGAATAAAAATAACTTTGTTTTCCTCATGCTTGTATAGCTCAGTAACCAGAGCTCATAAGCTCTACCCATCTCCAGGGTTGTCCTGGAGGTCACAGCACTTTCCCCCATCAGGCATATGCCAACCTGCTGTGAGGCACCTGTCCTCCTCTCCCCAAAAGGCTCTGCGGTCCCTGGGGTGCTCTGGGCTGTTCTTGCTGCTGTTTTCAGCCTGTTCCTCTCCCCTTTTCTGCCAGACTATCTGCCTATTTTCAAGGGCAAGTCCTGATTACCTTCACTGGGTTTCAAGGTGCTGATTTGTTTCACCCAGTCTGACTTTACCTGGTCAAATATATAGAACACTGACTTGTGCTTTCAAGTTTATGAGAGAGACAAACTTCTGTGTATTCATCCCCATGTCTGCAGGAACCTGTCACCGTCTCTTCACACGTTGTGACCATTTCCAGCCTAACCCCTGCCACTTCCTACAACTGCAGCGTGACCACCTTCAGCCACAATAGCCCCAGCATCCCCACTTTCATTGTGGTTTCCACCATGGGTAAGCAGCACTTCCCTGCTTTCTTCTTCCTCATCCAGCTACATCTGTTTTCCATTGCTTGCTAAAGCTGCATTTTGTAATGTTGGTCCCAGGGGTTGTTTGTATCATGGAAAGGCTGCCAGATGTGGATGGGATGGGGAAGCAGCTTTAAAAAGTCCTTAGAAAAGTCTCCACTTGGAGTTTGACTTGGAAAAATATAAAAATGAGGCTAAATTATGTACTGGGTTTTAGAAATCAGAGACCTAGCTTGTGGTGTCAACACTGAACATCAGGTAATGCTTGATGACATTTATGGAGAAAAATGTTTCCTCAGACAAGCCCAAAGAAGACCAAAATCACATTCATAAGCGGTTAAGGCTTTCTGCATTCAACAAAGAAGTGAGAGAGAAGAAGGGCCACTGCAGGATCTTGAGCAGTCACAGCCAAAAGGCTCCTGATGGAGGACTCATGGGCATGTCATGAAGATTGGCTCTATACTGACTCTGAAATAAAAATAATGATATTGAACTGCTCAGAACACTGGACCTTTCTGTAAAATCTCCCCTTCACAATGATCAGTGTCATCTCTGCTTAGTTAGGGAGTTGCATAGCTTTAGTCACTTGTCCCATACATCATACACCGCTCCATGCTAGAGTTCAGTGTCTGATATTTAGCTTAAAATTCTCCATGCTTTTTAATCTAAAAAAATGCTTCTTTAGAAACTGTGAATGTAAAGTTTTTCTGCACACATAAAGTAGAGAGACTGTAAAATATAATGAGCGGAACAGTCTATCTGGTCTCATAATAGTACAGTTGATAACCATGTAATACAGAACAAAAATAAATCAAGGTTTTGTTATTGAAAGCTGATTTCAGTTCTTATCTAAACTGAATGTTTTCTTTAAATTTATCTTCCAGAATAATTAATCAATTTCAACCCAGTATATGATAGAGCCTCAACCTATTATTTTACTTCTGAGTCAAAAAAAGTATTGATTATTGCTGAAGAAAAAGTGAATTGAAATGTTCTTTGGAGGCATGGATGATGATGGATATCTGTGTTCTATATAACAGTCACCATTTTCTCTTGCGTTATAAATGTCAGTTAAGAAGGGAAGAAAAAAATAAATCAGACAATGCCAAAGTTTAACAAAAATGCCAGAGTGAAGTCATTTCCCCAAAGAAATTTTCTAAGTTTATCTCATATGGTAGATTTTTCTCTCTGCACAACTCCAGACTGAGATCAGTTAAAAAAAAGTAGCACTATCAAAATACAGTGGAAAACAAAACAAAGCTAGCAATCCTTCTGAATTAAATAACTGAGTGTCATTTTTTGCATGTACAGTCACTGAGATGAATCCCAATGTAGTGGTAATCTCCGTGTTAGCCATCCTGAGTATCCTTCTGATTGGACTGCTGCTGGTAACTCTTGTTGTACTCAGAAGAAAACATCTACAAATGGCCAGGTAAGTCCAGATTTAGGTTAATTACAAAAGAAAAAAAAAAATCAGACAACAACACACACATCATGACAATAGTTTCAATTAAGAATGTGCTACTCAAGATGCTTGTCAACAGGATACCTTAAAAATAGTTGTCTTATTGCTGTTTAGGAGTAGCATGTCTTCTCCCTCTATCTGCTTGCTTTCTTGACCTCAGTTATAAGTCTCAACCTTTGTCTCATTTTGAGCTTTGCAAGATTGAGTCTATAAGAAGTGCAGTCACTTATTACAAAAGGGTTGTGTCAGAAACGTAAACAATGATTAGGATTTGAGGCAACTGGACGTGAGCGGGACATCAGGATGCCTCGCAAGTCTTTGATATGGTTTGGAACGTGAGATTTTCCATATCAACAGATAACATGGTTTGTTCATCTGGGCCAGGGTGCTGCATTCTGAAGGTCATGTAAGGCCTGAGCCGTGGCAGCCAAACCCCTGGGACAAGGGAGGATGAGCCCAGGGTCCTGAGAGTCTCTCTCTAGAGCGTTTGCTGATCTGCCCCCAGATGAGAAGTGGAGCATGGGAAAGGCCATATAGGCTCACCTATACCTTGTGTTTCTATGCAGTCAGGATGCAGCCAACTATACACTGAGAGACATTAGTCCAGGAGGATCTCATGTTCTGCTGTTCAGCTATATCATTAATGATACCATTTTGTTCTGTCACACAGGCGAAGGGAAAAATTATCTTATCAGAGTAACTCTTTTTTGACAGAATTTTCAGTTATCTGCAGCAATCACTTTACCTGACTATTGAAATTCAATTTCCTTTTTTTAGATGACCTTATCTGTAACAGTTCACTTTAGTGTGGGTTATGTTATGGACTATGTGAACTGTGGCAATTTCTCCAAACCCTAGACATGTGTTTTAGCTCCTGATTTTGGAAGTGTCATGAACTCTTCATCCTTTTATATTCTATGTAATATATTTTACTTAACTATGTCAAGAAAGGAAATCACTCCACGGAAAAAAACTTAAGAGAAAAATCTTACACTTAACTACGTAGTAGGTACTGCATTTTATGTGTCTTATCTATTTATTCCATGCAACAGATGACCATATCACACCTGTTTTGCAGGTTATCTCTTTCAGAAGAAAAACATTATGTGATTCTATTGCATGTAACTGGCTCTGTGAAAATCTGAGCTAAATTAATTCTGTTTCCTATTTAATTACTGTGCAGGCAACCCACAGCTTTTTCTTCTTCTCTTCATCACTGCTTCTAGCCACAGAAGATAAACACCCCAGAAGGAAATATTAAAAAACAAATCAAATAACAAGCTGCAAGAAATTATTTGCTTAAATCAAGGAATCAAAAATAGTCAAGTTAGTTTATAATTCGTAGCTGAAAAAGTGGATGTATGATAAATTCCCTGAAATGTTATTCAGGAATTGTTTTTTCTTTTCCTCCCAGTTATTTTCTGAATTACCATGATCCTATAGAAAGGACATAATTAAACATCTTCTCCTTAGAGCGGAGACAGTAAATATTTGGTATAGAAAGGTAAAAATTTAGCATCTATACTGAGGCCAGAAACTAGTGCTAGTGCCAGACTCTGGAAAGCACAAATACAAGATGAGGTCTATTTGGGAAATTTGTTAACAATTTCTCCCTTGTTTCACTTCACTCTTTGTACACATTCTTAGATAATTTGATCTCAGGTGGTGCTGAACATTTATTGATTTCAGACCACTGTGTTAAGGGATTTCAGTCCTGTTTATTACAGATTATCTCAGACCTAGCCACAGATGTGAGTGTTTAGCACTTTTCTGCAACTTCAAGAGTTCTCTGTTAAATCAACATAATTGCAAGTGTTGTAAATCAAAGATTGGTAACTTTTTACCTAATGGTCTTCCTGAAACAGGGAGTGTGGGGCTGGAACTTTTGTGAATTTTGCATCTTTAGAGAGAGATGGAAAGCTTCCCTATAACTGGTGAGTATTTGAAGCAAAGCTTATGTTTTCCCCTATCTCTGGTTTTGGGCAAATATTATCTACAATTTTAAAGTGCTTCTTTTTTAAGTCATTGATGTCCCTCTTTAGGATTAAATCACTATATTTGCTAATTTAGTAATTTATTCCTTGAATGTATTTTATTTCTTGAATGATGACTGAAGACATGCATTCTGTCACCTGCTATTTTTAGTAGAGAATTATGTGTATACGTGTCAGCTAAGTTGAATAAACGTGTTTTGGGAGGATATTTTTTTCCTTTCTCTTACAGACACATTTCCTAAAATAACAGAACTGTAGAAACTTGATCTATAAACCCATTAGCACTCCCATATATTTAAATCCAGGAGTAAGCTTGCCCATAGATGACTAATTAGCAACTGTCTTCATACAGTGACAATAATTAATATTTCCTTACATTGCAAGTCAAGGACAAGCCAAATCAAAGGTATACTGTAACTTAATGTTCAGTGCAGTTGGGAAAAAAAAATCCTAAATATACTCTTGCTAGTCTAGAAAAACACCTGCAAGGGTTGCAGGCACTGGGTATGGACCCCAAACCATCACTGACACCATCAGCTGACGAGAAGTATTTGAACAAAGGAAGTCTGTAGGATTAGTTTTTATAGCAGTAAAAGGCTTTGAGAACTACCTGACTGGCACCAGCATGGCCATTTCCATTTCTATTTTGCAAATCAAATGAGTGGGGATGAGAGACTCAAGGTTTACTGTTTTGTTACTAGAAATCTCTGCAAAAGCCTCTTCTCTTTCAAGGCAAGTCCAAACACAGCGATTTAAAAGCATACCATCAGCTCCATTCCAGTATGTAAGAAGAAGAAAATACATGCCTTGGTTTTACAGCCATGGTCAGCTTTGTTGACAGCTAAAAAGCTGGAAAGAAGACTTGGTGTGCAGGGAACTGCTTCCATGATCTCATAGGACACAGCCTGCCAGCAAGGACAGGATTAAATGGATTGACACTGCACTACAACAAGCCTTTTGCTAATAAGCGGGCAAACTGAACTAACAAGCCCTGCAAATCTTTTCAGTATCTCACTGTGCTGTTAATTAACTGGATGTTAAACAAGCTTCCCTTGCTTGGTTTAGCTTTAATAGCAGCCAGCTGTATGCCATACAAACGAGGCCATCTTTCAGCTTCTCTTGCTTGGACTGTATTAATGGCAAAGAAGGCAGAAGATCAAACACTCACGGTAATTAAATAGCCAAGCCTGAATAAAATTATTAAACTGGCAACAGATGTTATTAAACCCATAAAAGGTTGGGGTTTTTTTTCTATGGGAAAGTAATTAATTAATAGGTTTTGATGTGAAAATGAAGGTTCTTGTTGCTTGATTTGGGATATGTGTATGTATGTGTGTGTATATATGTATGTGTATATATGCATATATGTACACACACATAGATTATGTTATAAAAATATAAATTGGGGAAAAAATTCCTACTTAATATCTCTACAATTTTTTGTAACTGATGGCAATGTGCCCTAATGTTATGGTCCTTATTTCTCTGAGAGTTGTTTTGTGAGCATCTGTTGTCTAATGTCAAGACCAGATTCACCATCCATCCAGGCAACCAAATGGAAATTATGGCACCAAAGACAGGTAGAAGGATTAAGAAACCTAATTTTCTTGGGATCATTCTAGAAAATCTAGTAAGGGAGGTATGGCCATATCCACTGATTCCTAAGGGAAGCTCAGGTCAGCAGAGTTTTCAGGATTTAAGCAATCTCTGCATCTCTTTCTTTTACTTAAGTAATATTGTTCAATACACCTGAGCAGTATGTGAGATACTACATAACTGCAGGAAAACAATTTTGTATTTATTGGGTAGTTACACATTTTTCATATGTTGAATAAAATCAATTGATTTAGATATCGGAGCTCCTCATCTGTGAACAATATTAAGTAGGTTTGCAAGCACATGATTTGATGATGAAACAAGCCCAGGCCTAAATAATTCCTTCTGCCTCTGTAGGCAAGAGGAAGTAAAAAGTTTTCCAAAGGGAAGAGAAGTAGTCCAGCAAAATCATCATATCTCTCTTCTGAGCCTAATGGAAACCTCATCGTGGCACCAGAGATCTGTTCATGGAAAGCCATATTTCATCCCTAGTTCAGTCCCACAGAACTCAAACAACTGCTGAGCCCTAAGGCCTGATGATGCAGTTGCTATGGCATATGATTAACAAGAGCTCTTGCTTCTGGCTGACCCGCACAATTCCTACCAATGCCTGGGGAAACTGCTGCCCATTTTCTTTACAGCAGCAAAACCCATTCAAGCATAACTTGGAGTTTTCAATGTGTGGGCAAAAGTTTCCTTCGCTGGTTGGAAGATTAAGATTAGAGATTATTACATTTTACAAGACTTGTTTGTCAGGGTAAAACAGTATCTACTGACTTTTTAAGAGCCAAGAGCACTGAACAAGGAAATTTCACTTTGTGGTTCCTCTTTAGAACTGCTGCAGGAGTATGAAATTGCTTTTTAAGACAGGTGATTTTATGAAGGGGAAAAAAACACACTGAGAGTGTATTTGGAAAAAACAAAACCAAAACAAAAAAAAAACCCAAACCAAAACAAAAAAACCAAAACAAAACAAAATATCCTTCCCCAGAGCAATGTTTGTTTACTGCATTAATGCATAGCAAAACCTGGTAAACAGTTCACAAATACAGAAGTTTAGTGTGCTTATATTTCCTTTAGCCACAATTAAATATGACAAGAATAGTTATTAATAGAAACCAGAGTTAGAAGAACTCTTCAAACATTGTCTAGCTGAAAACCTAAGAGATAATTTAAAGCACTGCAGAATGTTAAATGGATGCTTTCAGAAATCTGACTCAATAGAAGGTATTAAGAAATATTGGAAGCATCTGAATTTATCTCTGTTATAGATCTTCTGATATCTGTGGGATGACTTGCAGGAAAAAAACATGGGAGATTATCAAAGCTATATATGGTAAAAACAAGCCATGTCAGTCCTGAAGTATCTCAAAACATCAGGAAATAGACTTAGTACTACTTATGTAGTAGCTATAAACCTGACAAGGATATTTTCATACCCATTTTACTCTCTTAAAATTTGGGATAACAGGTCTGAATCAATACTATAAAACACATTTACTTTGATCATATAGAATTTTGTGCTGTATAGCTGAAAATCCTGCAGAAGGTGTCAGGATGAGGAGTAAAAATTCTAGGCATGCTAATAATATACTTATGAAGTAAGTAAGAAGAAGGATTTATGGGATTAGCTGATTTTTAAAATAGAATTTGCTGATCTCCTAATCTCTGTTTGTCTTACTAACTCTCCTCACTTTTTCATCTTTATGTATGTTGTTTATTAATGCTCACAGGCGTAGAAGTGTATTTGCTTTCCTAACTCTGCTACCCTCATGCCTTTGGACTGATTATCTTTTGGCATTTTATATTAATCCTTGGTAAGTGATTTACTTGTTTTTCCATATGCAATGTGTAAACAATGTTAATTTCTATTACATGATAAATGTGGGATACCTTTGTTTCAAATGGGTTGAAGTTTTTGAAAATATAATTTTCTTGTACTAGAACATGGATCGGAGAGGATGTGGGTATCAAAGTATTTGCTACCCTGCTTCATCTGGTTTGTCCGTTTATGCTCCAACCCATTTTGGTATTAAAAAGCTAATCTGGTGGTGGTCATCATATTCATCTCACTGCTGTCTTTGCAAGTTTTGCCACTTCATTGTAAGTTCTGGCTTCTTCTGTCCCAGTTATTCACCTGTTCATTGCCTGGCACTGACTTCTGTTGCTGCTGTTCTATTACTAAAATGGCTTGATCATGCTCCACTTGTTTTGGTGTGTGATGTCAAATATCTTTAGTTTTTTAAAGGTGTGGTTATGTTCTCCTGACATAGTAAAAGTTTTGGTTTTGAAAAAAACCAGTTCACTGAGAACTGATACAGCTGGAAGTTCCAAACTGAAAGAACTGGATCACTGTGTGCACATTTCATTGTGTATGTGTGTATATTTAATACTTTAGTCTGTAAATAATTTATAAACACTTAGCAAACAACTCATTATTTTTTTGAAAATACATAACAAAGCCATGGGTGTATTTAAAACCAGAATTGTTTTACAAACTGTTTAACAAATAACTATAATTCACTATGATCCAAAACTGCTTAATTTATATAAAGAAACATAATTTCCTGGTGATCTTGAGTCCAAGATATAGTGATTTACAAAAAATGTGGTACTGAAGTTAAGATTTTTTTTTCCCCAAACATTTTCCCTGGTCTTACCATAAGGCACCAAAGCACTGGCAAGCAGACATCAACATCTTCAGCACAAGGATTTCTGAGGCTGAGTTTCCTTGAGTTGCAGTGGGTTTGAAGAAAAACCCATCCAAATTTTGAATAGGCCCAGAAATGGGAGTGTTTATGTAACTAAAGAAAGGCCCATTTCTTCTTTCATGAAAATAAAAGCATGTTCTACACACCCACAGCCAACTAAAGAGCAGATGGAAGTCTTCCACAGCTCTCCAAAGCTAATATTATATTGACTTGTAACTGGCCTGATGTAAACTCAGCTAACTCTTGAGCTATACAGTGGTGGAGCTGCTGCAAAAAAAGAATTTTCATTTTCTTTTGTCCCTTTGCCTTTTTTCTTTTAATATGCATTAACTCACCTTTCCAGATGTTTTCTCTTCAGAGTTTTTCTCTTCAGTCAATCTACCTAGTTTAGTCTAGATTATTAAATTCACAGGAGCAGAAGTTGAATGAGATTAATCCCTCTCTTTGTATTTTAATCTGTAGAGTAAATGGAATAACAGATGAAACACCAGCTAATGTTTCAGATGTCTTTGTTTTGTGCACAAGTTGGCTTAAAATATTTATGAACATTCAGAAAACAATTGCAATGCCAAGAAAGAAAGGCCTCTTGAGACTATCAAAGCACATGAAATTGTTGCTGAGAATTGTATGTCGATCATTTGTTTTATTGCCTCTTGAAGTGTTCCTTGGAGAAGCATTCTTAGAAGCATCCCCATCATAAAGAACATTTAGGTTTGTTTTTTTTCTTTTCAAATTAATTCCAACATGCCCAGCATTAAAAGGTTTATCATAGTCACAGGGGATAGAGATGTGTTGAATAATTTAGTGAAATTAATTTCAAGAATTCATTGGAAAAATTCTTTGAATATGGAGAATAGATGCTTGGAATGAATTAGTTTATGTGTACAGTACACATGAATGTAAAGATGCTGTAAGAGTTTTATAGTATTTGCAAAGTAAAGCTTTGCAAAGTAAATCTCCACATTAATGTAAAGGTGGTATTGCTATAGGTCTTGTCAATTCTGCAGGCAAAGCTCCCCATCTAAAAGGAATTTTACCTTGACAAAGTACCTAAATTACTACAGGATATGGCTGCTCCAGAAACTGAACATTTTGTAAAACTTAATTTTGGAAATTAGTATTTTATTGTTTTTTAATTTAACTTCTAAACTTAGTAGGATAGAAAAATAAAAATACTCCACTTCTTAATATTTCTTTCTATATATTTTCAATATCTTGAATTTAAAAGCCTTCTCTTTTCATTTACTAATTGGAGCTGTGAACCAAGTTCTCTAGAAATCATTTTCATATCATCATGAAATTAAAAATAGCATTATTATAATGTGAAAAATGAACAGATACTGTTCAATGCCCAGGAAGAAAAACATTACACTACTTAAATTCCTTCTGAGTAAGCAAGAATCTATTTGGGCCCTGTGGCTGATTTAACAAAGGCTATCAGTGTTTTCAGACCTCTAGCCAAATTATTCCAGGGTGGTCACTTTGTGTATTTAATCTGATCAGTTGCTCAATTTTTAGTGGCAACAATGAAATGAACAAACACCTCCTTCCAAAAAAACCACGTTGTTATTTGTGTCATGCAGTTCTTAAGTCCAGACCTTTGGGTTGTACTGCTTAACACATTCAAAAATTTGCTCACAACTGTCATCAGTGAATTGTATCACTTACAAATCATGTGCAGACTATGCTACATTACTGTCTCTAGCTGTTAAAATCAATCAAAATTATCTAAGTTTTAAGCTCGAGTCCCACTGAGGTCAGTAGGATATTGGCCATTGTCTTCATTGATCATCATAAGCAAGTTATAAAATGGGCCCTTTCTGTTTTCCTTCACCATTTCTTGAGTCTACAAATGGTTTCCCAGTTGCTCTCTAGTGCTGACACCCAGTTTCCCAGTCCAGGCGACAGTGGTGCCCTGTTCCCTGCAGCAGCACAACCCCCTGCTGAGCTCAGCCGGGCTCAGGCCCTGGGGACTCAGCCCCAGTCCACCCTAAAGCAACAGCGCCATTGGGTCAAGATTTATAGAGGACCCATTGCTTGTGTTGTGCCCAGATTTTCCTTTTCTGAAGGATTTTTCTTTTCACATGCATCCCATTGGAGTCAAAAGAAATTCTGCTATCGCCTTAAAATTGTCCAAGTTATCACCAATCTCCTCCTGACTGTGATGGTGACCAGCAGGCATACATTCTTAAATCAGTATTATCTTTGAATAAAGATGACAGTTTAATGAATGGAAAACACTTTTTTTTGTTTGTTTGTTTGTTTTTTTACAGGAGTAAAAATGGATTAAAGAAGAGAAAGCTGACCAAGTATGTAACTTCTTTGATATTTAAAGGAGTAAGACTAAATATGCATTATGGAGTACGTGGGATAGTGGTATTGCAGTTACAGAAAGAGAAAACTTCTTGATAAACATATCCTGAGAGAAATATCTGAATGCAGAAAAACAAACAATAATTGGACTAAAACAGTTCTTCTCAACAGATTGTAGTAAAAGAGCTCCTTACAGATAGAAAATTAGTCATCAGGGAAAAGATCAATTATCCAATTTAGTGATTTCAACAGAGCTTATCCTTAGTTAAAAATGACAAAGGGTGGAAAACTGGGATGCATTTATTTCTACTGATATTTCCCTCTTGACATCAGGCTCTCATTACAGTTGTTGCTAGAACATTAGGTCATTAATGCTAACGGGTAAACAGGAGTAATTAAGTGGTGGTAAGACGGGTTCCTTTGGGCATATTGCCTCAAAGTAAATGAGAAGATTACTGTGTACATGCTTCAGTAGCTTGTAAATTAGTGCATGATAATTAGATGAGAGCAGCTGTTTACCTGTGTTTTGTTATTCAAAGCGTCAGCCTAATTATTTCTACATTATATTCAGAGGCTGTATCTGTACTAACATATAGATCCTCACCTGGTGAAAAACTGAATGATGAGTTACTAAATCCAGTCTAGTTCAATACCTGCTGAGCCTCTCCATGGTTTTCTATACTTATATACCACTTTTTTTAACTGTCATCTCTCTGGGAGAAATTGACCTCTAATGATAAATGTGTATAGTTCTCAAAGCCAGCAAAGAAAGAAGTCAGGGCAGTGGCATCTAAAATGATGGTTTAGGGGAATTTTTTTGGTGGACCTTCTAAAACAATGAAAGCCTAAATATGAAATCCATTTCTCTGCATGAGCAACGCTCAGATGAATTTTAAAAGTGTCTCTTCCAGAAGTGAAATTGTTTGAAAGCAACACTTCTCGTGGCACAAGAGATAACTTAAATGAAGCAGCAGCTGCTCTGGTGCCAGAAGCACATTGGTGGGATGATACTGAGAGTGGCTCTGTGATGGAGTGCTGGATCATGACTTCTCTCTGTGCCACCTGTGTGTTGGGGATATACCCACCTGCAAGAGCAGCTCAGAGGCCAATGAATAATCACAGGAAGGGTGCATGGGCCATTCAGACTAGTGGTTTCCTGTGGGTAGAGTAAGTCCAACCCCTCAAACCAGGGTGCTTACCATCATCAGCACTGGCAGCTGCAGCATTGAGCACACCTAGAGGGGTTAGTACTCCCCTCTTAGCCTCTCTTTATGGTGCTGTTAAGTTATGATGCAGGTAATGAACAATACATCCACCATTTGGTGGCCCTGAACCAGAAGGTTCCTCTTTGTTGTTGCTTTCTAGCATTAACATTTGCAAATGCGTATTTATCACTTGAGAGTCACAGAATCACAGAACATGCTGAGTTGGAAGGACTCACAAGGACCATCGAGTCCAACTCTTAGCCCTGCATAGGACCATCCCCAAGGGTCACACTATTTTGGGGGAAAAAGAAATTAAAGATACTACAAAAGCTGAATTTTTTTACTTAATTTCTGTGTATTTTTCCTTTAAAGCCCTGTCCAGCTGGATGATTTTGATGGATACATCAAGGATATGGCCAAAGATTCAGATTACAAATTTTCCCTGCAATTTGAGGTACGTCTCTGAGGATTCTGCTCTCTGTTACTTGCCATGGCCCAAACAGTTTTCAAGATGTTAAGTTCGTGTGGTGTGTTTCTGTGCTCTGTGTTGGCCCATGTGAGCTGCTGCTGGGTGGGTCAGCTTCATTTCCACTTCTGCAGAATTTAAAAATGGACCTTGTTATTGCTAAAGTCTGCATTTTTAGTAAACTTATTTGATTAGCTCATCATTTATCAAATTCAACATAATCGTCAGAACAACATACTTGTTTTAAGTTTAGAATATTTGGGTAGCCTGTATTGAATTTGGGGGTTTAATGTCTTTATTTTGTATCTTAAATCCCCTTAATTTGAGAGGTCTCATTGGGATGAGAAAGTAGCATCAAAAATCTCTGTAAGAGCACAGAGATCTCTCTAAGACAAATTCAGGTGCATTCCCTTAATAATCCAGAATTTAAAGTCAATTTAGTAGTATAAAACTAAAAAATCCCTATCCTCAGGCTATCTCCTAAAGCTTTAAACATGGGAAGGGTGTGGGGAGGACCCTCAAGGTGTTACCAGCATGCAGGATGGCTGCCATGGTCCCTTGCTGGCAGTGCAAATTCCTTTGACGCATCATATTCTAGATGTAACTACCGAAGGTAATGACTAGAAAGATCTTCCAAGCATTCCCCCAAGTTTAAAAGTCACTTGAGGAATTGAAGAAAGCCCTTTAAGTGGGGCAGACGACCACCACAGAAGTAACTTTGCAACCCTCTTTTTTGACACTATTTTGGCTAATTAAGTGTAGGTAGAGAGGAATGATCTGCAGTCACAGCCTGGATGGCACCAGCATGTTGGCAGCATTCAGAATTGCTCCCAGCATTGCTCTCCAGCTGCTTGGAGCCCAGCACAGAGGCATCAGATAAGGAAAGTCAGTGTACTCCAGCTGTCAGTTTATAAAGTGGTTTATGAACATTTTCTGTCCGGTATTTGTCACAAGTAATTCTTCTCAAAGAACTGGGTTTTGAGTGTTTGTGAGTTTGACCTTGGCATTTTTCTTTCTGTTACCTCAGGAGCTAAAACTGATTGGGCTTGACATACCCCACTTTGCTGCTGATCTTCCCATGAATCGCTGTAAAAATCGCTACACAAATATCCTGCCATGTAAGTACAATTCATACTAAACCCTGCTGAAGTCCCTAGCAAGGGAAAGAAGAGTTTTAATAAGAAAACTGAAAAATCAGGACAGATTTTCTGACTGGTAAAAGCCTGTTGTAAAAATCTGCTCTTACAGAGAACTAGGCAAGAGATGGTTTTTGTTAGCTTTGAATAGACATAACTTCCTGGGGATGTTTATCACAAGAGTGTGGAGGTGAGAAACACAAGGTCATTTCTGCTACTGAGTAGTGTTACTATATTTCTCTTAAAAATTTAATGAAACCTCAGGGAGCCCAAAGGGACATCACTTGGAGGGTGTGTTTTCCAGAACAGTAATGAGGATGTGTCCATGAATCAAACATTGTTTTCTTGGTAAATATGAGCATTTTCTATTTTAATAGGGGTTTTTTACGTTTCTATAGGACTGATTTTAATTTTGCCTGATTGGGGATGAGTGCCACATTTGAGACACAAACTGTTTAATTTTTTTTTTCCTTTTACAGATGATTTTAGTCGTGTCAGGTTAGTCTCAATGAATGAAGAAGAGGGATCTGACTACATTAATGCCAACTACATTCCTGTGAGTACAGAGATTTGGTCAGTGTAAAATTAAATGTCCTGCATAGCAGTTAGAATGTGTTCCCTGCAAATAGCACAGTAGATCCTGGAAGCTCAGTCATGTTCTCAGCACCAGCTTCCAATATTTTGCCTGCAGGGAATTGTGTTTTATGCCAACCGCCAGTAAAAGGAAAAAAAAGATGGCAGGGGGGAAGATTTTAGCAAATTTTGCCACAGTAGCGCTGTGCGATCTGTGAATCTTTTTGACACCTAGATTGGACTGATAGGGAAATGGGGAGTGATTCAGTGGCCTTTTAAGACAGCTAGGAAAACCATAAACTTTTAAATGAGAAATTTTTCTAGATTTCTACAGCACATGAAAAAAGGGTTAAGCCAGACACTCCACAACTGACAAAATGCACAAAGCCCAGATGGTGTGTGAAGAGAATTCCTTCTTTCTGCCTCGTCTGTGGTGCTCCCAGCAGGCCTTCCTCTGCCTGGCAGGGAACAACCACTTACCAGGGAGTAGTACCCACAGTTTAAGGATAATTGAAGTGTGCACAGAGCTGTAGCCAAACATTTTGACACTGGGCGTTGGCTGAAACCTCATCAGCTTTTCCCACTCTCACCTCTGTAGTCACTTAGGCTTATCCCTGCCACTGCCACAAAGGTTTGCCCCTCTGTTATCCCTGCATGCTGCAGCTCAGTGTAAGCTGGAGAGCAATATCCACTGTGTTCCTCAGCATGGACAGGAGGTAGAGCACTACAGCATCCATTTAGAAGAAGGTCTTTTACTTGGGAACCACAGACAGATGAGCATTTCTGCCCTCTTGTCATGAACAGAAGATAGAGCTGGCTGTCGAGAACGCTCAGTCAGCATTATGGGAAAGGGAGGAGGCCTTGGATGAGTCAGTGAAGCCACTTCTCTGTCACTGTGGCATTGCCCATATATGGATTAATAAGCCTGTACTTGGCTTCTGGGTGCCAAGAGCATGACCTTGAGCGCTCAGGCTGCAAGTGCGTGAGCTTGCAGAGAATCAAGAAAGAAAAATGTTCCAGCATTCAAAAGCATCATGAAGAACTCCGGAAACTTCTATAACATGGGATTATGGATAATAGAATTTTAAGTAGAGGTCTCTTTTGGATGTTCCACTCTGCTTTACATCTCTTTAGTACTACTTATAGCACAATGCTAATGATAGAACCTGGGACAAACATGTCATCTGAATGCTTGGCATTTCCCGAGGATCGCTTCTCCACGGAGTCCCTGCCTCCAAACACAGAAACTAGGGGGGATCTGTGTCCCTGTGCTAACAGAGATTTGACACTTAGGTCAGACATAGCCCATGCAGACAAACAGAGAGCAAATTCTGTGTAGTGCAAAAGCTCAGACCGAGCTGACTTGTAGAGATGTCTGGACGAAGCCATTTGTGGAAAGTGCTCCCACATCACGAATAGTTTTACTATCCACATCCTGGGGTGGCACAGAATTTGCCTAGTTTGCATAGGATCATGGTGTATGTTGTATGTATTTTTCACTCTTCCTAGGAATATAAAATAACTTTCAAAATGCAGTTTTAGTAATACAGTCTCAGCAAATGTGGTTATAGCCGATGTGAAAATAGTAATTCTGTGGATGTTTTATTATGGCCTTATAAACAGTCTTGATTTTGAAGCATGGCAGGAATCTTTCCAACTAAAAAGCATGTTGATAGGGATAGGAAAAAGAAATATGTGGATATAAAGCATCTGAGCATTTGTTAAGAGCATGGACTCAGCATGTTCTCTATTATTTTAAGCAGAATTCTAATTAATATTTTATTAATTCTAGTCCTTATGACATAAGCAAGTGCATATAATCCTGTTCAATGCTACCTTCCATTTACACCAGGGACTGAAAATCACCACAGGCACTGCTTGGGATGAGCAAGCTGAGCATTTATAACTAGTTTTATGCCTGTAACTAAACAAACCCTAAAGTTATATAATCTGGAAGAACCTGAAACTTTGCTTTAGGGTTCTTATTACTTGCTTTTTTGATGTTGCCTTTTCTGCTCTCTGGGCAAATTATTTATATAGTAGCCATTTCATCTTCTGTTCTCCATTTTAGATTGCTTGCATTTCAGGAGCACCAAAATCTGGCAAAAGTTGTCACCACAAAATAAATACAAAAAAATCATAAAATAGTTTCTTCATATTAGAAATCACTTGTAGAAGTTCAAATTGAACATGAACAAGCTAAAAATAATAGGAATGTCAAAGAAAAATACATGTTCTGAAGGAGTAATCATATTGGTAATCTGCACCTATCGCTTTGTTTCTTAGGGTTATAATGCACCCCAGGAATACATTGCAACCCAAGGACCACTGCCAGAAACTAGGAATGATTTTTGGAAGATGGTTCTCCAGCAAAAATCTCAAATTATTGTCATGCTCACTCAGTGCAATGAGAAAAGACGGGTATGTAATAAAATCTTGTATGAAGTGCAAAAGAAGCTACTCTGAAAACATTGTTATTTTCTGGAGAGTGAATGTCTTTGCACTGTTTTCTAATTCTGAGGCAGTATCTCAACCTGACCTGGAATGGCACTTCCCTTATGGCAGGCATTCCAAGACCTTTGACCTTCTTTGAATTTCTCAGACCTTCCCTGACCTTCTTTAACTTTTCTAGCCTTCTTTGATCTTCTTTGACTTTCCCTGAAATTCATTGACCTTCCCTGAACTTCATTGACCTTCCCTGAACTTCCTGAACTTTGACCTCCTTTGTCCTTCCTTGACCTTCTTTGACCTTCTCTTTCTTTGACTATTCTGACCTTATTCTACCCTCTTTGACCTTCCCTGACCTTTGACCATCTTCAATCTTTTTACCTTTCATGACCTTTTTTGACTTTCTTCGAATTCCCCTGACCTTCCCTGACCCTTCCCATATTCTTTGATGTTCTCTGACTGTCCCTGACCTTATTCATTCTTTCCTTATTTGACTTTCCTTGACCTTATTTGACCTTCTTATGACCTTCCCTGACCTTCTTATGAAGCCTCTTCTCTTACATGAGGAGAAGCTGAGAGAACTGGGACTCTTCATTCCAGAAGAGAGAAGGATCAAGGGATCTCGTCACTGTGTATGAATACCTGATGCAAGGGAATGGAGACAAGGGATTCCTTTAGTGGTGCCTCATGACAGGTCAAAATCTGCTGTGCGCAAATCAAAAAAACACATTAAATTCTATATAAAATCAGAGAACACTTATTTACTGTGAGGTTGACTGGGCACTGACACAGGTTGCCCAGAGCATGTGGATTCTCCATTTTTGGAGATATTCCAAAGCCATCTGGACATAGTCTTGAGCAGCTGGCTCTAGGTGACCCTGCTTGAGCAGGGAGGGGGTTGGACAAGATGACCTCCAGGGGACTCTTCTAACCTCAGATTCTGTGATTCTGCTCTTCTAAGTTTAAATAATAATAAAGTACAAGTATGATGCTTTATATTTTTCCTTGATGTTATAAGGGAAATATTTGGAATATAATTTGGCGAGTTTATATGTACATGTTCATTCCCCATGTTTTGTTCCATTTAGACTTATTGTATTAGGAAAAGTAACAATCTACAAATACACTGTTTTTCCTTTCTTTGCTATTCTAATTCTACCCTTCCAATGTACAGCTGATGGCCAGTTACACAAATAGGAGTGGTCATTGCAGGATAAATTACCTCTTATTGCAGCATCAAGGGAACAGCACTGTAGGCATTTCTAAACCAGAGGTTCTGTGTACTTTTGACTGTGCTTCTTTATGTGGGTGTGTATTTATATAAATACATCTATGTATGGATTTATGTCCCTTTCAGGTGAAATGTGACCATTACTGGCCTTTTACGGAAGATCCTGTTGCATATGGGGATATCACAGTGGAGATGCTGAGCGAGGAAGAGCACACAGACTGGGTTTATAGAAGTTTCCGAATTAGCTATGTAAGTGAAAAACTGCATAGTCCTGCCAAAGGAGTGGGAGTAAATTCATTCCAACCTTTTCCTTAACTTTTGTCCATTTCCCATTCAGTGGGATACACCTAAGAGAGACTGATGTCCTTACTCACTCCACACAGGCTAATAACTAAATCGCAAAACTTTCCTCTAAAATTGTTGTCTCTCTGAATTTCTCAGCAAAGTGCAAAACAAAAGTAGTACCAGAGCAATGGACGCTTCTGTGGTGCCAATAATTAGTGACAACAAATGTGCAAATTTCTTCTTTTCTGTGTCTTGGGCACACCTTCTTGATATAAATTATTCTTGAAAACTTGAAAATACCAATGTAGAAATTGAAAATATTTTTCTAGAAGGTAACTCTGCAATAATCATGTCTTCCTATTAAGTATTAAAACACACGTGAGAGCATATGATTTCCAAATTAAAGCTCTCCAAGCTTTCAAGCATTTCTTACCACCCTTGTTTCCTACATCAGCTCGTTGCCAGCACCAGCTCATGAAGGGAAGGTTAGTGACATTGAGGGAAAATGGGAAAAGCTGTGCACTCGCAATTCCACACTGGCCAAGAACCTTAGTCCTGCCCAGCCTTGCCTCCCTGTGTTCCAAATTGCGTGCAGGGGGCAGGCTGGGAGTGCAAATACGTAAATCACGAGGTGTGGGGCTGTTAAGGGTTGATTGAAAAAAAGACTGTGGTTTGCAGTTCAGGTAAACTGTCCTTTACCAAACTCAGGGTGCCTTCTGATTTCCTTTTCTGATATCCTGCACCTAAGGATCAGCTGTTATCTGTTAGGTTAGGGAGTAGGGAAATTTAGCCCAGAATGGAAAAACCAAAGGCATTGCTTGCTATGGGTTTTAGTGAGGACAGCCCTCCATCCCTCATCATGTGTTGAGTTACTTAAAGTCTCAAAACCATAATGTGTTGTGTTGAGGATCTTATTTCATTTAAAGCCAGAATTAGTTAGAATTTTTAGCATTATAGAAGTTTTTTATTATAATGAGTAGTTTCATAAATGTTTCCTTTCACCCTATAATGATTTTCTCTTCCCTTTTTTTTTTTATTTTAAAACTTGAAAAGAAAAACTCTAGAGTCCAGTCTCGATTGTTTGCCAACAGTGTTGTTCTTTATCTCTGGTAAAATGACAAGAGGAGAGGGAATGGAATAGGAAAAGTCCAAACTTGAAAAATGCAACAGTTCTTCATTTAAAAGCAACATAAAATGGAACCACCACAGGGACAAAAACAAAAACTAAATCAAAAACCCACAAACAAGAAGTTCATACTCCTTTGATTATAATGACCTTATATCCCTTCCCCTTTTAAATCAAATAGCATGTACATTCTTTGCCACTTTTTGGTCTGACTTGACTTTCTTAGGCTGTTTGGGGAAGAAAACCACCACAAAATGACAAGAAGTGCTCAGTGTGACAGTACTGTTAAAACTCCTGTGAACCTGCTGTTATTCTGCTTCTCCCACTAGGCTGATGAGGTGCAAGATGTGATGCATTTTAACTACACTGCCTGGCCAGATCACGGTGTCCCCACAACCAATGCTGCTGAAAGTATCCTCCAGTTTGTACAGATGGTCAGGCAGAAATCAGCAAAGACTAAAGGCCCCATGATCATACACTGCAGGTAAACGCTCCAAGGATATGAAAACTGTAAGTTGTGACATTAAATAGGTTGGGAAAGGATTAGAAGGAGAGATTTTTGGGTTCCACTCACATATTAGCTGAAGATGGTTCTCTCTGGTGTTATGGGCATAAAACTAGTCCCCTGCTTTGATTGCAGAGTAGCTGGAATTTCAACCTGCAGCCATAGACACCAAGCATTTCTTTCTAAGGAGTTGTCATTTTGGGTGTTAATCCACAAATGGCTTCAAAGAGGTCCAGCAGATGATCCTGATTTATGTCAGCTCAGAGCCTGCCCCTGCTCTCTCATTTCCACCCCTTTGTGATGTGGATGGTGCAGTACAACCAGCCATTGCTGCAGCGTGCTGCTCCCCTGCAGATGTGTGTCTGTGCAGATCATCCTCCTCTGGGTATTTGGCTTTTGGAACATTCAGTGTGCCAGCAGTAATACTAATACCCCATACTAGCAGTTATATGGGCTTTTTTCTGATTTTTATGAAGGAATATTATTTTATATACTGTCACATTTATCTCTTTCATGTCATCTGGCCCTTTTTACTAAGATGTTCATTTATTTGTCTTCTCTGTGGGCAGCTGCCATGTTAGTCGTGATTGGTTCCTGATGCAAATTTCCCAACTGCCTCAAACCTCTTTGTAGCCCCTTGTGGGGGACCTACTCACAAGTTTCTTAGAAATACATAAATAGATGTTTGTACTGGATGAATACATGTACATTATGGTTACCTACTCCTAATGGAAGTCCAGGCTTGCATTGTCCACTCCAGAGGCAAGAGTTACATTGGTACAAAATGAGTCAGGACCTATCAGCATTGTCTTTCCTGGTGGTGATGTGATGATCATCACTGAGTGACTGTTCCCAGCACTTTGCATACCTTCCTTCTCCGAAAATAGTCTTGTATAGCAATATCAGCTCTAGTTTCCAGATATGGTACTTAATATTCTACTGGAAGGCAAACAACTACAGCATTTGGAAGTGCAGGAAATCATGTAGCTCTCCCCTGTAACTTCATGGAGAAATTCATGGGGGATATTGTTCTGGGAGTCTTAGTATCACGAATGGTGCCTGTAAGCCACGGGAGACATATATATATATATATATATGCATGTAGTATGGGCAACAAACAAGAGGAGCTGGAAGCTGTCATGCAACAGGAAAGCTTTGACGTAATTGCCTTCACAGAAATGTGGTGGGATGACTTGCATGACTGGAGTGCTTCTATGAGTGGCTATAAGTGTAGCCCTGGGGGTACTAATTGACAGGAAGCTCAACATGAGCCAACAGTGTGCCCAGGTGGCCAAGAAGGCAAATGGGATCCTGGCCTGGATCAAAAATAGTGTGGCCAGCAGGACCAGGGAAGTGATCCTTCCCCTGTACTCCGCGTTGGTGAGGCCACACCTTGAGTGTTGTGTTCAGTTCTGGGCCCCTCAGTTCAGGAAGGATATTGAGGGGCTGGAACGGGGCCAGAGAAGAGCAACAAGGCTGGTGAACGGACTGGAGCACAAGTCCTATGGGGAGAGGCTGAGGGAGCTGGGGTTGTTTAGCCTGGAGAAGAGGAGGCTTAGAAGGGCTAGAACTACCTGAAGGGAAGTTCTGGCCAGGTGGGGGTTGGTCTCTTCTCCCAGGCACTCAGCAACAGGACAAGGGGGCACAGGCTTAAGCTCTGCCAGGGGAAATTGAAGTTTGATATCAGAAAAAAATTCTTTCTAGAGAGAGTAATCAGGCATTGGAATGGCCTGCCCAGAGAGGTGGTGGATTCACCTTCTTTGGAGATTTTTAAACTGAGATTGGACATGGCACTGAGTGCCATGATCTAGTAAATGGACTGGAGTTGGCCCAAGGGTTGGACTTGATGATCTGGGAGGTCTTTTCCAACCCAATCGATTCTGTGATTCTCTATAACATTACAAAATCAAATCCCATTTATACTACTTAAGTGTTTTGGGAAGGAACAGAAGATTTTCAGCCAAGTGGTTGCTATTTCTGTCTCATGCTCTTAAGTCAGAAACCTGGAGTGCAGACTCTTCTGAGTGGTTTGTTCTTTGAGGATGAAGTGCAGTAATGCAGTGCCTTTGCAAGCCAAGAGCTTTGCAGTGTGGAGAGCTGTGGAACTGAGTTCTGCAGGTTCAACCCTCACTGCCTTTGTCCAGCGAGCCCTGACAAGCAGGTCTCTGCACTTATGGCTACAGCCCCCAGAGTTAGAGGGGTCTCATGAAGTCTGTGACAGCAGCAGTGAAAGCAGGAAGAGCAGACAAGCAAGGGTGAATGAGCATGTGCATGCACATTCTGCATGCAAATGCATGAAGACTAGTATAAAAAGTTGAAATATTTGCAGAGCCATGCACTCTGCCCCATCAGAGGATGATGGATTGCGTGGCATTAAATCCAACAGCTTATCCAGCCTGCCTGACCTGGGATTTGCTCTATCTGATTATCACAGCTGCAGGACTCCTGCCTTTTGCAGTGCTGCTGATTATCCTCTATGTCTCCTTCAGAAAAGCCTGAAATGAGCTGCATGTCATGCATGTCTGTGTGTGTTGCAGCGCTGGAGTGGGACGAACAGGAACCTTTATTGCCCTGGATCGGCTCTTACAGCACATCCGTGACCATGAGTTCGTTGATATACTGGGCCTGGTGTCTGACATGAGGTCCTACAGAATGTCCATGGTGCAGACAGAGGTAAGATCAGTTCACTTCAACATTGTGAAAGTATTGTTGTGTCCATTTCATACCCCTCAGAGCGTATTCATGTCCATTGACTGTTGTTGTCCCAGAACACTTGACAAAATGACTATGAACAGATCCAATTAAGTTTCCGTCTTTGCTGTAATATTGTTGTGTTATTAATCTCCTGCGTAGGTGGGTCTGATAATATGTCTGCAATCTCAGGGTTGTCTTCCAGAGGGAATGAGTTATTCTCATCTTCTGTGAAATTAATATGCAAACAGTGCATTAGAAGAGAGTAACATATGAAATTTTCAAACCACATTGAAAAGAATTGGGCTTGCTGGGGGGATTAATAGCTCATGAAATTACATCAGTATTGGGCAGCCTTGTTTGAGTATCATGTTGGTATCACCTAGCCAAGCATAGGGATTCAATTACACAATGGAAATAGAAATAAGAATCAGAGCAGACAGAATTTTGAAACTGCCAGACACCCTCCTCACCCTTCTCCCAGCCTAAATGTCTGCAGGATAGTTCTTTCTTTGTTTGAAGGACAACATCAGGAGAATATGTACTGGGAAAAAAAAATCAGAAAGTCTTTATTTCAAAGCCGAAGCTTTTATGCATCTGAAACTTCCCTGTTGCTCTGTTATGAGGGAAAGATTTCATGCCTGTTGTGCTCTTTCAGTTTGACACAGTATAAGGTTTGACATAGTATACGCTGGCAACTTCCATCCAGTTGGAAGTGCCACCATCACTGTTTCAGGCTAGGTCTGGCAGATAATTTTTTGCCAAGGATTGTTGAATCCAGAGCAAAGCAATGAAGTTCTAGAGAGGGGAGGAGGCGAGGCGAGGCAAGGCAAGGAGGGGAGGAAAAAAACCTGCATGCAGTGACAATAACTAGCATCTGGAGATGAAAAAAAGTTCATTATTCTCAGTCCATTTTGATTCATTCCTATCAAACTGCTACTTTTCATCACAATTCACTGTGTTAAACCAAAGATAGATCTTATGTAAAAAGCAGAATAAAAAATCCTCATGGTATTTTCAGCTGCAGCTGTGTTTATCACTCCAGAACTGATGTGGGGTTTTTGTTGAGTTTTTTGTTGTTGTTTTTTTGTGGGGTTTTTGGGTTGGTTGTTTTTTCATGCACCTCATTGCCTGCCGGGGCTGATGTCCAAGGCAATTGCTGAGCTCCTCCTGCTCCAGGCAGTGGCCAAGCCTGGCCTTAGATGTGACACTGATGCTCAGGCACAGGGGCCACTGATAAGTCTTTCCTTACAAAATCTGAAACCGGTGACAGCTCACCTGAGTTCACGTTGCTCTGTGTGCTGGAAACTTGGCAATGTCTCAATGTGCAATTTAAAAAAACAAATGGCACAGGCCTGAAAAGAGCATGAGAATGGTGAATACCTTGAATTGAAACCAGTCACTCCAAATTAGTGAGGGTGAGCAAATCTTGACATTTTTGTGGTCTGAAACATGCTTCAGACTCATACTGATATCTTCTGTTATCAGTAGGCCACTGGGGACAGGGCCTGAAATCCAGACTTGGGGTTTGGGACAGTGGTTTTTGCTTGAGATCCACTTGCTCCCTGTGCCTTGTGCACATAAAGGTTAGTGTAAGGATTGATCAGGATTAGCCTTCTCTCTCTTTGAAATCAAAAAGTCATCAATTAAGGTTATTCTAAATTTAATTACAGTGTTTAATCTGCCTGATGATAATGCTAAGAAAAGTCAGTCTGCAACAAAACCCAAAGATAACCACAGCCTGGCTGAACAAAAACCTTTCCAGAAATACAGGGGTGCATTTGATTGACCCAATCTACTTACAGGGTCACCTGCGCAGAAATTGGTAACTCTCCAAATAATTAACTGCTATGTGAACAAAACCAGGTTTTATCTTTTTATTGGTAAAGAAAGTCAAACACTAAGGAACTCTCATTAAAATATTTCAGGTGCACATATGGTGTGGATGCGATTTGTTGCACATAAAGCATTCAGATACCTTTCTTAGAATTCATTCATTCTTAGGCAATGTAAAGTAAACCCACTTTAGCTCAGATTCAACTCCTCTCTTCTGTCATCATTCAGATTATTAGCAAGTGATTATTAGCCAAGTGGATGTCATGCTTCCCTCATGGCTCTCTGTAACAATTGTGGGCTATTATTTTGGCAGGTGATAACTCACTGTACATTGTGAGGGGCTGAGATGGGAGAGCTAGAGCTGTTCAGGATGTTACTTTAAACTGTCAAACTGTTTCACTCTTTTTGCCATGCTAAGGTGCAAAAATGCTCAACCATTTGGTCTTTTCTTCCAGGAACAGTACATTTTTATTCACCAGTGTGTGCAACTGATGTGGCAAAAGAAGAAGCAGCAGTTCTGCATCAGTGATGTCATATATGAGAACGTCAGCAAGTCCTAGTTCAGAGTCACAGGTGGTAATTCAAGGCAAGCCCAGCACTGTGCTGTGTACACAGCTTTGCGTCCCAGCTGCTTGGCAGCAGCCAGCATCATAGATGTTTGTTTCAGGAGCTTTCCAAGCCTTATTCCCCTCTGATGTTCACATGGGGAGTGCAAGGAAAATCCATGTAGCCTATTCCCTTATACTTTCCGTGGCAGTGGAAGAGTATATGGGCTCACTTGCTGTTCAGAGAGAATCCAGAACTTCTGAGTGAGGCATCTAACCATTCCCTGCAACTTCTCCTAACACTCCTTACAAAGCTTAAAGGAGAGGAGGGCTTACTTTAGTATCTTCAGTTATTCTGAGGTCAACTTAACCAAATGCCAGGTTACCATGGCCAGCAGAGTTTTGGGGATGCTCTGCTGGAGGGTAAGAGGGTAACTAAAAAGCTCTGACATGAAATGCTGGGGAAATATTTTCATAAATCTAGAACCAGGGAACCAGCAGGGTCTCACACTGCTACTACCACTAGCATAAGCAAAGTGACCACCTTGCTTTTCTACACAGGCCCTATGCCTGACCTGCTGCATGCAACTGGCCCAGCCCAGTCCCCATCTGCAGAGCAAAGCACTTGGCTGTGGTCTAGCAAGAGGTTTGCTGTTGAGGACAAACTATGAGGATGTATGTCACTGCTCTTCCAGTCACTGAGCTTTGGTTCAGTAGGTGGCAGTAATAATGAACCATAACTGTAATAGTCACTTTTGGGTGGAACAGGAAGCTGCAGACATTTCAGCACACTCTGGTTCCTCAAATAGCTGGGGGAGAGCTGGGCAGAGGGCACCACCACCAGCTCTGTCTGCTCTGTGTCTATTACGTGCTGTTATTAACCTCTGTGAACATCATTCCCCTGCCTGTAAATGAACCCCAGTTTGCCCCACTTTCTCTAATGTTTAGGCAGTTTACTGTCTAATCTGAGTCCCAAACCCAGCTGCCTGTACAGGTGGGCTGCCGCCCCAGCCTGTATGTAGGGTCAGTAAAAACAAATGCCAAGAACTGTATTTATTTCCTTTTCTTATTTCTAAAGCATTCTGTTTGTTTGGTTCTAGGTGAGACCACGAAGCACACCCATCTTCCCTTGCTTCTGATTTTTTTTGTGTTGATGGTTTGAGCGGCCAAGTGTTGTGCCATAAGAGATTGCTGCTTTGCAGTACACGGGCAATGAAAGAAACTTTTACCTTTCTGAAGCACTGGGGAGACAAAGCCTTAACAAGCCTGCGGTGTCTTTTGAACTGTTTAATTTCTGGACTTTTTTTAAATACTGGACCAAATTCAACTGAACAACATGAAGGAAAAGACACTATTGTGCATAAGAGATTGTTCCACAGTACTGGGGGTTAATTGATTTTTTTTTTTTTTTTGCTGTGCAGCTTGGGCTTAAGGTTAAAGTAAGTGCAATATTTTTTTAATGGTTGACTGAAGAGCTTTCTTCATGTGTCACTGGTCAGTGCTAATGTCCCTAGGAGAACAGGCATTGTTAGTATCTAATAATACCTCATTAGTGAATAGCAAGGCATGAAAATACATGAAGAAATCTGGAGATTGTGAAAAGGGGATGGGAGGGCGGGGGGTGTTGCTGGGTACATGAATTTGACTGTTTCCTTATAGCACTAATGGACGTGGGGCTTGGGGGAGCACAAGACCCGAGGAATGGACTGACGAGCAGAAATCCAAACCATGAAGCCTGGAGCAGGCAGCCAACACAGAGATGAGGTGGCTTTGGTTCTTGACTATGCTGCTAATTAAGCAGAGGGATTGCTCTTTTTGCCAATCTTTTCAGTAATGCCACTGATCAGGCTCTTGTTTTAGATCATTCTAATCACAGAGCAAGTGAGTTTCAAGCTGGGATATCTTAGCATATCTACTACAGCATTTAACTGTTTGAGCAGTCTATGGTGCCTATACCTCTCATTTGTTTATTATTTTTGAGAATTATTAACCCTGTGTAAAAACATGAAGCTGATTCAGGTTGAAGGGATGGAGCGGAATGAGAAAAAAGTGCTTTCCAAACCAGGTATTTATGATGTTAAGAAAGCAAGGTTTTGGCATGTGAAGGACTTTTGGGTTATTGCTTTATTGCTACAAGGCTGCCAAAGCGTCAGTATGGATTCCTGCAGGGGCTTTGGGGTCAGGGTGGGGGGCTCTTTTCTTTTTTGCTGTCAGTTTCAGTTCTAGTCAGAATAATTAGCTATATATATTCTTTTTTTTTCAGTCTTTGTATAATTCCAGTACATCATTGTGTATTGTGACATGGATGCTGTCAGAATGGATGTTGATGGCATTTCTGTAACCTGTTGCTTTGTGTCACCTCATTGGAAGTCAGCAGCAATGGTACTCAATGTAAACGAAACAAACTTGAACTGAAAGTAAACACACTGGATTGCTTACCTGTGAAGAAGTCACTGTCAGCAAAACAACAAACACATATGCATATGTTTTTAGGTCACTCATTCCGGGGTCTGCTGCCACCTGGCAGAGTACCACAGAGTAGTTCAATAGCTCAGAGACTTCCAGGAGCCTAGTAATCTCCTTCAGCTGATACTCCTCTTTTTTCCTTCCAAAGTTATTCCACTAACAGGTGTATACTTCTTTAATATCGGCATCGACATTGTATTGGTTACCGTGCAAAACTCCTTTCAAACTATCCCATACATAAATATGCAAAACTGCATAACATAAACCACAAATAAAACAGGTCCTTGTGAAGGGTACTAAAGGAATATGACTCCAGCTCTCATTACTAAATGGGCATGATATTCATTTCCCCTTCTTCTGTTTCCATGCATCTAATACTTAATCTAATACTTAATCCCAGTCCTAAACTAGAGATGCTTTTTCCCCACGTGTGATGCACAGAGATGGATGCACCGTCTTCAGAAAGTAGGTTGTTAACAAGAAAGGCTTCGATGGTACACACTGGCATGCCACAGCTGGAGTGCCAACCATTGCAGTAGGAATAGCAAATATTTGTCTGGCTTAATGTGAACAAGACAGAATTATAAATGAGCATTTGACCATTTAGACCTTGCCTCCACGCCTTTTTTAAAAATGTATTTCAGAGTTTCATTACATATTTACTCAGAAAATATGTTCACATCCCTCTAGAGAACTTGTGGGGGGGAAAAACAAACCTCCTCACTCCTGCTGGCCATTGCCCATTGAGTCTACATTTATTCTATATCACAGACCAGAGTAAGCATGTTATTTCTAAATCATTCGTGTGCCCACAAAATATAACAGTGTGAGCTGGCTGTAACAGAAGCTTGGGTGAACATGACAAGGTACAAGATTACTGCAAAGATGCCAAAATCACATTGTTGCAAACAGCACTGCCTGAATAACCTGAATTTGCTGGCCAGTTTTTGAATGCATGTCAAAAAATAGTTCATTTGCACAGTAATAGGTGTATATTTTGCCTTTAACAGCTACTTAATCACAAAACAAATTACAACAAAAACTCCTTCAAAAACATACCTTTTCCTACCCCACAGAGTATGCAAAACTGCATAAGTAGGCATGTTGGGATGACAGTGGAAACCATATTTCCCAGTGTTCAAGACTGTTAGTAAAGCAACAAACAAGTCTGGAAGACACTGTGGTTCAGAAGACTCATGCAGAGCCTTTAAGCCTGAATTGACACGTCATATTTTTGGTTTTACCTTGTCCAAAGAAGTCCAAAGAATGTTTTGGACTCATGCTGCATGTTAATATTGTTTCCAGCATCTGTCAAAATAAAACTCTCAAGTCATTGCAGCTGTAAAGCTACCTGCAGCTTCAGGTTTGGAATAGGTTTTTGGAATTAAGGGTTTCACATCCATAGCTCTGCTGACACTACTGATGCTCTGTATTGATCTGCTAAGCTCTTAGAGCATCTACCGACCCAGATGGCTGTAAAAGCAGCTCTGCATAGGGAGTGACCATTAATTGAAACCAGGCCGGGTTTTCTTCTTGTTGCCTCATACTGTGTGTGCTGTCATGCAAGGAGCAAACAAGTAAACCTAAGAACAGCATTTAGAAGTGCTAAGAAGTATTTAGGGCCACATGTGGAAATGTTTTAACATGTCCTGTACAGTGAGCCCTGACATCCTTGGGTCTTCAGAACTGTTTCCTCCAAACCTTACACAAGGATTAAGAACAGGTTGGGAAGCCTACAGAAATTAAGAACAGGTTAGGAAGCCTTACACTTTACTTCATTTTACTGTGTTTTTTTCCTCCATCAAAAGAAAAAAATTTCCCCTGTCAAATAATCAACATCATCATCACATGCACTAAAATGGCCCTTTCCTTCCTCTATTCATTAACCACAGTGTCAGACCCCTCCCACTTCTAACCTTTTAAAGGGCTTGTGTGAAAACTATAGTTTCACTGACACAGCAAAAGCTGTTACCTTCAGCCCCTTCTTGTAAGAGGATAATGTTGTTAGTACTTTTGATGTGCATGGGATCAGGCTGGGTTGAGCTTTTCTGCTGCAGTGGATAGGAAACATCTAGGAAGGATCCCTATTTTTTTCATCTCCTCTTTTTAAACTACAAAAATTATCAAGGAGTAGAAGCACAGACTAGTATCTTGATACTCATTTTGGTCTGAAGGCTGAGGGAGTAGTTAAAGGCCAAAGCTGCAAACCAAGCAACCCAGAGAATCTGAAAGAAGATACAGGAGAGTCAAAGACAGTTAAATAGGCACTTAATAGCAGAAAATTAACATAGCCACAGTAGAAATTCAACATGTTTGTGAAATATTGAAATACAGAACCTAATACACTTCCCATACATAATGCTGTTGGGAAGTATGCAAAAGCTGAGCACGAAAGTATTCCCTCAAGTAGTCTTGCTACATCAGACTCAGTCCTTATACAGGGCTGTTTTAGACACTACACAGACTTCACAGTTGAGGGAAAATATAATAAAACCCCTGTAGTTTGGCTATTCATAATCATGATTCCCTTATGCATGAGACACAGTCCAGGAAACTGAGTGGACAAGGGCATGGTATTCAAGCTATAGCTTGCTTCTATATATGACCTAAAAAGCTGAAAACTCAAAATGCCTTCACTTCTCACAATAGAAACAAAATAAAAATTCTGTGATTTACAGGTTTCCAAATTAGAAAGCCTTAATTCACATCTTACAGTTATTTTTGCTTGTTCCCTTCAATTATTGAAATACTGATGTTACTGTCAGCAAAGCACTTCAAGAGATGCTTTTAGAGGTTCACAAACCCTGATGAATACACTCGAAGTCACTGGGAGCTCTGCACATTTCAAATATCATATCATTTCGGGTATGTACTGCCTCATAAACCATGGATTTCTGCATGCATCAATCATGTAAGTCTGTACTTATCTCCCAGACCCCTCCAAACCTATCAACATTTATACAGCAAATTGCTTTGGAGCAATACAAATATGTATAAAATCTCACTTTTAGATCACAATCTCTCTGAATAAAGCACCGTTTAACATTTGAATTGCTATATGGTAAGTAAACTGCTCCATCAATCAGTACTGGTTAGAAGCGTTCTTTCTGAATTAAATGTGAGGTTTCACAGTGGTTTACTCCCCTCATGGCATCCCAAAGGAACAAGCAGCCTAGAGGAGTGGGAAGAAGTGCCTTGCTGATGTTAAAAGGTTTGTGCTCTGAAAGCATAAAACACTGCTGAGGGAACATACACTGCTAGAACTCTCTCCCTCCACCCAGTTATAAAGGCAGACTGTTGATAGCAAAATAGCAAAGTAGTCCCTACGTTATCAAACATCTAATAAGACACTATATTCGACATTAAAAAACAGTTGTTTCCTTCTCAGAAATCCTTCATGTATTACATCCTTTTAATATTAGTATTAAAAATAAGCTTCACTGCTCAAATCCTAAAAAAAAAAAAAACCATTTGGAATGAAAACACTGCATTTTACTACTGTTAAACCACTGAATATTTTGAAGAAAACATTTTCACTGGAGGAACCTCAAATGAGATCTCCTTTTGATTTCTTATAACTCCCAATTAACTGAAAATTTAAAAACTGCACAGCATAGGGGTGAATCTCCCTGCAGTGCTTTAAACCAGCAAGGAAATGCCAGCAAAAAGTGTAATAATCTGCCTTGGCCCCAGACTGTTACAGACTGTAACACAGAAATCATAAAGATAGCTCAGCAAAGTTAAAGGGTAAAATACAACTCAAGTTGTACTGGATTGGTAAGTCATTATAGCTAATTTAGAAAGTATGAAAAAAGAAACAAACAAATCCCAGGTTATTCTGTTTATCCCTTCATTATACAGAAGAGGTTTCCTTTCCCCCTCTTCCTCCCCGCCGCCCCGAGTATCTCCAACGATGCCTTTGAGCACACTGACCACATTAAAACTTGTCTGGCTCTTTCTAAACAACAACCACATGGAAATCCAGCTTCAATAAAAACCCAACTATGAAGCCACCACTTTTCCCTCAGAGATGAAACATGGGTCCTTCCTCTGAGACCTTGGCATGCCCAACTCCACAAACTCAGAAAAGTCTCAGAGCTGATGCTGCTTTCTGGGCAAAAGTAAACCATATGCTGAATGCTAGAATAAGCTTGCAGAGAAGATAAATATTGGCTTCCTATTTTGGTAATTAGCAGGGGAATAGAGGTGCAGGTTACCACCACAATGCTTTTAATGGAATCGGATAATTTCCATGAGAAAAAACAGTGACTAACTTTTAAACAGGAATTTTAAAGACCTTTTAACGAGTTTCCTACTCCTGTACTTACAAGTGAGAGCAGCTTCACATCTCCACTCTTCAGGCTAGGTATAGATGCTGACTAGAGAGGGTGCGGAAGAGGGAATTGTGAGACAGAGAATATAGCAAGCATTTGGAGGTCTGGGCTTGGCATTTAGTGAGTGAGATAGACAATTTTCCCCCTCTAAAGCTCTGAATGTACATTGAATGGATGTAGTCATAATGCAGATGTGCTGGTTCAAGTGTTTCCCAGAAGGAGAAAGCAATCGAGAATCCTTGCTTCTTTGACTGGATAAGACAAGAATCCATTTTTAGTGATTGCTAACTAGTGCTGGAATCTTCAGTCTAGAATTCATCACTTATTGACCAGTTTCTGAATAAGACCATGCTTATGCAGATGGGCATAAATAACATATATTCAATGTAAAACCATACACAGACACATAACCAACACACAGAAGTAGTACTTGTCCGGGCACTTACAATAAATGGCACTAAACACCTTTATTAAGATTTTAATTTTTCTTTTGTGAGAAATGAATAGGATTTTTTTCCCCTGAATGCAGAGGAAAAAGAAACTAATGGCCAAAAGCAGGATTACTTTCTTATTTCAATACTTTGTAGCCACAAAGATACAACAATTTAACAGACAAGAAATACTGTTTATTGCAGACTTTAAGCTGATTCATGTGAAAAAGGCACTATGAAACTCAATCGGACTAGATGATTAAATTTGTCTAAATTAAGTGATATTATATATTATATATAATACATATATTATAT